>CM050905.1:5500000-5680000 GCA_027726005.1 Juncus effusus | reverse complement strand
ACGAATGGTTGTCATCTTTACCACCGGCGAGAGTATCTTTGTGTAGTCAACTCCCTCTTTCTGTAGGAACCCCTTTACTACCAATCTCGCCTTGTACCGCTTCCTGCTATCTGGTTCATCCTTTACCCGATAAACCCACTTGTTTTGTAGTGTCTTCTTGGCATCTTGTAACCGGGTCAATACCCAAGTCTTGTTTTTTTGGAGATACTCAATCTCATCTCTCATTGCACGCTCCCACTTGACCGAATCTCAGTCTCTACCGCCTCATGGTAATTCTCATCTGTTCCAGCATCAGTTAACAATAGGTAGTGAATTAATGGCGAATAACAGATTGGGGTTTTGATAGTCCGGTTTGATCGTCTTACAACTGGAGTTTCTAGACTTTGGTCTGGTGCAGTTTCGGTCACGGTTTCATTTTCCTCAGTCAATTCCACGATTAAAAATTCTACCACCTCTGACTCTCTTAGGACTTCTCCCGCGGCAGAATTTGGTTGACTCTACCCTTAGATTAAGATTTTTCATTTGACCCAAACCTATCCTTGTAGAGTTCATTTTCATTAATGGTTGTATTTTTGGACCGAATTATTTTCCAACTTTGTTCGACCCAAAACCGGTAACAGAAGTAATTCGACCCCTAACCAATAAATACACACTGTTGGGCCTTAGCATTTAACTTGTCCCTTTTATCCGCATCAATATGGACATATGAAATACTCTCGAAAATTCTCAAATGACCAAGGGGAATCTTTTAACCTTTCCATTTCTCTTCCGGCAACTCGAGTTTAAGCGGTTTCATTGGGGTACGGTTTATAAGATATGCGGCTGTGTTAACCGCATTCGGTAGTCCTGCACGTAGTCGCATCGCCCTCGCCCATTTATTCAACAAAATCGACCGGAATATAGAATTTCCAGACCTTTATTGGCACGTCTTCGATTACTCCAAGGGGGTACCGAACGGTTAGGTCGGCTAACTAGATTGTCATTCGTGTCTCTTTTAGGTCGCCAAGGTCAAGCGTCGAATAAACGGAATTCTGCATCAAGCTTATGCTCGCTCCTAAGTCACTTGTCGAACTTCTTATTTCCGATGTGGCACGGGATCATGAAACATCTAAGGTCTTTGAGTTTTGACAGTAGGTTATTCTGAATTAGCCCACTACATTCCTTCCCAAGTGCTACTCGGCTACACTCTTCTAGCTTCCTCTTGTTTCATAGGATCTCCTTTAGGAACTTGACGTAAGAGAGCATTTGAGTCATCATGTCGGTGAAGGGTATAATGACATGAAGCTTCATAAGAATCTTGGCGAATTTTCGGAATTGTTTCTCGTTCTTTGGGTTATGTGGCCGTTGAGGATACGGTAAAGGTAGTTAGTAAGGTGGTGGTGGTACATATTTGTCCTTCGGTATATATTCCGCAAAGATATCCGGTTGGGCGGTTTTGATCTCGGAAGGTGGTGGCTTCGGTTTTTCGGGTTGTACGCTTGGCGGGGTTTCTTCAGTTTTCTCTCCTTCGGGTTTCTTATTCTTCGAGACTGAGTCATCGGTCTCTTCAGGCATTTTCGGGTCCTCCATCCTCAAACCGTTCCTCGTTTGAATCGACTCCACTTGCTCCATCGGGTTTTGAGGTTGGCTCAGAAATTTCCCATCTTGCTTGAATGCTCGGCTTGCGTATTGCGTGATTTGGCTCTCTATCATCTTGTGGTATGCCACCAACGAGTTCACCTTAGCTGTCAAAATACTCAAAGAATTTTTTATTTTTTCGGCCTTTTGGATTAGCTCATTATTAATCCTAGTTTGTCTGGAATACCATTTGATAGAAAGATGGCCTACTATTATTTACGTTATTAGCGTTGTTGTGGTTGACATTATTATAGTTGTTATTATTATTGTTGTTGCCATCATTGTTCTGAGGTTGTATGGGCTGGTTGGTTCTCCCTCTAAATTAGGGTGATTTCTCCAATTCAGGTTGTAAGTATTACCTAGGTTGTAATTTGTCCCTGTCACATTACAGGTTTCTACATGTTCATCCACAAAAAATTGTGCGTGTGCTATACAATCATCCCTAGTGTGTCCTAATAAATAAAAATTTTACAAGTTTGACTTTTAGGACATTTATCCTTACAGTAGTCTTGGTACATAAATGTACTTCCTTGACTACTTCTCGGTTGATTGAGCTCCTTTTTTTTATTTTTTATCTTTAGGTCTTGAAGGAGCGGGTTTAATATCGATTTTCTTCTTTGACCCTAGACCGGATTTGTCATTCAGTTTTTGCCCTATTAATATGTTGTCTAAATCAAATCTATTTGTGAGATTACTGGCACAAGCATACGAGGTATTTATTTTCAGTTTTTAGACTTACAAGTTCGACTTTTAAATGGCTTATTTCAAATTTTTATTTTTCACATTCACAATTATTGTTATTAATTAAATTCAATTTTTCAAATTATTTTATTTGGCCCTTGTATGACCTTACCGAGGCGTCGGATATGATTAAATGTTCTTGGGTACTGATAAGAGACTCCCAAAGCCTTTCCAACTCTTGTTCTAGTTCATCGCGGTTGTTTTTGTTGCTGAATTGGGAAGGTTACATTTTTAATCAAATGATCGGAACTAGGATCATTTACCTCATCTATAACATAATTTAAAGTGGGATCTAGATATACCTCATTACTCATGTCACGGGAAGAACCGGAGCTTGTCGTGTCGGGTGAGAATGTCCCGGAAGGAGGAAGAGGAGTAAGTCTTCCTTGTTTGCGGAGTATTTCTTGAATCACTCATTTACACAGCACGTCCACATTGTCGATCGCCATAAAAGTAACATTTGCCGTGTCCGATTTCGAGTCAGAATCCGAACATGAATCATCGGATGAATCGCTCGACTCGTTTCCACACGCGACCACCTTGGCGGATTAATTTTTTGACTTCTTTTTCTTGCCCTTTCCTCGGTCCTCATGCCTTTTATCTCGCCTTTTCTCGCGTCATTCGTCCTATCGCCCTTCACGTCGATCGCGTCGATCATCAGACCGACCCTCACATTTCTCGCCCTCCTTCTTATTCCAAAGAATGAGTTCGGGATGAAGCGTGAAGCAATTGTCGATGCATTCGAAACAATATGTCTTTTGGTTGTTTCAATGGCGGTTGTCGTTAAACCGCTTTTCTCGTGCTATAAAGTCGCCAAATTGTCACACCAAACACGCCATCTCATAATTCTCGTCATTTGAGATGATTTCCGGCATCGCCACGGTTTTAGGTTGCGAGTCGATCCCCATTTGCTTGAGCCGAGCCTCAAAATTTCGGAAGTAGTTGATAAGATCTTCTCGCCCAATATTTTGTGTTGCTAACATTGTCTCCAATGAATCATTTTCGGATATGCGACATACTAATATACATATCCTATGACGGATTCACCTTCGATCATCCGAAAATAATCAAATTGTTGTTCAAGTTTCATTAATTTAGTTCTCTTCATTTGATTGTTTCCCTCAAATCTATTTAGGAGAGCTTTACACATTTCATTTGAATTAAGAGAACCATCGGTTATGAAAGATAAAGTATTTATAATATTTGTGAGTATGAGATATTGTGCCATAATGTCAACTGTCATATTGGTTTTTGTGCCTTCATTGTAATTTGTGGTACTATTAGTCTAAAAAACTAAGGCAAAATCATCTTCCACTACCTTTCGAAGACCATGAAGAGTGAACGCGTTCAACATACATCTTTTCCAAACGTTCCAATTTTTGCCGTCAAGTTTGTCTGGATACGTGATTTGAAGTCAGTTGATTGTAGGAGTCGCCATGAATCGAAATACACGTTATTTCAAATTAAAATTTGAAATGGTTTGTATTCCCGCTCTGGTATCAATTATTGTTTGATTGAGACCTAAAGGGGAGGAGAATAGGCCTCAATATGTGCGGAAGTGTGAAATTGAACTCTTTTTAGGATTTTTATACTTTTTATTATTTCTAGACTTTTAATTGATGGTTGTATTAATTTTAACTAATTAAAACAATAAAAAGTAAATAACAATTAAAGAGAAAATAACTGAAAATAAAAGCAATACCGAACACCAAGAATTGTTGACAAATTCGACTAAGTGGTTGCTTGTGTTGTAACCACTCATTCTAGCTAGGGGTCATTACCGGTTTCATGAGTGCCTACTCTCCGGGTATGTCTTTCGGCTCCTTGATTGCACTAATCCAAATAGTGTTCCTTTTACAAGACCACGATCTACCGTTCGCCTTACACAACCCTTGATGAAGCGGTGAAATAAAACTTACAGAGGATTTCGTTCAATCGCACAACTCACTAATTTCTCCCTAATCTCACAAGATTATTGAGTGAATATTATTCAATACTAGAGAGAGAGAGAATTCATGCTTTTTGTTTAAGAAAAACTAATGGTAAAAATTGGATTGGGGCTGCCCTTTTAAAGATGGATGGAGCAGCCCACAAAAAAGGAAAACTGTCTATTCCGTTGCCAACGAAATGTCAAAAAGGAAGGAAAATCAGCCAAATTAATGCTCAAACGGCTAGAAATTTGTACATTCCGCTCTGGACGGAATGATTCCATCTAGAACATAATGCACAGCTTTTTCAGCCAAGATTGACAGAGGATACTCATTCTGGACGGAATGGAAGGCTCTCTATTCCGTTCTCAACTGAATAAATAGGATGTATTATGTTGGGAACGGAATATGCAGTTTTCCAAGAACAAGCTCTTTTTAGCATAAAATAATATAAAACTCAAAACTCAAATAAACACAAGAAGAACACGAAGAGCTCCAAAACTATATAACTTGAGAGAATGTGTGGAGTTTCCTTGTCTTTCCGAGATTAGAGAAAAGCGTCCGTAACGATTGAATCTCCATTTCCGATTTATTGGACGTGAATTCTTTTGAGCTTGAAAATCATTCTCAAAAATATATTAGTATCTTGGAAAAGTTTTACATATCATTAAACTGAGAATAATAATATGGTGCTTAATTTGTTTCTTTAAAAGGCCTTGCAATGTCACATATTTATAAACCAGTAATATGAATCCCCTATTCATGATACTATGCATGCATTCAATAAATACTATATCCAAAATTTATTTTTTCATATTTATAGATTTGTATATATTGCATCACCTCCTGAAAAAATAATGAATATATCCAATATCCAAGATATACTTAGATTCATCAATTAATAGGGAGGAGATTGAATGACTTCTGCTCATTTTTTTTCTTATTTAATTATTTTTGCAACAAAAAAATAAAACTTGTTTAGATAATTAATTCATTCTCCTTTTTTGGGTCCATATGCCAAAGACAAAAACAAATACGATTTTGAAATTGGGTACAAGCGCTTCAATGGCATCATTTTCAATTTTTTCAATTTTTTTATTTCCAGAAACAAAAATAGTTTTTGCGCATTGGCTTTAATTTACATACAATTATTTTTTTGTTTAATATTTTTATAAATTATATCTTTCGTTAATGTATTGTGATACATTTTTGTTTATTGCTAATTAATAACTACCATATTCATTATATATTATGTATTTGTTTTTTATATTTCGAAGTGTTGATGTATACTCAAGTGGTACTAAATCATAATTTGGTGCTAATATATTATTTTCTGATTCATTTTCAGTGCTAGAACATTGTTGATAGTGTCTATGCATCATATACGGTGCCAACATACTATTTTTCAGTACTAATTTATCATTTTTGGGTTCAATATAATGTTTCCTTAGTGCTATATATTGATTCTAGTGTGAATATATTTTTTTTATTTAAATATCATTTTTAGTATTAATACAACATTTTTATTGCTAATATATCATTTTATCATTAATATATAATTTTTCGTGTCAATATACAATTTTCAGTGATAACATATTGTATTATGCTGTAATACACATTTTTTTTTCCAATATACTAATTTCCGGTACCAATATACTATTTTCGTGTTAATGTATCATCATTATTAATAATATGTCATTTTAATTCTCGATATACCAGACTTAGTGTCTCAATATATCTCTTCATTATTAAATAAAATATTTGCAATATTAATATATAACCTTTTTTTGTCATAGCAAACATTACTGAGCTATAATGTACTTAACTAATCGTTATTTATTATATTTTTTTTGGCTAATAATACACTGTTCCAATGCTACCAAGTAATTATTTCTCATTTTCAACAATTATCTTGAACGAGTCCATTTTTATTCTCTTTGATTTTCATCACCATGTACCATTCACTTGTGTCTTTATCAACACTAATCGGTAAAAACTGAATATTATCGCCAATATATTTTGGGTGTTTGTGCATCCAAATACTATTACCCAAAAATACAAAAAATACAATCGAAATACGAAATGTATCTTGACAAATAAAGATATTCAAAATGTGTGCCACTATTCAGAAAAGTATATTAATACTCAATCGGGCTGCTTACTAGAACTCAAGAACATTTATTATTATACAAAAAAACAAAAATCTTAACACGCAGAAATTTATATTAAAAGTCCAAACAAGTTTATTTAAACTAAGAAATTAAACTAAAACATGAAAAATTTTAATGCAAATAAAAAATATAGATTAAGAGTTGAAATACAAAATATGTTTATGAATATTGGAAATATAAAGCGAGATATTATCCACTCAGAAACACTATATTGAGAGAAGTATTTCAATATGCGAAGATGAATTTACATTGAAAAAATATATATGGCCACTAAAAGTAGATTAGATTTTCAGGTTTGAACGATATGTCGATACTAAAAGCTGTGGATTACATATTACTTTTATATATTGATGCTAATAACGGTATATTAAAGGCCCTTAATAGTCATGCAAGATTTGTCCTTTATATATTAAATTTCAATCAACAGCGGCAAATGCATCGATATCTTCTATTAGTCAACGATCTTCCTAAAAAACATATGCATCAACAATTATCATAAGGAATTTCTTTATTAATTAATCATCAATTTGATAATTAGGAAGCTACATAATATAACATTTTATTCATAAACGGGAAACAAAGTAATGAAGATTAGGTTTTTAATTAGCAAGGCCAGCTGCACTGACACATAGTCTCCCCAGGAGTTGAAGCAGGCACATAATTTCCAAATGTTTTATATCCTCTCTTTCCCTGGCAATTCCATTGGCATCTCTTATCTTCACATCCGCTGTTTGTCAAGATTTCTTCGCAATGCTTTGCATCTACATTTTGCAGAATCATTTCCACTTCCAAATTAAAGAAAAAACAATCAACGGTGAAGTCATAGGAGACGTGCCAAAATTTAATTTATAGGATAAGAGAAACTATAAATTCCTACCAGTCTCTCTGTTCATAATTTGAATTCAAAGAGCACATATATTATTTAGAACAAAAATTGTTTTCAGCAATACCTGAAACGGTGACAAGAAAAACCAAAAGAATTGTGGTGGCAATGGAAAACTTGGCCATAATAGATACTTTACTCAACAAAATATCAAGAAATTATTAGTTTATGATGTACGGTGCTTAATTTGTTTGCGTAAAAGTTGTTACAATGTCATATTTTATAAACCAGTAATATGAATCACCTATTGATTATACTATGTATGCATCTAATAATTTTTTTCGTATTGATAGATTTGTATACATTGCATCACCTCCTGATAAAACAATGCATATATCCAATTTCCAAGATATACTTAGATTCTTATTTAATTATTTTTCATTAAAAAATTAAACATCTTTAGATAATTCATTCATTCTCCTTTTTTGGGTCCGTATGTCACAGACAAAGGCAAATACGATTTTGAAATTGGGTACAAAGGCTTCTTTGGCATTATTTTCATTTTTCTATTTTATTTATTTCCTGAAACAAAAAATAGTTTTTGCCCATTGGCTTTAGTTTACATACAAGTATTTTATTTTTAATATTTATTGTAAATTATATCTTTGGTTAATGTGTTGTCATTTTTTTCCATTGCTAATTAAAAACTACCATATTCAGTATATAATATGTCTTTGTTTTTTATATTTCGAAGTGTCAATGTATACTCAAGTGTTATTAAATCATAATTTGGTGCTAATATATTATTTTCTGATTCATTTTCAGTGCTAGCACATTGTTCTTAGTGTCTATACATCATTTACGGTGCCACCATACTATTTTCCAATAATAATTTACTGTTTGTGTGATCAATATAATGTTTACTTAGTGCTATATATTGATTCTAGTGTAAATATATTTTTGTTTTTAAATATCATTTTTAGTGCTAATACAACACTTTTATTGCTAATATATCATTTTATCATTAATATATAAGTTTTCGTGTCAATATACGATTTTCAGTGATAACATACTGTCTTATGCAGTTATACGCATTTTTCATTGCTAATATACTATTTTTCGGTGCAATATACTATTTTAATGTAAATATATCGTCATTATTAATAATATGACATTTTGATTCTCAATATACCATACTTAGTGTTTCAATATATCTCTTCATTATTAAATAAAATAGTTTCAATATTAATATATAACCTTTTTGTGTCATAGTAAACATTTTTGACCTATAATGTACTTAACTAATCGTTATTTATTATTTTGGTTAATAATATGTTTTTCCAATGCTACGAAATAATTATTTCTCATTTTAAACAGTTATCCTGAACGAGTCCATTTTTATTCTCTTTGGATTTACATCCCCATGTACCACTCACTTGTGTCTGTAACAACACTAATCGGTAAAAACTGAAAATTATCGCCAATATATTTTTGGTGTTTGTGCATCCAACAACTATTACCCAAAAATACAAAAGGTATAATGAAAATACGAAATGTATCTTGACAAATAAATATATTCAAAAAGTATGCCAATATTAAAAAAAGTATATCAATACTCAATTGAACTGCTTACTAGAACTCAAGAACATTTAGTATTATAGAAAAAAAATCTTAACACGCAGAAATTTATATTAAAAGTCTAAACTAGTATATTTAAACTTAGAAAGTATAATATAACTTGAAATTTTTTCTTGCGAATAATAAATATATATTAAGAGTTGGAACACAAAATCTATATATGAATATTGGAAATATAAAGCGAAATATTATCTACTCAGAAACACTATATTAAGAGAAGTATCTCAATATGCGAATATGAGTTTACATTGAAAAAATGTATATGACCACTAAAAGCAGATTAGATTTTTAGGTTTGAATGATATGTCGATACTAAAATCAGTGGATTACCTATTACTTTTATATATTGATGCTAATAATGGTATATTAAACACCCTTAATAGTAATGCAAGATTTGCTCTTTATATATTAAATTTCAATTGACAACGGCCAATGCATCGATATCTTCTATTAGTCAACGATCTTCCTAAAAAAAATATGCATAAACAATCATCATAAGGGATTTCTTTATTAATTAATCATCAATTTGATAATTAGGAAGCTACATAATATAACATTTTATTCATAAACTGAAAACAAAGTAATGAAGATTAGGGTTTTAATTAGCAAGGCCAGCTGAACTGGCACATAGTCTGCTTAGGAGTTGAAGCAAGCACACAATTTCCAAATGCTTTATCTCCTCTCTTTCCCTGGCAATTCCATTGTCATTCCTTATCTTCACATCCGATGTTGGTCAAGATTTCTTCGCAATGTTTTCCGTTCACATTTTGCACCATCATTTCCTCTTCAGAATTAAAAAAAAAAATTCGGCGAAGTCAGTAATATGATTTAAAGAAAATATTATGAGTTGTGCAGTAATTTATAGGATAAGAGGAACTATAAATTCCTATCAGTCCCTCTGTTCATAATTTGAATTCAAAAAGCACATATACTATTTAGAACTAAAATGGTTTTCAGCAATACCTGAAACAGTGACAAGAGAAACCAAAAGAATTATGGTGGCAATGGAAAACTTGGCCGTAATAGATACTTTACTCATCAAAATATCAAGAAATTCTTAGTTTATGATGTATGGTGCTTAATTCATTCATTCTCCTTTTTTGGGTCCATATGTCATTGACAAGAGCAAAAATGATTTGAAATTGGGTACAAGCGATTCTTTGACATCATTTTGATTTTTCTATTTTTTTATTCCCAGAAACAAAAATTAGTTTTTGCTCGTTGGCTTTAGTTTACATACAAGTATTTTTAGGTTTAATATTTATTATAAATTATAACTTTGTTTAATGTATTGTGATACATTTTTGTCCATTGCTAATTAAAAACTACCATATTCAGTATATATTATGTCTTTGTTTTTTATATTTCGAAGTGTCAATGGATACTCGTGTTAATAAATTGTAATTTGGTGCTAATATATTATTTTCTGATTCATTTTCAGTGCTAGAACATTGTACTTCATGTCTATACATCATTTACGGTGCCAGCATAATATTTTTCAGTACTAATTAACTTTCCTTAGCGTTATATAATGAGTCTAATGAATTTTTAGTGTCTCCATGGCCGAAATAAATTATTGGGACAGTTCATTTAGAAAAAAATAAGCGGTGCTATTTTTTCGCAAACTTTACAAATGAGAACTAGAAAATACAAATTTCGTTACAAAACTTGTCGAAAAATGTTTTCTATAAAAAAAACAACTTCTAGAGTCTCCTTGGCCTAAATAAATGATTACGACTATTCATTTCAAAAATAATTAACGGTGCTATTTTTTCGCGAACTCTACTAATCAAAAGTAGAAAACACAAAGTTTGTTACAAAAGTTGTCGAAAAAAATATTTCTAAAAATATAACTTTTGGTATCTCCGTGGCCTAAATAAATGATTGGGACCGTTTATTTCGAAAAAAATTAAATGTTGCTATTTTTTCGTGAACTTTATAAATGAGAACTAGAAAACACAATTCTCGTTACAAAAGATATCGAATAAAGTTTTTCTAAGAACAGAATGTTTGGTGTCTCCATGACTTAAATAAATGATTGGGAACATTCATTTCGTAAAAAAATAAATTTCCAATATTCATACTGATTTTGTGTCTCAGTTTTTTAACTTACTAATTAGACAAAATTATAAAATCCTATCAAGAAAAAATAAAACTAAAAAGAGATGATAAGGAATAAGGAAAAGAAAGAATATTACTTGAAGAAGAAAGTGGAGGACTAGCTCTAGTCTTCGCCGGTCCCCCGCCGCCGTCACTTTCTGCCGTCGCCGGTGAGAGAAGGGTTGGGTCGAAGGTACGGTGTCAAGATACCTTTAGTATTTTGTATTGTAGTTTGGGGTAATAGTATTTGGCAGTACAAACACGAAAATATATTGGAATCTTCAATTTTTTTTTTTTTTTTAAAAAAATTGGAGAGGGTCTATAAAACCTCTCATCAAATTGTATAATTTCATTTATCATAAAATATTTACTAGGTTTTCGTATTACATCATTGATTAAGTTTCACCTATAGCCTAACGAATAGAAATTAAAAGCCCAAAAGTGAAAAAAATCAGATCCAACCCAGCCCATCAAACTCCTTAGCTAGGTTAAGATCTCGGAAATTATTTTCCCGGATTTCCATTCCTGCTTTCTCGCCAGCTGTCCTTCCTTCCTCTTTCAGATCCCCTCTTCAGACAGATCTGTATCTTCTTCTTCCTCTTTCTTAGCACTCCCTTCATAAAACCTCACCATTATTACCATGAATGAACTCCTTAGAAGCTCTGTCATTGGCGAATATGCTATTCTCCAGTCTATCCACCTCGTTAATCAACCTTCTTGTTGAAACAAAATATGAAATAAAATTTCATTGTATCATTGACCAAGTCAAATAACCTTATAACTTTTATAATATAATTCTTGATTCACAAGTCACACATTCTGTCAATTATAGAAGGTACTATTAGCATAGCACCAATCACATGTAGCAGTTTTGTAAAGGTATTAATACTCAATTAACCAGCCAAAAACGAATTTAAGACTTACCATTTATATATAAGAGTACTATATATATATATATATATATATATATATATAGTCCGTCTAGGAAACTAATGTTAGTACAAAGCGTTTGATACTAACGATTTTTGGACCGTTTGATCTGCTTTAATTTTATCATCATAGAAATTCATATAAATTTCAAATCAAATACATAATAATAATTCGTAAAACTTTCTAATCAAAATGCATACTAACATTATTCATACAATTTAATCAAATCACATTCATATATATCCATTACAAATTAATGAACTCACATATCATAATCCATACAAATAAATTTCAAACTAAAATTCATATAAAATTTAAATTTACAAAAATACTTTAATCTCTAAATTCAATCAAAACATGCCAACATTTTCTTTTTAAACCCCTGTTTTTTTAAATATATGAAAATAAGAGATTTTTTGGAAGAGAAGAAATCGGAATATCGAAGGAAAATTCTATATTCGGAAAAACACTTCCATTTATGCGATTATTTCCTTTGTGGTTCAAGATTTATTTCCTTTTCAGGTGAGAGATAGAGAGAGAGAGAGAAAGAGTTACTAAATATGTTGATCAAAGGATTGCACACAAATTAAAGCAGATCCAAGGGTCTACAAATTGTTAGTACCAATTCCTTGATAATAATATTAGCTTATTAGCAAAACTATATATATATATATATATATATATATATATATATATATATATATATATATATATATATATATATATATATAATATTGTCCAAGAAGACAGAGAGAAAAATAGATAGCATACTTAAGAAATATACACCATCTCAATATTATTATATAATATTATATATTTTTATAAACTACGAGTTGGGTGTTAAGAATCTATCATCAGTCGTTTTCATGGTCGTCTCCTAAAAAGCGAAAATCCCAAATTATCTTGGGACATTCCGTATAGATCCGCACGCTGGACGGAATAATGTCTTAAGACAGCATTCACGCGATCTGGATAAAACATTTCATTTTATTCTTGTTTTACATCATAAATATATTTATTATTTACAAAATAAATTTGGATATTCTATTTATTAATATTTTATTCTTTATCTTTATCCGAATATTCCATTTTATACATTTTGGTCCAACACTTTTTTCTTCTAAGATTTCATCGATCAGCTCATCTCCCTCCTTAATCTGAGCTGAAAACAATCTTCTACACCTCTCTCTCCAAACTGCAAATTGAAAGAGGGATACTAGATTTTGTAGATCTTTATCTCCCCCCATTGCACAACAGTAGCGGTTATTTCTGAGATGGAACAATTTCTCCTCCCTTCTAGATTCAGAGCACACTTGAGAAGCTACGGCGCTATCTTACTATTTTTAGTACCAATCTGCTGCTATCAATGTAGTGTTTTCTTCATTGCTATATATTGATTTTAGTGTGGATATACTATATTATGTGTCAATATACTGTATTATTGTTTAATATATCAGTTTCATTATTAATACACCGTTTTCAGTTCTAATATATCATTTTAGTATCAATATATCATTTTTGTGTTAATATACATTTTTCAGTGTTTAATATACCGTCTTAATTAAGTACTAATATACATTTTTCTTTGCTAATACACTATTTTTCAGTGTCAATATACCGTTATTATCAACAATAGGACATTTTCGTTTTTAGTGTCAATATATGGTTCTAGTATTAATATACAAGTCCGGAATTTAAAGGCCATATTTTTTTTTTTCAATGCGAATACGAGTAAACTTTTTTAACAAGCCCATAGGCAACTAGAAATTAGTTGAAGGCCCGAAAAAAATAAAAATTAATGAAGCCCATCTCTTAAGTTCATGTTTATTCAAATCCGCGCAATCTTCACCAAGCCACACATATGACATCCGATTTTTTTTTATGTACCACTTTATTCAAAAATAAATTAATAAGTACCACTCATTTCAAAATAATGGAGTTTTTATGTACCACTTTATTCAAAAATAAATTAGTAAGTACCACTCATTTCAAAATAATGGAGTATCTATCATTTCCGAAACTTCTAGTGGCGGAACACATACTGATCCGCCAGTCATAGTGGCGGAACATGCTCATTTTCAGTTTTTTCAAAAATGCCCCATTTGGTGGGCTAAACATGGTTGTTAATCAGTGTAAAAAAACCTTGTTCCACAATATATAGTGGCGGAACAGGTTAAATAAAATTTTTTGGCACACTAACAGTTAAACAAGGCTCATGGATGGGCAATTAGCCTAAAAATTGAACAGTTAGCATGTTCCGCCACTACCTAAGGCGGAACAGGCGAAAATATGATTTTACGTACTGACTTGGGCTTGGACCAAAACAATTTGGAAAAAAACATGCTCCGCCACTACCTGTGGCGGAACACACTCAATTTCTCTCCATAGATAGTGGCGGAACAAGCGAAATTTTTTTTTGCTTACATACTGACTTATCCTGGACCAAAAAACGCAAAAAAAAAGAATATGATCCGCCAGAGGGGCAGGCGGATCATGGGAAAATATGATGATCCGCCACTACTAGTGATGAAACTATTTGAGTGGTCTGTTATTCGCATAAATACCCCCCCCCCCCCTCCAAATCTAATCTAACCGGCGCCCCCAATAAGAAAAAGCGATTTGGAGACTATTTGAAGGTGATTTTGAGCCAAAAATAAAATGAGAAAATAGAGGAAAATTAGAAGTAGATAATTTATTATAGAATTAGTTTTAAAACTTATAATTAGTTCAATTTTGTATATATTTTTTTTGAGTTGTTGAAATATTATTGCAATTAGTGAGAAGAAAAAATAGATATTTGAAAGAGGATGGCACAGAACTCAGTAATGTTTCTATATTACGATGGTCGAATTGTTCAAAAATCCAACGGCTGTAGTGACGATCCATCTAAGCCGGTTGTTCTACCAGAAAGCACAGCTACAAATAGAAATTATGTCCAATTGTTTATGAAAATATCGGTTGGTCGTTTAATGTAATGAAATGAATAATGGAGATTATGAGGGCCAATTTCCGATATTTGATAGGACGGTATTAGAAGATGAAGATGATGAAAATGAATTAGATGAGGAACCAGAAATGGGTCTAGAAGACGAAGAAGAAATATATGGAGATGGCGAAACAGAAAAGGAGGGAATGAACCATCAGACGGGATTTATTTATACGGAAGAGGGTCAAATGATTAGTGTGGGGATTTTCGGCGATCCGCCGGCAATAAAGTTCGAATATACTTCAATGTGTGAATTTGGAAGAAATAATGTACTATCAGGAAGTACTATGCATGAAGGGAATGGAATGTTGTGTAAGGATCAGAAATTTAAAACGAAAGCAGAGTTACAATCGGCTATAAGATTATATAGTGTGATGTGGCACCGAGAAATTGAAGTCGTTATTCAGACAAAGAGAGATATATTGTGCGCTGCAAGCTTAAACATGAAGCCGACAGATGGAATTGGAGGCTGGATGCTTCGATAAATAAACAAAAATTATGGCAGATTAAAACATTTATGTAACCACACATATGCAACCACCATACACCTAGAAAACACCACAAACAATTAACCAGTGTGCTTGTTGGGGTATCATCGTTATTGCTCGCGTCATTTGGAAGCAAATTTGAGTACCAACGTAAAAAACAAAGCAGTATTTCAGTTGCAAACACCATTAGTTTGAGAGCACAACATATATAAATTTGAAAAAATGTGGCAAAAAAATTGAGAAGCTAAGTAAAAAAGAGGCGACGAAGTGGTTAGCGCCATTGGAGAAAAGCAAATGGGCTTTTTCGTACGATGAGAAAAGTCGTCGGTGGGGCGAAATAACTAGTAATAATTTCGAGGAATAAGAAAGTTGCCCGTTACGGTAATTGTGATGGTGACTTTTTACAAGCTCAATTCTTATCAAGTGAAATATGGAGAGAATGCTACTAACACGCAAAATAGGTGGCCGGATAGTGATTTGATGAAAAAATTGGAGAAAATGGCCAATAAGGTTGCTTCACATACAGTCACTTGTTATAATTTTAAAAGAGGAATCTGTCAGGTACGGAAAGTCTCTCGGCGTATGATTAGTGGTATCGGAAGAGGGGGAATGCTTTGGGAAGTGAATTTCAACGAAGGTAGTTGCGGGTGCCAGAAACCTCAGATATATCATTATCTGTGTTCACACATCATAGCAGTTTGCATACAGAAAAGTGTATCGCACGAGTCATTCATTAATAAATGTTATTCAATGGATAATCTGAGATGTACATACAAAATGAGTTTCTATCCTGTAAAGGACAAATCCCATTGGAGGTCATGCGTAGAAGTTTGCAATATTACGTTGGTTTCTGATGATAAACTTGTAAGGAAAGACGCGAACAGAAGAATGAAGCGATGTAGAAGACAGGAGAAACGATTCCACAATAGTATGGACACCATGAACAAAGAGAGTCGTGGAAAGAATTGCAGTTTTT
Organism: Juncus effusus; assembly: GCA_027726005.1. Taxonomy (NCBI): domain Eukaryota; kingdom Viridiplantae; phylum Streptophyta; class Magnoliopsida; order Poales; family Juncaceae; genus Juncus; species Juncus effusus. The sequence goes on along the minus strand of CM050905.1, from coordinate 5,663,602 downwards.
GCAAATTATCCGGACACACTGCACCAAGGTGCACACAAAGGGGTGGAGGCCGATATAGAACGGAACCCTAAACTGGTGTTATGTTGTTTTATTTACGAACATATGTTATGTTGTTTTATTTACAAACTGGTGCTATGTTGTTTATTTACGAACTGGTGTTATGTTGTTTTATGTACGAACTTGTAGTATGGTGTTTTTTTCTTTAAGAATTGTGTTGTGTTGTTTTTATTTAAGAACTTGTAGTATGTTGTTTTTATTTAAGAACTTGTAGTAAACACATAGTTCAAACAAAACATAATTCAAATAAAACATAGTCCAAATAACACACAAGCATACCCTAACATAGTCCAAACATAATCCAAATAACACACAAACCCGAACATACTCCATACAAACACAAACATAGTCCAAATAATACACAAACCCTAACATACTCCAACATAATAAAACACAAACCCTAATGACCTCTGCCTTTTGTTCTCCTCTTCCGCGCCGACCGAGTCATCATCTGAGGAGTCTGAGTCTGAGTAAGTTAATTGACGTCTTCTCCACCTTCCTCTTCTCCTCCTTCTCCTCCCTCTGCCGTATCCAGAATATCCCATTCATCTCCCCCGTAAATTCATTAAGTTTCTCCAATGACATCTTTGTGCATCCTAACCACTTCTTTATGCCGGCTTTTATGTTTGCTAAACTCAGCGAACCAATTTCTCTGAACAGTTTGAATCCTATGCTGGCTCCATCCATCATGCCTTTTGCCTTTAAAAAAATATTTATTATTTTTAACTTGAAAAAAAAATTATGGAAAATATTAAAGACAAAATATTTACCGCGGCTCTTTTGTCCAGAAAAATAGGGCGGTATGTTCTCGTACCGCGCGGAACCTGAGACTGCACTATCGGATCAGACACACTGTAATATCTCCTCAAGTATGTGTTAGAGCACTTATCATAGTAGCCTCGATAGGAATATGACCGATCTTCTGCGTTTGTAACAAGCACGCATTCAGAAAATATGACTCGTACTGATAGTTCCATGGCACCTGCATAAACGACAAATATAAGTACAATAGTTTTACGTAATGAAATAAATACATATATAGAACCATATTTAAATACATTACCCCCCGGCAATGTAGTCGGCATTGTCGGTATTTCTTCGTCGAAACGTCTCGTTATGTGTCTATTTTGTAATGCGTTCAGTGGACGATATGTTGGACATTCGGGCTCAACCATCGGAGCCTTCCCCTTGTTCGCCCGATTAGGTCTACCCCGACTCGAACCGGCTCCAGATGACATCTTTATATAAAATAAAATGATATAAATTCGTTTTAATAAATAAACTCAAATAACTAATCAATATATAATACTACCTGACTTTAAATTAACTACTTATCTTTAAAAAAATAAATAAAATCAAATAAACAAACATAATACTACTTAACTTTAAATATATATATATATATATATATATATATATATATATATATATATATATATATATATATATATATATATATATATATCTTAACATTGCACATTTTCTTCAAATATACATAAATATATTACTACTTAATTTTAAATTATATATTTTCTTCAATTTACTAAATAATGAAAATTATTTATTAAATATTTTCTTAATTTAAAAATAAAAATACTACATAAATTATACATACCGAATAAATTTTCTTCTTCTTCTTCTTCTTCTCCTTCACCTTCACCTTCACCTTCACCTTCTTCTTCTCCTTCACCTTCCTTTCCTTCCTCTTCCTCCTCTTTATTCCTATTTCATCATATTTGAAAAAAAATTGATTAATTTTAATAAATTATTTCAAACAAATTAATTCTAACAAATCAATCAAATAAAAAAAATTAACCTAACTTCAATCAATTCAAACCAATTTCACCATAATTTCAATCAATTCAAGAAACACCAACATCAACACCAACTCCTAAATCTAAACTCAAAATAAAACCAAATCAATTATTTTTTTTCTACTTCTTCATCCTATTTCCTCCTTTCTCCTTTAATTTTCACTAATTTTTGGGTTTTTTGACAAGAAATATCACCCAAAATCGCCCCTCTTTCTTTAGCCGTCTGGTAGGGTTTAATGGGAGGAGAGAGAGAGAGTTAAAACGAGGGGTTATTTTAAAATTTCACCTGTTCCTCCACTAGTAGTGGCGGAACATATTTTTTTCAATTTTTTTTGCATTTTTTTGGTCCAGGATTAAGCAGTGGGAAAACAAATTCGAATGCTCCGCAACTATATATGGCTGAACAAGAGAAATATGCGCCTGTTCCGCCACTAGAAGTGGCGGAACAGGCTAATTCTTCAATTTTAGGCTAATTGCCCATCCATGAGCCCTGTTTAACTGTTAATGTGTCTAGAAAATTTATTTAACCTGTTCCGCCACTACCTATGGCGGAAAAAAGATTTTTTACACTAGTTAACCCTGTTTAGCGGGCCAAATGGGATAATTTTGAAAAAACTGAAAATGGACATGTTCCGCCACTATTACTGGCGGCTTAGAATCTGTTCCACCACTGGGAGTGGCGGAAATGGTAGATACCCCATTATTTTGAAATGAGTGGTATTTGCTGATTTATTTTTGAATAAAGTGGTACATTAAAAAAAATCGACATATCCCTCAGGAAATAGTAATTTTCCAAAACAATGCCAAGTCATAATTGTAGAGAGAAATATATTGATTTCTTGTTTTTGATTAATAGGATTGAAATATTATATATTGTTATCTTCTGGAAAAAAAAATTAAAAAAGTCTAATTGTGCATAACTTTTTTTTGCTATGGTACTAATATTTTGGAGGTTTATCACTTATTTTCAAGTTGGCCTAACGGACGATGCCAATATACCTTTTCATTGTTCATATATTATTTTTCAATATTAATATATACCATTATTTGTGTAATAATATATATTATTGAGCTATAATATACTCTTAAGTTCGAAGTAATTGTCATTTAGTTATTACTGCCAACAGCCAATATATATTTTTGGGTCTCTAATATGCTTTTTCAATGCTAAAAGTTCATTTACATATAGTATAAAAGTATGAATAAGAAAATCATATCATGAGGCGTGTCAACAAATATAAGTTTGACATGGTACTAAAAATAAAATATACAGTTACATTCATTTGCAAAATATTTTTGTATTCTTTTATTTGGAAGAAAAAGTAAAAAACATAGATATTCTAAAATAACCCATTACCTGAGTGAGGTTTCTCTGTGGCCGGGCACAGGCAGCCATATAAGCAGGGTCACTCATCATCCTTGGTGGAGTGTGAGCCCCACATGATGAATGGCCCTTGGCTACCTGTGTCCGGCCACAAAGAAACCTCTCCCATTACCACGACTTACTCTACAATCAATCAGATTTCTTTCAACGTAATTACAATCAAATTGAAACCCACTTATAATATAAGGCGATAAGAACAAGCTCTCTTCATCAATGCCACAAAAATGTAAACAAGCATAAAACAACTTCAATGTCTAAGCTAAAGCATTTAAAGATAAAAATAAAACTAACAAATACTTGAATCAATTCAAATAAAAAACCTACTCAACAATGAAATCTTTTACACAAATCACAGGTTAAAACAAACCCTAAAGGAAACTACAAATGGAAGTTCAACTAAAGAAATAAACAAGCAGCCATAAATATTACACAGCAAGTCTCAAATCTAAGAAGAGCACAAATAATAATTTTTAACCGCCTAAATAATTACTACTAATCCAGTCGTTACAACTTATCCTTTAAACCTCCTCCCAAATTCAATCAACCCTGCAAAATAATTAAAATATTCATTATCCATATCCAACATCACAACAAAATACTTGAAATACATAATCTATCAAATTTTAAAACCTCGAATTAAGAACCAAGAAACGCATGGGGGTGCTGTATAACCGTCACCGGAGACTCCTACAAACAAACAAGCAAATAATCCATTACTCACACCAAAATCCACACAAAAAATTAATTATTTTCTACTTCCAAACCTGAAATCCAGATCGACTCTGACCATCACCAATCGCGGCCTTCGCATCCTTACTCCACCTCTTCAGAAAATACTTCGGAGGCAGCTCCTTAATATTCTTAAAATCCAGCACTTTGAGCACGTGACAGCACTGAATCCCCATGAACTCAAACTTCATGCAACTACACTCCGCCGAAAAGTCACTCGCGTTGAACCTCACAGAATGCTCTTTTCTCTCAGTAACCGCCACTTGGTACTCCGACCTCGTCCCCACTTCACATATGGTGTACAACACCGAGTCCATGAACATATCAAACTCTTTTCTGAACACGTCAAACACAACCGGCGTGTATATATTTGCGGCTTGTTTTAACAGCTTAGCTGGTGGTATTCTTGGAAGAGATTGGCTCGCGTAGAAATCCGCCTGGAGTTCCGCGTATCGGTGCTCATCTACTACTCTTTCATAGTTTTTGAAGAATGATAAGAGGTCCATTTGGGGATTTAAGAATTTCTTGAGGGTGTTTGTTAGAGAATCGCATTGGAGGGAAGTAATTAAATCGGCCGAGAATATGCCACGGCCGTACGCTAAAGCCCATTTATCCCTCTCATCGAACAGCTTGCATAAATACTCGTTGTGCCTCAAATCGTACTTTTCCAACATGGTCCTCCAACTCAGGCAAAACTCATCAGCGTCCTCCGTTTCGAATAGACACCTGCAGAACTCCTTGTTGAATGTTTTGGAGCTCTGGAAAACGTGACTTAGGGTTTTGATCGAGTTTTGGTACACGTGCCAAGGACAGGTACGGTGAGTCGTACCGGGCCAGGACGCAGCCATTGCTGCACTAATCTGAACAGACATGTCTGTAAAAGCAGTGTTAGGCTGCTTTCCATGCATGGTAATTTTGAAAGTGTCAAATAACCATTTAAAAGATTCATATGACTCATCATAAAGTAAAGCCGATCCGAATATTATAGTCTGTTTATGATGATTAACCCCTAAGAACAAAGCCAACGGTCTCCCATACCCGTTAATCTTAAAAGTGGTGTCCAAGCAAAGCACATCCCCAAACGCCTCGAAATCCGTGCGGGACTTCGAGTCGACCCAGAAGAAGTTAGTCAACTTATCATCCTCATCCACTTGGATCGCGTAGAAAAACGTCGGATTATCCATCAACATGCTCTGCAAATACTTCAAGATCGCCATCCCGTCACCCAACTGAATATTCTTAGACCGTTTTAGCGGCAGATAATTACTGTACTCAGCCGGGAGGAAATTGACGCTTCGGATGGGTCCGACGGGTCGGGTGGTTGGTGGAGGCAGGGTTTTGAGCGGGGTCGCGTGACCCATTTGACCCGCCTCGTCGGAGAGCTCGCCGGAGTCATTGCCGGGCTGGTATTCCATCAGGATTCGTTGCGAGCGGAGCATGTGCATCGTGCTCGGAGGCGCCAACTGGTGGTTGTGCTCCGCTTTGAAATCCGTGACTCGGTACCTGGTGTTAAATTAAGTCGTGTGTGAAGTTATTATAAATAGAAGTTATACACCAAAATTTTAGTATTAATTTTGAGAATTGTGCAAAATAAATGAATATCATCAATCTTAAATCCTCAGAAAAGCAATTATATGATGCTAAGGATCAAGAATCCAGCCCTGGAAATGGATCTAGAAAGATAGGTGTGAACTTAAGATAAGTAGAATCTTAAACAAATAGAGGGTCCAATAATAAATGGATCTAGAATCCAGCACTGTGTTTATTACATGGTAGAGTAGAAAATTAATTATTAAACTACTTACAAAACTAGACTGATCTAATATTATTACAACTTGACCTAAAACATGAAAATATAACTACCTTGTGCCTTCAATCAACTTAATAACCATCCTCGCCGGACACCCGATCCTGGTCTCCAATCTCGGCTTCTTGGCCTCCAAGCTCTTCTTGTCCTTATTATACCCCTCTCTGGAACAAACGAAGCACCTCACGTTGATGACCCGCTCGGTGGACATCTTGTCCTTGCGCGAGGTCGATTTGCGCACGCTGAAGCCCACGTGGCCAGCGTAGCGGTTGTAGAACTCGTAGGCCTTGTCTTCCGTCTCGAACTCCATCCCGGCCTCCGGGAGGAGCTTCGAGAGCGAGGATTCGTCAGGGGGCAGTGGCGTGTCGATGCGCTTCCTTATTTTGCCCTTTGGGAAAATTAATAAAATTTAAGATGAGGGAAAGTTTATGTGTAGCTCTATAAAATGAGAAATAGTGCATATAACCCTATAAAATATTACAAGTATCATGCAAACTCATCCTTTTTCAAATAACCATTACTTTGTTATCTGCTGTTTGAGCATGCATAAGTGAGGAAAAGGGTAAGTTAGGCCTTCTCTTTTTTGAAAAATCAAGAAAGGAGGTCTATTTAGGATATTTTTTATGTTTTCTAGGGTTGTCCATGAAATATCATATTTTGGAGGATGTATACCTGATGTTTTGGGGTTTTGTAGGTTATACATGAAACTCCGAAATTCTGCCTTGAAACATACGAGGAGAAGAATGAAAAGATAAATAAAAAAAAATTGATACCTTTCTCCAAGCAATACCACAAGCATTGCAAAGAGTTCTCGGTCCGTCTGGGCCACGGCGCATGTGGGGCGTACCGATCTGAGTAATACCGCATCTCAAGCATCTACAAAATTGAAAAAAAAATCAAAATTATTGCTAACTATGTGAAAAGCATGAACAAATAAGGGTCTATTACATGAATCAGACCACATATGTTTATTGGCATGAAAGCACAATGAGGTTCGTGCTCACCTATTTTGGGCCTCAAGAGCTCCTTCTTCACCATTGTTGCGAGAAAAGTCGAGTTCTGGGTCTTGAAGTTGCTGCTCCCCTCCACTATCATCAGCTGATATTATGTGCATCATCATTCTTTCGTTGCCAAATTGCACTTATTTCACCTAATTCATCCCCCTTTGGCCTAAAAAAACCAAAATCACAAACAGAAACCAAAATGAGTCGTCTTTAGAAGAGAAATCGAGATAAGCGTAACCCTTCAACGTGCTTGCTTCAAATTATACAGAGAAAACCTCATATTTATTCTATTTTTCAGTATTTCGACTGAAACATACAAAACCACAAACTTAAAAACACTATCCATAAGATAATCTGAGAAAGGAATGGAGAAAAAGAGTGGAAACAACGAGCTTAATTCCTCTTTTTTCTTCTCTCCTTTCGGATTTGAGCAATTAATCTGGTTAAATAGAGAAATTCAACTTACCAGCAGTTCAAAATCTCAGAACTAAACCTCCGCTCCTTCGATTTGTAAGGATTATCTTCAAATTTTGGAAAAAAATAAGGGTTTTCACGAGAATAAAGGGGAAAGTTTTATTAGGGTTTTCTCTCCTCTCTCTCACGAAGGTCTGAAGATGAATTGCCGGATCGGATCAGACGAGGCATTGGAGACTATAGATGAATATTTATTGCTGTAACTCATTTATCTACCTGTTCGTATAGCGAGTCAATTATTTATAGTATTTAACTCGCTATATGAACTAATTAATATAGAGTAATACAGAATAAATACTGATACCTCGTAGTGTCAAAGTTTCAAACTAAGTTCCTATGCAACCTTTATCTCTGCTACTTTCAGTACAATATTTCACGGACAGGTCTTATACCCTACAGAATTTGAAGAGTAAAATTTGACTTTTTTTTTTGCGAAACCGCAATGAATCTGGGTATTTGGAGTTATGAAGGAGTTAAACCAGACTAGGATGGAAATAAGAATTCTTTTGTACAAAATTAAATTAAAATATCCCATATGTCGAAAAAATACGTCTTTTTTCGAATTCTCCTCTGAATCTACTCAGCGTCATCCATCCTGTCGAATGATCAGAAAGACATGCCGGAAAAAAGCCCTAATTCACTTTTTTTCCTAAGCAAGAGTCTGCTAAAATGCCCAAAAAAGCTTCCAAGATAATTGAGTCACCAAAGAAAATGCTAAAGCAAAATAATCAATAGTACTAATGGTGTAGACTTCGATCGTAAAAAAGCTGTCAAGCAAGCATAGAATGTTTTTTGCACTCTCATTTGTTGGATCGATCGACTCGCTTTCAAATCTTAACCTTCTTCAGGCGCGGCTAGCCCTTGATATTATTGGTGCTAATTTTAAGTTTTTATAGATAAATCGTAAAAGTAATATTTTTATAAATGATTAAAATATAGCCTTAGATGCATTTCTTTGATGTTAGGAAAACTTGCAATTAATATTAGAAAATCTGTCAAAATTTCATGTGAAAAGCTAAAAACAAATATCTAGACTGTATACAAAATTATAGGATATATACATGTGAAAATTTATTCATTTAATTTAATATGCTTGAAAATCATGAATGACTACATAAATCAAATATCTTATAAAATACAGCCATAACAATTCAGATAGTACGATCTATATTGAAGCTACAGTCAATCACAAACTACATTTACTCTTTGTACTATAAAAAAAAAAAAATTCTCCTTACATTTGTACTAAAAATATGAACTTTCACAGGAAAGTGAGTTTTTTACTTTTTGCATTGCTTTTGTGTTACCTTGTAAATTCACTTATATAACCTTCCTTTTTTGTTTATTCAAAAAACTTAATTTCAAATATCACTAGAAAAGAATTAGAAAAGAAACTTTCAAAGGCTTATGTTGAATTTTCATTTTTATAGGGGGGGCTGGGCCTCCCCCTAGCCGCCACCCCCCCCCCCCCCCCCCCCCGCTTTCTTTCCTCCCGTCCCTTCACGTATTAAGATCGTCGTATTATGTTCAATTTCGGTTGCAAATACCTACTGGTATGGCTTTCAATAAAGTTCGAGCAGTCTCACTCACACCCACTTACTTGTTCACCCCGTCGTACTCTTTTCAAAGAAGGACTATGAAATCTTTCAGCAAGAATGGAAGGGAGCCAGTGCCACACTTTCACGTCTTCACCAAACCAAAGCCGTTTTTAGAACGGCAAAATAGAGACATTAAAAAAAGATATTCAAAATGAAAAAATAACTACAAGTTAACGTCAACTGGCTAAAAACCAAAAACAAGCAATTGAGGAGGCGGAGACGCGGGTTGGGGGGGGGGGGGTGTTGAGATACCTCTAAACATATCCTCGAGCGTGGAGAGAACCAAGCATTTTCCCGATACGCTTGACAAAATCTTCAAAAGAAGATAATCAGAGCGCCTTCTACTGGCTCGCTTTCGCATTTATCTTATCTCCTACTAGATGGTGAGGTCCCAATGAAATTCATGCATACTAACCATATTCCACATACATCACCAAAGAAAAGGCTAGTCTAGATAGGTTCAACCACTCTCACTTAAATGGAAGAAGGACGCAGACAATCTTAGACATAAGACATTTGAATTTGATTTGCTATCGACAGCCGATCTGCTGACCCGAGAAAACTCGTGGCTAAGGTCCATTCTTCCATGTGAAGTCATTGGAGTTGTTAAAGTTCCCATGAAGTGGACCGTTGAACTAGTTGCCGAAGACCAGATCTCTTTTACACTCGATTGTCAATTTTGGTTTCTGGCAAGTCTAAAATATATTGCATAGATTTGGATACAAATTCCAACATGCGTTCTTATTACCAAAATATTTGTATTCGAATGTTATTCGTATGTGGCTAGATATGATAATGAATTTGGCTTCCTAATATGAATGATGTCCGAATGGGTATGGATAAATATCTGTATCCGAATAATTTGTAAAACATATATTATCTGTTTTCGGATATTTCACTATAAATTTATTACGGATATGTGTATGTACAAGAATACATATAAGATATTTATCTATATGATTTTGTTATAATTTTAAAATTTGTTATTATTTTAAAACTTGTTATGATTTTGTTATTATTTTGTCATTTTTTGTTATTAATAATTAAATATACATTTGAAAGAAGGTGTTTATATATATATATATGGATATTCGTACAAATATATGTATTCATATTTGTATCTGATATATTTGAACTAAATCCATATATGTACCCCAAAAAAATAATACGGTTAAGGATATAGTATGAACGCTATCCGAACCGTTTACACTACTAATGCCAGGTCTGTGGGAAATTGAAAGCCAGTGATTTGCAATTAGGTCCTGTAAGTCTTTCTACTTTTAGAGATCATAGGTTTGCGTTTGCAATTAGGTGTTGTAAATTAGGTTTTGTAAATAAGAATTAAATTTCACATATACCCCTGCAAACCTTCATTATTTCATGTATACCCCTGCAAGTAGTGAAATATCACCAATACTCCTACAAAACTACTAAAATATCATGGATGCCCCTCCAAAATGCTCAAAATATCATCAATACCCCTGCCGTTATTAATCCGTCAAGATCCGTTAGTCAAATAATATATTGAGTAATTTTATTTTTATAAAATGATTATATTGCCCTCAACTAAAAATGGAAATTCAAATTACTAACCATGAAGCATCATAATTGGATTGTACAGAATATATTCCATATAATATCAAATCTTTTTAGTATTTTCTATTAGTTTCTTTCCATAATGTGATTGATCTTTTCTCCTCTCCCAAATCGTAAAAACGCAAATTCCATCCATTATCAGGTCTTCCATTGTCTGATCTTTCATTGCAACCTCTTGTTTAAGTCAACTTATTGTATCAAGCTATTTGATTGCCAAAAGTAATTTATCTATATAAACTATTTGAATAATGTTTAGATATATTATTATTTGGATAAATTAATGTTTGGATATGTTTCTCATTAAGTTCTGTTTAAATAGTGCGTGGTGTTGTTTTATCTGGTTGAATTCTTTTTTTAATATTTAATGATTTAGTACATTAAGTTTGTTACAAAAGAAAATATGTAATTCCTTATATAATTGACCAAATTTTAATACATAAATATTGAACTTGCCATAAAAAAAAAGAATGATTCCTTGAAGATTCTTACTTTATTTGTATTGGGGAAAAAGTGAGAAAAATAAAAATTTAATGATGATATTAACACCAAGAGGATGGTAGGGACATTCATGATATTTTAGTAGTTTTGTAGGGGTATTGGTGATATTTCACGATTTGCAAGGTATACGTGAAATTATGAAGGCTTGTAGGGGTACATATGAAATTTGGCCAAAAATAAAATAAAAATAAACAGCTAACAAAAATAACTCCAAAAGAGTTCTAGCCACAAGAGCGAAGCTCAATTTTTGCATTGTCAAGTCACGAGCTAGGGTTTCGCCCTAAGAGGAAAATGGAACCAATAATTGTACGGACTAGGGTTTTGCTCAAAAGGAAGACGGCGTCAATAACGCCACAGCAAGGAGTTCGCCAAAAGGAGAAGATGACACCCTATATATCGTGTACAAGATCACACAACTCGCTAAATACTCCAACTCTTATCAATGCAAAATAGGCTGGACTCACCATATGAAGAAGATGCCACTCAATAGCATCATGGCTAAGGTTTCGCCGCACTCAATAGCTCTATTGTTAGAGTTTCGCCACAAGGGAAGAGGTACTCAATAGTGCCTCAACTAGAGTTTCGTCACATGGGAAGGATGACAACTAATAGTGCCACGACTAGGACTTCTCCACACTATGAAGATGACACCCAATAAAGTCACGGTAAGGGTTTCATGACAAGAAGAAGACCACAACGACTAGGGTTTCAAGAGCCACCTAAGCCGCAGTTGGCACACAAAAAAAAAATGGGAGATGAAGAGGCGTGAAGGGAGCAGGAAGAAAATTAACAGGATTTAGGGTAGAGGGAAGGGGGTGGAGGATGATTGTAATGTGTATTTTTATATAAATTAAATTCACCCTTAAATCATATAAAATGTATGAAAAGTACCTTAAATTCATAAATTCATTTATAATTCTCTTGATATATTTTTATGTGATTTTGCAGGTGAAAAAGTCATTAAAAGAAGAATTTGAGGACTTGGACGAAAAGTCAACTCCAAAAGAGTGACCAAAATGCAAATAATTGACCAAAGATGGTCAACCTCTCCACAAAAGTCCACAAAAATCCTACACACACCTCTCCAATATCCGACAACCCTTTACCAACCAACCATCCAAGCAAAACCCCAAGAAATCAACAAAAAGTAAAAAAGACAAACCTAAAAATAATTTTTGACCAAAAAGTCAACTTTCTCTAAATGTTCAAATTATATGTCAAAACGAAGATCTCGACGAGACAAATCTATTCCTCCAACCCTCTCCATACTTTCTAGAACTCGCAGAATCAGCTGGTCAAACCTATGTTGTTATGGTCAAAGTCAATTTGATTTTTACCAGTCAAATCACTCTCAAAAATTCTGAGAATTTTGATTACTCAGAATTGAGTGTGCTCAGCCTACCTGTAAAGTACACCAGAGTCAAATCGTCGCACCTCTCCAATATCCGACAATCCTTTACCAACCAACCATCCAAGCAAAACCCCAAGAAATCAACAAAAAGTAAAAAAGACAAACCTAAAAATAATTTTTGACCAAAAAGTCAACTTTCTCTAAATGTTCAAATTATATGTCAAAACGAAGATCTCGACGAGACAAATCTATTCCTCCAACCCTCTCCATACTTTCTAGAACTCGCAGAATCAGCTGGTCAAACCTATGTTGTTATGGTCAAAGTCAATTTGATTTTTACCAGTCAAATCACTCTCAAAAATTCTGAGAATTTTGATTACTCAGAATTGAGTGTGCTCAGCCTACCTGTAAAGTACACCAGAGTCAAATCGTCGGTGATCACCGAAAAAACTCGAAAAACCCTAAAACAACCATGACAATGACCTGAGGAGTATTCGAGCTTCCATTTCCTCTACATACCTCATTTCTTCATCAAGCCAATGTCATTTGGTTTCTTTCTCTCTGCCCTTTCTTTCCATATCAAGAATTCTCAGAGTGATCGAGGATTGAGTGAGAAATTTGAGTTTCTAAACATGTTTGATGAAATGCCAGAAAGAAAATTTGAATGAATATAATCCAAAAGGTCAACTTTTCTAGGGTTCGAGACCTGGTTTGATTCCCGATCGACCTAACTCCATTTTACTCGAGTAAATTTTTTTTTTTCACTTCATAGAGCTTCAGTAAGGGATCATCCATGATTTTGATGTTTCAATTCAATCGAAAAGAAACTCTAAATTAGAGTTTGATTCACGACTTGTTGGTTATTTGGTTATTTCCTCGAGCAAACTGGTTGATTCAAACAAGGAATTCGATCGATAGAAGAAGAATTAGGAGTTGGAATTTGTTCAGTGGGAGAGTGGAGAAGATTGCCTAAGTGTTTGTTTGAGTTGGTGATGATCAAGGTTTTAATTAGAGTTTGAAAAGGCAGCAATTGTTTGCTGACAGTAAGTTTGAAGCTGAAGGTGGAGCTCAAACTTGATGATCATGTGAGGAATTTGGAATTTGATGCAAGCTATGCACGTTTGAGGAAAGACTACACAGGCCAATGCCACAGTGGATCTGTGGGGACCATTGGGACCACATGCTGCGACTCAAACGAAACCGGAAAAGAATAATTCCCTCGACAAGTTTCAGCAGCAACAGAGGAATAAAAACTCGATTGAAACTGGATCAAAAATGGAAATAAATAAACAAACCACCTAGCGTCGCTCCATGGTGATAAAAACCTCCCGTCTCTCCAATTCTTCCTCCAGCCTCCATTCTCAAACAGAGAAGTGCATTTCATTATCAGGCTATAAAATAACTCTCAATCCATTTTCACGACACACAATCATTTCAACACCTTTTCTCTATCATCTCCAGTCATCCCCTGTTGTTCTCAAGTGTTTTTGAGTCAATTTTGAGAAAAAATGCTGAATAGTCCTGATTTGGCAGAAGTAGGCGGATTCAATTTTAAATTCAAATTCCTCACTCTAGCTTGAGTGTGATTGCACAAGGAACTCCATATCTACTCTAGATGGACCTTAGCTTGTGTTATTCAAAGTGGTTTGCCTTATTTCTCTCTTTTTCCTACTGTTTTTGCTTGTTTTTCCAGATCTGTTCAGTTATGTAAAAAATGAATATTTAGTTTTTCAATATATTTGACTAGTGTTAGATAGGGATTGGTGTTTGTGAGTTATTGGTATGAAATCTTGCTTTGAAACCTCTCAATTTTGCTGATTTGTGTCGTTTATTCATAAAACTTCAATGTTTTTGAGTTTTGATTGATATTTGTTTAGCTTAATGAATTGATATCAAATTAGGCTTTAACCTATTGTGTTATGACTTGTTAATCACTAGAATGCTTGGCTAAGGTTCTTGTGTGATTAGATTATGTTCTGAGTTGAGTTTTTGTGATATATATACTTGAAATGGCTGTTTTGGGTAATATTCTTGAATTTGATTCATTAATGAGTAGTTCTTATCTTAGAATTGCTTAAACCTTGCAACAAAATCTGTTAAATTGAATATTGAGTGATTAGTGATTGCCTCGATTCACCAATTACCTATAAATCTCTATTTTTGTCATTAAAAAGCTTGTTTGTTTGAGTCACAGTTTTTCTGTAATTTATTACTGTCTCTCTGTCTTGTTTTACTGTATTGAGTCTCAATTATTCCAAAAATATAAAAATTGTTATTTCCATGATAACATTTAGGTTTTATAGATCAATTTCAACATAAGATTTGCCCCCATCTTGTTTATATTTTGTGAGATATAATCATTTTAAATCAGTTATTTTCTGAGTTTTTGTTTCTCAGTTCCTGTTTTCTGTTGCTGTTTGTTGCAATTATTAAAAATATAAAAATTAAGAACCAAAAATCCTAAACTATCTGATCTGTATTTTAGTATAGAATTTGAATCTGAATTTTAATTATATTATGGAAGGTTTACATTTTGAGATATCACACAATTCTCAATTGTTGGTCTGTCTGGACTAAATTTGGAGTTATTGTCTGAGTTTTAATTGCTTCTATTAACCTGTTAAGCACTATTTTTTGGAATTTTTAGTGTATACTCTAGACCATGTGATTGAATTTGTGTTAAAATTTCATAATTTTTAAGTCAATATTGTGGTCTGTGTATTTTTGAATCTATGTTGAATTATTGAACCAGCTGAAACTATGACTGTCTGCCTTATTTTGCTGTTTTCTTGCTAAAATTGAATATAAGTTATATAAACCTTGATTGTGATTATGTAGATCTCTATTTCTAGTTTCCAACAATATAAAATTTGCTATATTTGAAGATTATTTTGACTGGCTATGAGTTTAAAAAGTGAAGTGTGTCAAGGCTGAATTTTTCAATAAGAATTGAATTAGAATTAATAAACCTTGAATTTGCATATAAACCCTAAAATACTTGAGAATTCATTATATACTTGTTAAACTTAAGGTCAGTCTCTATGTGGTTCGACCCCAAAACTCAATACCACATATACACTTATAAAAATGGATTAGAAAAAAACAAATAATTAGTGTTAATTTTGAGGATTCACAAATGACACGTTTTCTCGAAGTTACAATGATGGCCTGTGGAGACAGGCTTAAAGGAAGTTGAGAGTGGATGTGTGGGATGGCCGATGAGGGAGGAAGCGGATCCAATCGATAAGGGAAAAGGGAATAGAGTAGGGGGGGGTGACAAGATCCATGAGGGGGGTGGTAAATCCAACCAATAAGGGAAAAGGAAGAGAGTAGGGGCAGGATTAGCGGGGCGGGAAAAGTGAAGGGGGGCAGAGGCGCGGAGACGTCACGTCCCTCTAGATCGGTGGTACTTCTCCTTGTGGAGGTTAGGATTTTCACGGGAGGGAGATAGAGAGAGAAGACACTAGTTATTCTTCGGTCATGACTTCATGTCGTCTGGAAAATCATTTCAATTATTACAAATATCAAAATTTTCTTTTATTTATTAATTATTTTATAAAAAGAATAAAATTGACATAGAAGATTGTCCCGATCTGTTTCAAAAAAAAATTCTACTGAAAGCTGGTACTATTTGATACCAATTTGTTTTATATATTTATTACAATACTATATCTTAAAAAAGAAAGCAAAATATAGTTGCAATGAAATAAATTAATTAGTGGGTGTAATTAGGTAAGATTCCATAAGTGACCCAAAAAAAATTAATTCTCAAATTAACTCCTTTGTAAAACTTATTCCCATAATAGTTCAAATTGGACTCCTTAAGTCCTCTTGTCTAACGGAATCCTCAAATCCCCTTAATTATCTTGCTTAATCTTCCTAAAAAAAGTATAAACTAACAATGAAAAAAAAAATTCATAAAAACAAATAAAAAATAAAAAACTGGGGGACTCCTAAAGTCCCCTCTCAAAAAAAATATAATTTAAACGGACTTCAAAAGTCCTCTTGGCTCTGAAATTTATAAAAATAAATTAACGAACTCCGTGAGTCCGTTCCTTTATGTTTCCCCTCTTACCGACACCCGGGCGCATGGATGCCCGAAGAATATGTCAAATCACACATGCATGCTTCTGAACTCAGGTCTATGAATGATCAATCAATTGTTTTTGTTATTTAACTCAGCTCAACTCTTTCTTTCTCTTACTCTCTATCTCTCCCTCACGCATAGCACCCTCTCGTAATCTTTTTTTGTTATTTAGTCTCTTGTTCTTTCTTATTCTTACTTCTTCTTATTAATGGTAACATGTATTGGTGGCGTATTTTGATGGTGAAACATTATTTTATGTAACAGTATAGACGGTGAAGTATATATTGTGCTTGCATCTATATTTCATTGATATGAGATAATATTTATTTTTAATTTTTAATGCTAAGTTAATTATTTTATTAACTTTTGTGTTGAAGTGAATCTATCATGACTTAAAACTAATAACAAAATATATTGCAGTGGAATTGAAGGAAATCTTCTATGCATTTATTGGGATAGCAATATTAATCGAAATGGACTGATACCGAGATACGACGGTGGTAAAAATATTATTATGAATCAACCTATAGGAAGTGATTTTAGAGATTTATGTAATTTAGTGTATAACCCCACACAAATTAATCACGATATATATGATTAACCTCCAGTAGTGCATTATCATAATAATGCTGTGAAGAACATGCCACACTAGGGAGAGTATGACCAACATAAGCATTAGAATGAGAGAAATATGCAGGGTAATTTGGTGTATCATAATTGTAACCAAAGGGATTTTGAATGTTTTGTGGTACTATTACATTAGGAGGGTTTCGTACAAGTTTCTCCACAAATATTTGGTTTGCCCTATTTGTGAGTTGTAATGCCCATGATAATCTATTACAAACAGGTCGTGTATGGTAAGGTCGTCCATGATAATCTATTACACACGGGTCGTGTATGATAAGGTCGTCCATGATAAGCTATTACACATGGATCATATGTGATAAGGTCGTCCATGAAAACAATTATCGTGGATGACTTTTTATGTTATTATGGACAGGTCGTGCTTGAAGAACTTTCATGGATGGACCGTCCATAAATAGTGATTATTACGAACGAAGTATTGTGGACGACTCATCATGGACGACCAGCCGTACATGATATCTATCATGGACGATTTCGAGATCATCATGGACGTACCATACACGACCCGTATAGAATAGAGTGTCATGGACGACCTTATCGCATACGCCCCGTGTGTATTAGCTTATCATGACCGACTTTAAGTTACACAACCCGTGTGTAATAGAGTATCACAGACGACCTTATCGCATACGCCCCGTGCCGAATAAGTTAGTGGGCTGAAGATAGGCCCATATTACATGCTATTTAGCTAGTTTTGCAAGATAAGTTCATTTCTTGACATCTTATATTCAACACAACTTGGCTCTAATTTTCCCACGCAATAATACAATCCATCCTTATTCAGCATATCTAGTGTGTCTTTTATTCAGTATATCTGTATCACCGTCCAGTATACCTTTTAACTTTTGTAGTACATATTTGTTTTTTATATATCTTTTACTTTAGATAGAATACTTTTTATTATATAAATATATCTTACCTACATTATACATTTTGTCATCCATAACATACTTTTTATCATAACTTATATATATAATTTTCGTATTCAATGTACTTTCTATCCCTATTCAATATTGTCACATAAACATAGTCCTTTTATCAGGCATACCCCTTTTCTACGTTCATGATATGTTTTATACATGTTCAACAGTATCACATACATAACATGCTCTTCTTATCATGTATATATCTTTTTCTTGTTCAGTATACATTTTATCTTCATTCAATATTATTATGTATAATATACTCTTTATACTTTTTATTACGATATGAAAATATAATTTTTTTATCTTGTAAAATATTTTTTATTCAAAAAAATATATTTTCAAATTTTTTAACTGCGACCTGTTCTTAATAACGTATTATTAACAACGTCCAAATATTATTATGGACAATTCTGTCTATAATATAACATTTTCTTGTAGTGATGTTTATGGTGGTCCATTAGAAAATATAGATTATGAAGACACATATCAGGATATTGAAGAGGGAGAAAATGAAGAAAGCCATTTGGAATCAATTGGGGATGATGGTATAAGTGACGAGCTTGAAGAGGATGATGACGTGAAAATTAAATATGAAGAAAACAACAAAAATATTGATAATGTGATACATGAGGCAAGTCCGGATGAAGGATGGGTAAATGGTATGAATATGATTCAGGACCTTCCAGATCTTTTTGAAAATGATGAATGGGTTGATAAAATGATATGTGATGATGGGAAGGATGAAGAAAATAATCAGGTTCATGTGCTCACAACGGAAAAATCATGGCATGGTGTTGTGTACACGAGTAAGGAATTATTGAAGAGTGCAGTTCGAGAGGGGTCTGCAAAAAATAGTGTCTCATTTCAAGTGAAGAAGAGTAATAAGAAAGAATCAGTTTTGTATTGTGGAAAAAATGGATGTCCCTGAAGAATGTGCGCAAGTGTTCAAAAATATGAAATATATTAAAAAAATTACCAAATACAAAGGGGGAGAGAGGGGGGACTCACTTGTAATAATGACAGTGTTGTCTCAGGAAATCGAGTAGTAATTGCCCAAATGATTTCTTCAATGATTGTTCCTTGGTTCAGAAAGAAGATAACAATGTTTCATGGTGATATTGTAGAATTGGTTTTCAAACATTTTACTGTTCATATTTCTTATAAGTTAGCGTGGCATGCTCGATCGAAAGCAATATCAATTATTTATGATAAATGGGAGAATTCATACGCAGAATCATCCCGTTATTTGGCGATGATTCGGATGGTTGATCCAAATGCGGTCACTGATTTTCAGATCGAAGGTTTGGAGCCTAGAGGCCAGTATTTTGAATGAGTGTTTTGGGCATGTGGTCCTTCTATAAACAGTATTCATTTTTATCGTCCTATTGTGAGTATTCAAGGCACAAGTTTGTATGGTAAATATTTGGGGTATCTTTTTGTGGCTACTGGTATCGATGCAAATAAAGGCATATTCTCACTTGCTTTTGCGATTGTCGAGCGAGAGAATCGTGATGTGTGGGATTGATTTCTTACACGACTCAAAATTTATGTAACAGGAGACAAACCTATATGTATTGTCACTAATCGTTGGATTGGACATAAGACGGTCATTCCCAAAGAAGAGGACATGTCTATAGATATTGTATCTGTCATGTACAACAAAACATCGTTCGCAAATATCATACCAAGGCCCTAGGAGAGTTGTTTTGGACTGCGGCAACTAAAAACATGATTGATGAGCTAAATACTGGATTACAACAAATGGAGATCATGAAACCAGGAATTGTGGAGTATTTTGATACATTATGGTGGTTGAAGATTGAGCGTTACGACGACTAATATTTCAGAGTATTTTAATGGTGTGTTGAAAGACGCTAGAGGTTTACCGATACGTTCATTGGTTGCTCGAATATGTGCCGGCTAAATACATTTTTTTAGATGGCAAAATAAAGGTGCCGAGACCCAGACTCAATTGTGCTTTCATATTGAAACATTAATTCTCTCTAGGAAGCGGGAGGCTGGTAGTATGAGTACCGAACAACATTCGAAGGATATTTTTGGAGTAACAAAATATAATATTAATCATAACGAAACATAAACTTATGAAGTATTCATTCCCCAAAAAAGAGGTGAACAAAGTACATGCACTTGTGGTATAGGCCCAGGACTTGTTTGTTCACATGTTATAGATGTATGTTACAAAAAAAATCTACGTATCTATGATTTCTGTTACACCCCGGAATCAAATAGTGGAAAAGGGGGGCTAGTTAATTAGTCCCACCTTGAGTATTGAATGAAAATTGGAGTTACTTAAATAGGCTAGTACATTAAGTACTAGCACTAACCAAGCTTAAGCCTTTTCAGGACAATATGGTGTGGGCCTGAAGGTTGGGCTAGGCCAGTTAATGTACTAAGCTCTAACAATTTCTGTGCATATTTTTATAGTGTGAATGAGTATAGAAAAACATATGAGCAAGCCATGTCGGCGATTCTAGACCGTCATTATTGGCGTACCACGCAAGACCCGAAATTTCTGCCACTGAGAGGAATAAAGTGTTGGGTTTCGGACGTGCATAACGCAGCGGAAAACTAAAAATTATTCGTCCAAAACCCATCCCGAGAATCCGTGCGTATCGGTTAAATCAAAGAAATAAATCTTAAAGATACCTTTCGGATTACGCTTAATCCGTGACGCTCAAACCATGCGTGTTGTCCAAGCGCCTCTAAACCGGTTACCGTCCTAACCGATTTTACGTCCGTCTAGGCCGTCTAGGTCGGATCGTGCGGAAGTCATCTACCGCACACACAATCGGTCTCCACCAAAACTCTCAACAAACGTTCTCATCTTCTTAGGCCGAATAGATCACAAGCGCCGAAAATACGAACGCCTCTACCGGTATCCACACGAACAAACTTCTTAAAACGGGAAGAAGAACAATATATATGCTAGTAGCTTGTTCTTCTCTTGCACAAGAAAACTCTTTTTCTTCTTCTTATTTTGTCTCACAAAAGATGTATAATTCTCTCATATAATTGCACCCTTTCATTTTTCATATAAAAGGAAAGCACCCTTTAGTAATTTTGTCACACAAATGAGAAAGGATATTTTCTCTCTTTTTGTCTCACAAAAGAGAATGAGAAATAATGAGAGAGAGAATCATTTGGTGCTATGAATTTGGAGCCCTCTATATCGTTATATAGAGGTGAAGAGTCATGTCTATTCACACTAAAAGATGTGTATGACATCACTCATCATTATCCACATATCATCATCTAGACTCTTCTAGATTACATGATCTTGTGTGCTCATAGTCTTTATATACATATATATCACATCTTATCACATAAGATGACAATATCTTTTGTGACATTCCTATGCAACTCATCATATAAGTCGCTAGGATTTTCTGCGCCCGTTTCAGTTTGTTCTTTGTGTGTGACCCTGTAGGTTCACTTAATGTTGGCAATAAACTTGACCGTCTATAAATCATGAGCGGACTCTAGCAAGCCATCATGACTACCCAATTTAAGTGAATATCAGTGATTTGATTTACCTAATCAACAATCACGTATTTAGTCCCTTTGTCACACGATATCTATATCGATCATAAGGCATGTAATACGTCATCCTTATATTAATCGAATTAATATTTCTTGATCCCGAATTAAACTGAACAAGAACAAATGACATTAATAACTCTTATTAATTCATTTGAGTATGGCCATACATTTCTTCAGTTCAATTCATCAAGAGGCCTAAAGATATCTCTCTCATTTATGAGAGGAACAAATCCCGTCTTGATTGCACTCATCCCTCTACATGATTCATTGTATACCTAATCATAACCGTTATGACCACCCGGTTAAAGGCAGTGTTAAATTATATTAAAATATAAAATTACTCATGTTGGGAACCGAGACAATCTCAGGTCAAAGGACCATAAATACTTTATGTTATAAGAATCGCTAATGACATAAAACATGTAGCATTCTTATGGCGGGTCAGTCCAGTATATGGTCTCTAACATATACCTATGTTAATGACTTGATAACTATTTATCCATGATCAGTAAAACATGATCATCAGTCAACTAATATACTGGTGTACATTTATAGCTTGTATATAAATATATATTTATATGTATCTACAAGTATATTTGTCTCCACAAATATCCTATAAATGACTAGGGACTATTTAGAATAGCATTCATAACACTTTATAGTTTTACTATCAAAGTCACGCACTTTGATGACATAAAGTTGAATTGCATATTCATGGTCTATTTTAATTATATTAAAATAACCTATACGCACATATTATATGAAATATTTTAGAATAATTATAATGTTTGTTAATTCAATCCGTCAACCTAGGTCACAAACACTTTGGCCTAGGGCATAACACCATCATAAAGAGGAAAGCGGGTACCCAAAAAAAAAGACGCGAAAGAACTGAAATGGATCCTGAGGGTAGAGGCGCTAACTGATGCAGTTTTTGTAAGAGTTGGCGACACACTCTACTTACTTGTCTTCAACATCGACTTACGACAAATCGTTCAAATTAGTGTTTATGATTTCTTAGTACTTATGTGGCTTATATCAGGTTATGTGTGTTCTACTTATATTATTTGTAATATTTATGTGGCTTGTCAATCTATGTAGATTGTGTCAGTTTATGTTGCTTGTATTAATTTATGATTTGTAATATTTGTATGTGAGTGGTTCGACAAACTTAAAACATTTGTATTTTTATGTGGCTTGCATTAGTTTATGATTTGTAATGCTAGTTCTTTTCATTCATATCACAAACTTAAAACATAGAATATAAAAAAACTAAATTTGTTATTTTAATTCATAACACAAACATAAAAAATAGAATACAGAAAACTAGAACTATAATGTCATGCAAAATAAATATCCAAAATAACCTTATATGAGTGGATACACGATTTCACCACCTTAATTTCCCGCCTCACTTCAAGGATAAACCACTCTAAGGAGAAGAGAAAGTTGATTTCAGGGTAGAAAGAAAGAAATGAGGATGAGACGAGTGAGAAGAAGCGAGAAGAAAGAGGAAAATAGTGAAAAAATTGAAAATGTGAGAGAGAGAGAGGAAGAAGCAAAAAAGAGAGATGAAATAAAAGTAGTAGAGGTTCGGTCATTGATAAAAAAAATTAACCCGACAAGGAATCTTTATTATGTTGCAAAAGAAGGAAGCATGACATGATGAGACTTAACGAAATTTTTTTTTTTTTCGGCAAGCGGACTCTTCGAGTCCCTCAAACATTTTTTTGTTGTAATTTCCTAAGGGGACTTTCAGTGTCCGTTAATTAATATGTTTAATTTTCTGTGTATGGTTAAATGCTAGATGTTTGAGGGGGCTTGAGGCAAGAGGACTTCGGAGTCTGCTTTAGACTACTATGGGAGTAAGTTTTAGAAATGAGTTATTTTGACAATATATATATATATATATATATATATATATTTTTTTTTTTTTTTTTGTTTGGTCAATTCAGGTATCTTACCTTTAAGTTATGCTAAGATTCCTAAATTGACCCAAAAAATTTAATTTTCAAAATAACTCATTTCTAAAACTTATTCCCTTAATAGCCTAAAACAGATTTCCCAAGTTCTCTTGCCTCACAGACTCCTAGAGTCCCCTCAATTATCTAGCTCAACCATACTTAGAAACTTAAAGAACTTGTTAATTAACGGACATGGGGAAAATATTTGAGGGACTTCAAGAGTCCGCTTGCCAAAACAATAATTGCAAATAAAAAGACTATTCCTAAAGTCCCATCACGCTCTCTTCTTTTGTAGCATAATAAAAAGATTCTCACATATTTTTTATCAATAACCGAACCTCTACCTCTCTTTTAATTTCGTCTCTCTCTGTTTTCTCCTTCCTCTCTCTATCTCACATTTTCAATTTTTTCACTCTTTTCCTCTTTCTTCTCACTCCTTCTCATTTGTTTTATCCCCATCTCTTCATTTCCACTCTTAAATCAAATTTCTCTTCTCCTTACGGCAGTTTATACTTGAAGTGAGGCGGAGATTTTGTATGTTAAATTGGACGGTGCCCCAACGATGGTGGTAGCTGGATAAAACTTGAACGCCGGAAAATCCGGACACAACAAACTTGGGACCAATTTGCAAGGGCGGGAATTATGCTTTTTTTTTTGATGTATGTTGTGTTGAATGTTCTATGTGCTATGTGCTATATCTCTCTTTTGGAAAATCTCGATACTTGCAAGAGCTACACATGGGGTGTTGCTGCTCTTGTTCGGTTATATAGATCTTTACGAAATGCAGGTCTGATAGAGGCGAATGGAGCATATGGATGGTATTCATTTCCTCAAGTGATCAATATGAAATTATTTTTTTATTACAAAACTAATATATTTTATACTCTTAGAAAATATATTATTTTATGCTGGTGTGGTCATGGTTTCTTTTTTCAGTCCAATGACTAGACGTGTAAGGAGAGCACGGGTCAATTAATGGCTTGCTATTGATGAATTATTATGTATGCCCGTGCACTTGGAAAGACAATACCAAGGGCATAGGATGCATTTTTGTTGTGAATGAATTTGACACGTTACAAAAAAAGCCAGGTATGATTTATTTCCTTTTGTTCATATTCTTCTCTCTTAAAATTTGGTAGTCTTATACTTATAATTTTTTTATATAACATGCATGGAATCCTTATACTGAGGAGTTAACATTTACCACCATGTTATGCGGGTAGTGAGATTTGGATGGCTAAGATTCCACTCATTTGTGACGAAATAATTGAGATGCTTCTTCCTGACATGGTAATGAAGTAATTTGGATATAGACAACATATACCTGCAAAACTAACTATGGTTCCTTGGAACATACCAGATGGTCACGAAGCGTCAATTAACATATATATTGTAAGTTGGAATGAATGGTACAACAAAAATTTTCATGAAGACCAAACGGTGTTGGATGGGAAATTCTCCCGCCAAGATTATATGAACTGTACTGGAACATAGCCAGAAGATGGATCAGTACCAAAATTAAAGTCCGGGTTACTCATTTCAAACATAGGAGAATTCTAAAACGTCACCACATGTGCCAGAAGAACCTGTTGACAAACAGTCGATTGCACCAGAGCCACCTTTTTCTCATCCGAAGCATCATGATACACCATCGCCTATAGTTGACTACACACAACTTTATTCTTCTCCATATGGATATGTATTAGGGTTAACAGCCTATCATGCTAGAGCAACCTTTTTCTCATCCGGAGCATCATGATACACCATTGCATGTAGTTGACTACACAAAACTTTATTCTTCTACAATACATATAGGTATGTTTTCTGTTACATAAGCTTTGAGTCGTACAAGAAATCAATCCCACACATCAGGATTCTCTCGCTCGACAATCGCAACAGCAAGTGAAAATATGCCTTTATTTGCATCGATACTAGTAGCCACCAAAAGAACCCCAAATATTTACAGTACAAATTATGCCATTAATATTCAAAACAGAACGGCAAAAACGAAAATTGTTTATTGAAGGACCACATGCCCAAAACACGCGTTCAAAACACTGGCCTCTAGGCCCCAAAGTTTCGGTCTGAAAATCAGCAACCGTATTTGGATCTACCATCCTGATCATCGCCATATAACAGGATAAATCTGTGGATGAATTCACCTATCTACCATAAATAATTGATATTTCTTTCGATCGAGCATGCCATACTAAATTATAAGAAATGTGGAAACTAAAATTTTTGAAAACTAATTCTACAATATCACCGGAGACATTATTATCTTCTCTCTTAACTAAGGAACAATGATTGAGTAAATCATCTCGGTAGTTACTAATCGATTTCTTGACACAACACTATCATTATTACAAGTGTGCCCTCCTTTGTATTTGGTAATTTTTCAATATGTTTCATACTTTGGAACACTTGCGCGCATTCTCCAGTGACATCTATTTTTTTCACAATACAAAACCCAGCTTTTTCTTATTACTCTTCTTCACTTGAAACAAGACGCTATTTTTTGCAAACCACTCTCGAACTGCATTCTGCAATAATTTCTTACTCGTAAACACAACACCATACCACGATGTGTCCATCGTGAGCACATGACCCTGATTATTTCCCTCATCCTCCCCATCATCACACATCATTGTGTTAACCCATTCATCATTTGTGAAAACATCTGGAAGGTCCTTAATCATATTCATACCATTTACCCATCCTTCATCCTGACTTGCCTCATATATCACGTTATCAATATTTTCGTTGTTTTCTTCATATTTATTTTCCATGTTATCTTCCTCTTCAAACTCATTACTTATACAATCATCCCCACTTGATTCCACATCATTTTTTTCATTTTCTCCCTCATCATATCCTCATATGGGTCTTCATAATTTATATTTTCTGATGGGCCACCATAAACACTATCATAATAATGTTGTGAAGAACTCACCACACTAGGGTGAGTATGACCAAGATAAGCATCAGAATGAGAGAAAGTACCATAATTGTAACCAAAGGGATTTTGAATGTTTTGTGGTACTATTACATTAGTAGGGTTTCTAACATGTTTCTCCACAAATATTTGGTTTGTTCTATTTGTGAGAGTTGTGATTATCATGATCAAACTAGAATTTTTGCTAATTTCGACGACATCCCAGTGATTATGGTGAAATGGCCGACTACATTTTAAATCATACATATCATGATTAATTTTTGTGGAGTTATAAACTAAATTACGTAAATCTCTAAAATCGCTTCCTATAGGTAGATTTACAATCATATTTTTACCCCCGTCGTATCTGGGTATTAGTCCATTTCGATTAATATTGCCGTCCCAATAAATGGGTAGTGATATCGACAGGAAAAAAATATTACTTGTTACAGGAAAAATCGATCTAAAATGACATTTTGAACCCTATTAAATAAATACATGTTTTATGGAAAGTAGAATCATTAGTATAATTTTTTCTTCAATTTCAATCACTAAGCATTAATTAGAGAAGACTCAAATGGTATGCTTGCAATTTAGGAGAAAATGAGGACATTCTGCAATATATCAGATGATTCAGATCATTCAAATTAGATGAATCTTAATGTTTTTAAATAAGCCTTTTACTCAACTTATATCATATGGCGTGTTAGAGAAACTCAAGTGTATGTTATCAATTCTTCAATTGGAATGCATTTGATCAAGCAAGAACAACAAATTAACTAAATTAAAGATGAAAAGAGGAGGAAGAAGAATCAAGCTAGATACAAATCTCTCTCCAATTTCGTATGACTAAATGTTGATATGACTAAAATTTCTTTCCAATTTTGATACAAATCTCTTTCTAATTTATTGTAAAAGATATTTTTGAGATTCTTTCCATAGTACACGTATTTATTTAATAGGAGTAAAAATGTCATTTTAGATTGATTTTTCCTGCAGTAAGTAATAGTTTTTCCTGTCGATATCATTTTCCCAATAAATGCACAGAAGATTTCCTTCCAGTCCACTGCATATATTTTGTTATTAGTTTTAAGTCTAAATATATTCACTTCAACATAAAACTTAATAAAATAATTAACTTAACTTGAAAAATAAAAAAATAAATAGGGGGAATTTCGGGTATATCCTACTAGACCCCAAAATATCAAATATATCCCTACTAAACAGTAAATATCAAATTTATCCATGTTAAACTCAATTAGTATCAAATTTACCCAAATTTAACTTTTCAGTCATATTTAACTGAAAATCGGTATAATGACTCTTTTACCCTTCTCTCTCTTTCGCCTGATCTAATGGATTCGACTTGTCTTCCTCTCTAGCCAAAGAAGAATATGAAGAACCCTTCTTTGGCAATCTGAAGCTCCTCCTTAACCCGTCTCCTTCCTTGTCCATATGGCAGCGAGCTCCTATTCTTTGGAGATTAGAGGAGAGGATCCAGATGAGAGCACGATTGAGCCGCGTTCTCTTTTGCCTCCTTCTCCTTGCTTCACGCTCCTTCTCTTTCGCAGTCATGTAAACACCATTGCTGGAAATTTTGCAGTTTTCTCATTTCTATGCGATATTGTGATTAATTTAGATGGATTATTATAAATTAGTGTTAATAAAGGATGTTTTAGTGTAAATCACTTTTAATCGTGACTAATTTTGGTTAATTCAATTCCTTCTATGACCAATGCACTATCTACCAGTAAATAATGCAATTATTACAGTCTCATTTTCAATTGTGAGTAATTGTGACCAATCAATCATCTGCAGTGTCTTGATTTGAATTGAATCTGAACCAGATTAAGTCTATATGTTGCAATAATTAGTGTAAACTAAAACTAAAAATGGAACTATTTTTAATGTACCAGTTTGCTCTTGAGGCTCCACAATATTAATAGCTTGCCGTGATGGAGAGATGAAAATTGGTTTTTTGAGATCATAAAGAATTTCTGATTCTGGCGCATCAAGCTGTGATTGCTTAGATTGGGTGGGAAAAGACGGAATTGAAGGAAATGGAAGAGAAGCAAGTGATTGCTTAGATTGTAGTTGGAGGAACAGATGAGACGGTGTTAGTTTTGTATAAGAGAAGAAAAGGGGCCGTGGGCACCATTGATGCTGAGATAAGAGAATTGGGCGCCATTCATATGTTTTAAACCAATGGATTATGTGGAATTTTTGTTTCAAACTAGGGTTTGTTATATAAGCATTTTTTTTATTCATGATGTACTGACTGATTACTGTCATGAGATTTGTTTCCATTTTGATGAAGTGTAAGTAGTTTGTGCATAATATTTTGTAGTTAATTTAATGTATCATAATAAGGGGATTTTGTACTGAATTTCAAATGCTCTGCATTATTTATGTATGCAGTAAAATTGTCATAATTCCCAATTTCAAGTTATGTACTTTTTAACAACAGAGAAAAAAATAGTCAATGTAAGGAGATTATTTTCTGAAACATGAATAAGATTATAACAAGATTTAGTTAATTAATATAAGAATTTCTTACCAATTTGAAAAAAATTATAACATAAACATTGGCAATAAATAATATACTTCTCATAAGAACCATAATTTTTAAGTATCCATCCATGCAGCTCAATATTAAAACATTCCAAAAAATAAGTTTGACTCAGGAAAAATGTTGCAAATCATACAATTTCCGAGAGCTCATCAATACATACAGAGGTATATCAAAGCATACCACGAGTATACACAAAGGAATGTTTTTTTGATGAAAATACACAGGAATATTAAGAAAACAAACAGTTAATTCAACCTATCCATACAAAAACACTACATATCTCAAACCAAATCCCAAATATGTTACATTTCTCATATAAAAAATAAAAAAGAGAAAATAAACACAGTTAAGCATCAATTATACTCTTACAGTTATACACCAACTGTATCCTGCAATTAAGCATCTATTATGCAAAATTTAACAAAATAAGTCCAATTAAGCATATAAATTCATCAAAAAATTATTAAACAATATCAAACCATATAGTTCCTACTATAATTTTAGTAATCATATAGACAATCCATTAGTCCCAATTCTAATAAAGACTATATTAAACAATAAAAACAGAGCCAATTCAATTCTAATCCAGACCTCTTTTCAAACACATGAACACACAGCTAGGCAATGGGAATCACGATGAATCTTTGCTAAAAATTGAAATACACAAAAAATTAACCTGAATTGAAGAATACTTCACCCAAGAACCTGGCATAAACAAGTCAATTTTGTTTATTTTAATCCTTTATAGAATGCATCAACCTCGTCTTTGAAGTTCATGTCTGAATTGAGATGCTAATTTAACACACATATTTGATTTACCTGCATCCATATTGTTCTTTAATTTATCTGCAAAATAAAAATAAAGAAACAAAATTAGACCATTGATTGCATTCAAACTCCCATCTATAATCTAACATCTCTTTTTTTGACTCACGGATTTTCTCACTTGGAAGATAAACAAGAACTGTCAGGAAAAAGAAAAGACAAAGATATTGCGGAGCTAGGTCAGGGCAGCGTCGGCGGCGCAAGGTCTGGGCGGCGGTCGGTGTTATGAGTTGCTTCGCGGGAAGCTTCACCGGAGAGAGCTCTGGATAAATGGCTCCGAAGATATTTTGGATTAAGGGTACTTTGGTCAAATAATTTTGTATTTAATAATTTAATTAAAATTAAAAAATTTAAATAATGTTTATTTGGATGATGAGTTAACGGTTTGAATATTTTTGATATTATATTACTTTAAAATAGACATATTTGATATATTGTTAGTTTAGAAGGATAAATTTGATACTAAATAGGTTTAAGAGGGACATATTTGATATTTAGCATTTAAAAGAAATAAATTTGATATTTTGGGGTTTAGTAGGGATATACCCGAAATTCATTACCTCATATCAATGAAATATAGATGGAAACACATGATCTAATATACTTCACCAATATATGTTACCATTACTAAGAGGAGGTAAGAACAAGAAATAACAGGCAAGAGACCAAAGGACAAAAACAGATTAAGAGAGGGTGCTAGATAAGATCGAGGAGAGATAGAGAGTAAGAGAAAGAAAGAGTTGAGCTGCGTTAAATAACAAAAAAAATAATTGATTGACCATTCAAAGACCTGAGTTCAGAATCATGCATGCACGATCATAATTCATTCACAGGCATGTATTCATGATTTGACATAGCATTCACGGGTGTCGATAAGAGGGGAAGCATAATGGAACGGACTCATGGAGTCCGTGAATTTATTTTTTAATTTCGCAACCAAGAGGACTTTTGAAGTCCGTTTGAATTATTTATTTTTTGAGAGGGGATTTTAGGAGTCCTCCAATTTTTTATTTGTTTTCAAGAGAGATTTTTGGTTGATCGTTAATTTATACTTTTTAAGAAGATTAAGCTAGATAATTAAGGGGATTTTAGACAAGAGGACTTGAGGTTATAGAGGTGGCAAATGGGTGGGTCAGGTCGGGTCATTCAGGTCTCGGATCGTTCGGGTCTCGGGTCGTTCGGATCTCGAGTAGTTCGGGTTTCGGATCGTTCGGGTTTCGGATATTTCGGGTCTCGGGTCGTTTGGGTTCGGGTCGAGTCGGGTTTCGGGTCGTTGACTTGTCAACATTTTCGGGTCGGGTCGGGTCGGGTCGATTTTCGGGTCAGGTTAGATTTTGCCAGCTCTAGTTATGCACTGTGTTTAACTTGTTATCAAAATCTTTAAATAAATATCTATCTATTTTCAATTTTACGCACGTAAAATGAGGTTGGTATGCTCAAAAATTTCAAATAGAATTTTATGTCTTAGAAACCAATTTAACTAATATATTATTTTCTAAAATAATATGTTGATTATAAGAAACATAATAAGATGTTATAAAATAATACATAATACTATCATACGAGTGAAATCAACAGTTCTATCACCATTCATTCATTATATGTAAGGTCAGGTTATTCAGGTTCGGGTCATTCGGGTCTCGAGTCATTCGGGTTTCGGGTCGTTCGGGTCTCGAGTCATTCGGGTTTCGGATATTTCGGGTTTCGGATCGTTCAGATTCCGAGTATTTCGGGTCTCGGATCGTTTGGGTTCGGGTCGAATTTTGGGTCGTTAACTTGTCAATATTTTCGGATCAGATCGGGTCTGGATTCGGATGAATCGGGTCGGATCAGATTTTGCCACCACAACTTGAGGAGTCTGTTTTAGACTATAATGGAAATAAGTTTTACAAATGAGTTAGTTTGGAAATTAATTTTTTTTTTTTTGGGGTCAATTTAGGAATCTTGCCTTAATTTATTGCCTCCTTAAAATGTGGATTTATTGCAGTATCCTATTCTAAAAATATATATTAATTTCAATATCCCGGAAAGTACTTCTCCGGTCTTGTCCCTGGTTAAAACCCCAACCACCAAGGAAAAGGAAAGAGAAGCCTTCTTCGCCTTTCTTCGTCCTTTCTTCCTCCCTCTTTCTGGAGTTCACCAAGCGCGGAGAAACTTACCGAATCAATGAGCACCTTGAAATTCTGCCGAGAATGGTTCTCCCTCTCTCTCTCTCTCTCTCTCTCTCTCTCTCTCTCTCCCCCCTAGTTACTTCATTACCAATTTTTCAGTCAGCATTGTAATAAAATTGGTTTTTTTTTCTCTTTTTGTCTGGTTGTTTTTGCAAATTCTTGTTAATTAGCAACAACATGCTGTATCCTAAAGTTGATAAAGAGAATCACGAACTCCTCTATGCTTGTGGCAACTGTGATTATCAGGTACATTAAATTCATCTATTTTATTTTCAAAAAAATTTAACTTCCCACTTGAGTAGTACCTATTGTTCTTTAATTGATTCACTAAATCTCATTTTAGTTCCTTAAAAATCCAAAGCACTAAATTTCCACTTTTAAGTTCTGGTTTGTAACCAGCGCATCGAGAGAGTACTTAATCAGAAAATCTCATTCAGAGACTGAAAATAGCCTGGACTTGAAAAATGCAGGAGGTTTCAGAAAAAAATATAATTTACAAAATGGAAATAAGAAAACCATCCAATGAAACTGGTACCCGTACTGGTATGCCAAAAGATGTCACCGCTGATCCGAGCCTTCCTCGTACCAGGAGCGTCAAATGCGCCAACTGCAAATTCCCTGAATCTGTTTTCTTCCAGGTCAAATACCTCCTATTTTTATTATCGTCGTAATATAGTTTCATTTTTTTTTTCTTTTTAGTGATGCTCTGAAATTTTGGGAAATTGTAGGCTCAGGCAAAAGGAGAGGAAGGACTTGCTCTGTATTTCGTGTGTTGTAACCCGACTTGTGGACACCGTTGGAGAGATTAATCATTTTAACTTCATTTTCAATTTTAATTTTAATTTTAATTTTGATGGTTATCTTCTCTAATTAATTAGATATGAAAACCATGCCTATGTCAGCATGCTTTGTTCTCTTACCTCAACTTATTTTAATGTCGCATGTTTTGCTCTTTGTCTAATCAATTATATTAGTAATCTCGATTGTTTAATGTGATGTTAATTGTTAAGCTATGACAAATAGGTCGGCTTGACAGAATAAGAACGGGTGGGCCTTTCTCGAATATGAATAAGTAATCGTGTCAACTTTTCTTACATTTGCAATGATATATTATATCATGCTTTGAGCTGCATGGATTGCAATTTGACCCTCACTGGTATTAACATCATCCTTTTTTTTTGCTTTTTTTTTTTTCTTTTTTTTTTCTTTTTTTTTCTTTTTTTTTTCTTTTTTTGATAAAATTGAAACACGGTTCTTATAAAAAAAGATTTTTTTAAAAACTCTCAATTTTAATAAAGTTCTGATATTAAAAGAAGTTGAGAAAATATACACTCAGAATTTTGATAAAAATTATGATAAATTGAGAAAACTCAGAATTTTGATAAAATATAGACAAATTGTTGAAAGGATACAACAAAAAAATTCAATTTTTTTAATGATAAAAATATTTCTGATAAAATTGAGAAAATATACACAAATCTAACGAAAATTACAACAACAAAATAACTCAATTTTATCAATGTTAAAGTAATACTCAAAATATAATAATACTATAAAAAATCTAAATTGAGAATTTTGATACACAAGCGAATTCAAAGGTATACAATAAAATTTATACTACACTATATGCTAAGTGCTAACAAAAGAATGATAACTTGAAGACAAAATAAAAATTGTAACAAAGTAAACAGAACCCAAATAATCATGTAAATTGTACCAAAATGACTAAAGCCCAATAAATCATGTGAGGGATTCATGCATTTCTATTCTAACATGCATTATTTGTTTTCATAAAGCCCATTTATAAGTTGAGGCCCATATGCATAATTGTAGATAAAAAAGCAGAATAATCACCTTTTCTGATTTTCTTTTTTCTTTTACATGTAACTGAATAAACCTACTAAATAATTATTTAAATATTTTCAAATTGAGAAATGCATGTAAAAAGCAAATTCTATCTCTTTCTATCGTTTCCTTTTGGAAGCACTAAAAATCAAATTGGAAGTATTAGAAAGTCTCCATCTCCACTGTAGATGGATGCTGGACAGATGCTAACCATTTCTATTCCCTTATTTTTATTTTATTTATGTTGCACTAATTTCTGTAACCATTCATGTTACCACAAACAAAATATTTAGATTTATATTTTGTTTTAGCACAATTTTGATTCATTTGTCTTACCTCATTTTTTTTGAAAGACAGAATTCTGTTTTCCGCACAGTATTAAGATTCTTGATATGCTGACAAAATATTAAATAAAATTTAATTTGTTATTATATGAAATGTTAGGTTTCTGTTAATACTTATGTGAATAATATTTTATTTTTCAGCAAATTTTTATTGTCCAGACTTAACTAAATCTCAATTTGTTAACTTTTAGGCAACACACTAAAAATGTGAATGTTGTCTGATTTTAGGGGACTTTAAGTTAGAAGAGATGTTGGATTACATGTATATGATTATTTATTAATTTATTAATTCAATTCTGAAAAAAGAATTTGTTAATTTATCTAAATTATTTGATTTTATGTATTTGAGAGGATAGAGAGAGTTCTTGTAAAAATGAATGTACCCATTTTGTAATACAAGTTTGGTAGTAAAGATATTACAAAATTTATGATTTAGATTTAAAAGTATATGTATTTCAAACTTTACAAAATCGCAAACGGTCTGCTAACATAGTGGTTAAGTAACTTGATTGAAATACTAGAGATTGGGGTTCAAGTTCAACCACATATACATCAATTAAATGGAACATTTTTTTTGTTTATTTCTTTACAATATATTCCTCACAAAAAACTTCACAAAAAAAAATTCACAAAATCAAAGAATGAAACCAAATTCATAATTCACTAATTTCAAATTTTTGGGGATAATATTACACGAAGTAGTTTTCTGTCGCGTAACAAATAAGGTTTTATTACAATCAATGCAACTAGAAAACCTTTCAACATACAAATGAAAATTATAAATCCTGTGGTATTGCTTTTTGTACGAGACATTTTGTGTATTTTTATTATAGGGAAGCCAAATTTGAAGTGCGGTAATGACCTAATTTGAGTTGGAAATATCTAAGTAGTATGTTTCTCTTTGATTTTTATATCATTATGAAATGATGTAGTTCATATTGAATATTAATTGCAGGTTGGTTTTAATGCACAAAGTTGAGGCATAATCGAGATGAATTTGGTTCCATATCAAAGAGGATAGTATGAAAAGTTTCATACGGCCAAATCGAAAATATGTGAAGAGGTAATGATAATTTAAGGATTCAGATCTACCATTGTCCTTATCATTTTTGTAATTTTGAAGGGATCAAATTGCACAATGTCAAGAAGGATATGCTCCTATATGGAACTTGAAGAGACCTAATGGTTCGGATAGTGAGATGGAGGATCCAACTTGCATTTAATTAGAGGTGGCAAACGAGCGTAGCGGGTCGGGTTCGGGTCGGGTCAAATTCGGGTTTCGGGTCAATTCGGAACACGGGTCGTCCGGGTCGCGGGTCATTCAGGTTTCGAGTCGTTCGGATTTCGGGTCGTTCGGGTTTCGGGTCGTTCGGGTTTCGGGTCCTTCGGGTTACGGGCCATTCGGGTTTCGGGTCATTCGGGTTCGGGCCATTTCGGGTTTCGGGTCGTTCGGATTCGGGTCGCGGGTCAGTTGACTTATGGTCAACGTCAGATTCTGGTCAAAAGTTACTCAGATTAGAGGTCGCTATTCATTCGAATTGATATTCCAGGTCATTTGAGTTATTCTGGTCAATATTATCGGGTCAATTATGTTTGAACAAGCCATAAAATTCTCAATTTCGAGATTTTTCGAATATTAAAACAAAAAAAAATTTATTTTCGGGTCAAATCGGACGGGTCACGGGTCATTCAGGTCACGGGTCGTTCGGGTCGCGGGTCATTCGGGTAATCCCTCAAAGGTCAAATGTAATTATATAGAACGAAAACTTTTTTTGTCACAGACAAACTTGTTAATTACCATTAATTATACAATAATACCTGCTTCCACTGACACTGAAGAAAGAAAAGGCCCCAACTTAAAAGTAAGTTCACCTTCTTTAGATATTTCATCAAGATTACCCGCATTAAGTAATCCCACTAATATTTTTATTAGAGATGACTATTGAATTTAGTAGATGTGGTAATTATGAGTTTGGTTTCCTAAAATTCAGATGCAAATTGGTTTAAATTTTTTTATGTTATGTATTTGTCATATGCTTTTGCAGCCAACGCAAAGAGGAGTACGTCGCTTAATGAAATATTAAAAAGAACTGTAATTCTTTTCTCAAGGAGAAAAAAAAAATACTGCAATTCAAGAATGTAAAAAAATGTGTGACAAAGATAATGCTATAAAATAGACAAAAATTAAATAGATTAAGTTCATTGGATCGGTTTATCACTTTACTCACGATAAAACTGCATTGTTCAAGATGAATAAACTATCATCAAGTTGTTACAGGAATAATAAACCGGTAGTCTCATGTAACACACATAATGTTGTTTTAATTCAGTCTCTAACAGTGATTATAGTTTAATACTTTCTAGATGAGATTATTATTCTCCCACTCTGTTATTAAATTGCCAAGTAGGTGACAAGTTGCATATAAAAATACTTTCCCATAAAAAAGAAGACATGACAGTATTGTGATAGAAAGGCTGAACATATCTATGCTTAGTTTTTTAATTAGATATTATATTCTCATCTTATTCTATGTTTTGATCTGCATAATTTGATTTGTTGAGAATTTGTTCTATGCACCCCAACTTAACCCACTGTCTCCATAAGGAATAAATGCATCATTGGCCCCTTTTATAAAAGTTGCAGTTTATTTTATTTTATTTTATTATTATTATTATTATTTTTTTTGAAGTAAGCAGTTTAGTTAGTTATGTTTAGTTAGTTATTATAGAACTGATTTTGGCACTTTAGTTCTAGGACTTTACATGGACACTGTCAAGTTCATGATTATATTTTATCAGTCATTATATCTTTACATAAAAATTTTATTTGACATTGTTATTTCTGTCTTTACACTAGCACGCTTTTGAAAAAATCTTACAATATGAAGATGACTAAAATAATTAATGAATTATTTGGCATTCATATTTGTGACTTGTAATCAATTGGATATGATTCCAATTGAAAATATACGTTATTTAATGCATAAAAATATCTTTTCTCTTAAAATATCTGAATCTTACTATTTAAATGTACTACAAGTTTTATTGCATATTCAATAAATAGTATATTCGAAGTAAAAATTGAGTCATTCTTAATACCAATTAGGGAATTAGATCATAAATTGGTGCACAAAAAAGAGAAAAATAGATAAAGATTAACGTAACATCTGGATCTGACAAGGCCATGCAAAAAATTAAGTTATGCCATTATATAGTGACGTGGAATTATGGTCTAAAGTCCAAACCAATTTGCTCAAATCCACATATTTCTTCCCACATTACATCAGTTCCTTTTTGTCTCCGCCAACCACAGCCCCTTGTTTTCTCAGCGGTAATTAAACCCTAACTTTAATGATCATTTTGAGTGCAAGAAATCACTACCCTATTTTAATGAAAGGTTTGATGCAAAAAGCTATTTCGCTGGGCGCATATCTAATATTATATCAGAAAAAATAAATATAACTGTACAATACTTAAGTAATTCCATCAAGAGACATAAAAAGCATTAATACATTTGAAAAACAATAAGTCAATAATTAAACCAAGATAACATGATTTTTATATTAAAAAAAAAAAAAAGGACCTGCTACAGCACGACGCACTGTAGCACAACTGTTCACGACGGGATCCAATAACAGTGTATATAATTTATTTTCTAATAACAATATATACATAAAAGTATATATAATTTATTTTCTAATAACAGTATATACATAAAAAGTGAAAACAGTATATAAAAATGGAAAAATAGTATATAAAATGGGAAAACAGTATATACAAGTAAAAAAAATAAGAAATACACAAAAAATAAATAACAACAGTATATTAAATGGCAAAACAGTATATAAAATGAGTATATAAAATGAAACCAAACAGTATATCTACAGTACGTCGTGCTATAGTACCATCGTATTTGCACATTTTTCAAAAAAAAAAAAAACATGATAAATCTAAAATTCTACTGGAATGTAATCTGAAAAGTGAAAAAATCACAAAAAAAGAAAAGAAAAAAAAATAGAAAGTCTGAAAAAGTGAAAATCTCCAAAAAATTCTAAAAACCGAAAAAAAAATTAGCAAAAAAGAAAAAAAATAGAAAATAAAGTTTCCAAAAGGCCGAAAAGGCCCCACAAAGAAAAAGCCGGGCCTAATATGAGGACCCAACCATAATTAAGACTTAATCCTCTGTATCATCTCACAACATGTAAATTATACAGTGAGTACCTCACTTGTGGGTTCAATGGAATGTTTTATAATTAATTATAAATCAATGAAAAAAGACAACATGTCATTAATTTCGCACGTTTTACAGAGTAATTTAAGGCACAGAAGAGCTGAGATAAAATCCAAACCACTAGTTATGCCCACCGTTTACCATTTCAATTCAATGATGATGTTACCTCTGCAGGCCCTCACATACAAAACGACAAAACCATCTTCACGAGAATAATAAATGAAATCACTTTCACACACATATCCCTCAACTCTACATAATTAGATTACACTACGTGCTAAATATAACGAAAAGGATTTATCCCAAATATCTCACATAACTGGTTCAAAATGTAAAACTCCAGTACCCAGGCAGTAGTACATAAAAAAGAATCTATGAATAATTAAATTTGTTTCCTGGAATAAATAAAAGGGTCCAGCTCACCCACTGACTAGTGGAGGGCCCCAGTTCAATACAACGGGTACCTCCATCATGAGGGTCCACGTGTCGCTAACAAGGGTCCCACCTCTGACCAGCCTACTTTTGTCGTTTTGTGACTCGCTTGATCTCACGTGCCGACGCGACACGTCAACAAATGAGATCGTCCCGCGTGGACGAATGCACGTGAGAGAAGAGGGGCTCAATCTTAAGATGCACTGTATGAGTTCCTGGTACTGGGGACGTCACTGTCATTTGTCGACAATTTCATAGGTCTGAAACGACGAGTTTGCCCCTAAAGCTTCATGGGGAAGAATCGTTTGGAAGTGTTTGTGTTGTCTTGTAGCTGAGGGTAGAAAGGGAGATTTCGGAGTGAACAGTAAAGAGCCTTGTAACTAGTAACACGAACAGTATCGACGTACGGGGTAATTTTGCTGTTTCAAATATCCAAGGGTAAAACTGTCATTTCGAGAGATCGAGTCGCCGTCCTGTTTCGCACGGAAAAGGACACGTGTGGGCCGAACAAGTGGTGGGAAAGTAAGGGTAAAATAGACATTTCGTCTGCGATCTTACTCATTAGTTGGAGCCTTTGGTGTGATAACACAGGGGTATAATAGTCATTTTAGTTCAGTCGCCTCACTGTACTGGCTCTCAAGGAAAAGTGACACGCGTGGGCCTTGTAAATGGTCACAGTGGAGGAGGCCCGATCTATATTACGCGTGTCCTGCTTTCTTTTCTATACCTTCCACGTCACCCCTGTTTGCATTTTCTCTGTCTCATTATCATTTTAGCTCTGTTATAGTGCCCCAACTTAGGACCCAGCATGAAAATTGAAACTATTTGTTTACTTAAATTATCAATAATTTATTTTTCCATATTAAGTAACACAATTATACTCTTGATTTTGTTTATAGCGTAAAATTGATTTTTTTGAACTGATGTGGTGGTGATCATATCTCAAAAGTCATATTACTTAAGTATTAATATTTTGAAACATATGAAATTTGTTTAATAAAGAAATGATATTATTTTTGTTACACTTGAATTATTTATGATATTATGATGAAAGTAGATAAATATTTACATCTGTATATTTTTTTCGATATATGCATTTATATTTTTCATGTTACTATTTAGTTTAGTTTTGACTGGTATATTATATTTTTCCTTATATCAATCTTTTTTGAGCTACTATCTATATCAATCTTATCTAAATTATCAATTGATTTAATCAGTAAAAAATCGTATTTACATATGTAAAAATATTTTGAAATATATTACAAATTTTGTTACTAAATTATTCTGAAAAAATTTGAAGCATATTTATTTTTACAGTATTTATGGATTAATAAGTAAAAAATTAGAGAGTTTATGTGTCATAAGTTATAAGTATCATTTAAACATTTTTTTATTATTTTTCTGTAATATAATGAAAAATGAAAGATCACATTACAAAAATATGAGTCGTAAGTGTTAGGAACCGAGACGCAACAGCAAACACAGAAAGCAAGACCCAAGAACAAAAAGATTTTTTATGTGGAAACCCTAAAGAGAGTAAAAACCACGGCCGCCGGCACTCAAACTTTCTATATACTTGGAGAAAAAGAAATACAATACAATTGTTTGTGGTTGTTGGAATGAATAAAACTCTACACCTACCTCTCTGTTTATAGGATAGTCATACCTAATACAAGAAAATAACCCAAAGAATTACTGCTCCAATTAACACCTAATACATAGAAATACAAATATAAGGAAATAAATATATTTCCAATTTCAATTGTCAGTTATGCAAATAAGTCATGGTTAGCAAATATGGAGAACTTTCCTATCTCCTGTAAGGTTTCTTTTTTTACGGTATCCAGAATTTTCCAGAAGTCTTCATACGAAACAGTAAATAGGCAAATTCGGAGAGACTAAGCATATCTATTGATAAAGAAACTATAAGCCCAAGCCTCTCGCTAGGGAGACTTCTAGACCTATACTAAACTTATGCCAATCCGGGATTGAACAAAAACATATCTTATATAAACTATGTAGCAAATCATTCATCAAAAGAATATAAAAACCATACTAACTCCCCACAAGTGATGACACACTGTAATAGACATAGTGGAATCAGATATTTCTTTTTCAAAATTTAATTTAATACTGTGGGAAAGCCACTTGCATGAAATCTTCTCCTGTAGCTGATCAGATCAAATTATGTTATTTTACTAACATTAAATTAATTATATTTTAGTAGCTGATATTTCATTTTCAACTTGCAATCCAATCATGGATCCCAATAATTCCAGCGGCTTGCTTCCCACAGAATAATATCAACCAAAATTAGCTAAAACTACCCACACTACAGCAAAATAGTGTTAGTCATTTTCATTTTGCCCTTAATATTTCTAAATTATATTCATTCCCCTCCTTAATAAATCTCCAAAATATTTCCAAATTATGTCCACATTTGAATCAATTTGATGCAAGAACTATGTATTAAAATATGGTAAAATGTTATAAATAATATCTATTAATGTTTAATTAATTATTTATACAAATATAGGAAGTAATATATTCATTAATTATTTTATACAGTCTAAGATTGTCTTAAAAAAAAACTATTTTATACAGTAATTCATTTCTACTATTACATTTAACATTTTCTATTTTTAGTTCAGAAATATTAGTGTATCCAATCCGATAATTAATATATTTTATTGTTATTATTACCATTATTTTACTAGAAAAAATCATTTATTAATGATAAATATTCAAATAATAAAGTATTTAATTATACTATTTAAATCCAAGCACTAATTGAAACATGAAACATTTTTCATCAAGGGTGATTCCACAAAATCCAAATCTTGTGAGGCTAAAACTGATAAGACACCAAAAACCCAATAATTCTCTCTCTCTTTTTTTTTCTCTTTAAAAAGGACTCCTCACAAGCGGACCTCTCCTACTTCTCTCTTTCTCAAGCTCTTTAGCTCTCTCTCGCTTCCTCAAGAAGAACAACAATGGTGATGAACCAATCCAGACAGTCAAACCGCAAGCCCCCATCTCCGATCATCCCCTCAGACCGGTCCTTCTCGCCGGAGCCAGTTCTCAGCCCTACGAGCCCGTTAGAGCGCAACTCTCTCACGCCGAGGGGCTGGAAGAAGAGGGAATCCGACGGGATCGGCCTCGCCATTGTTGCTTCACTGGAGAAATCTCAAGCGCGCCACGTCTCGTCTCCGATTAGTATTGTGAACCAGAGAGGGAGGTTCGAGCTGTCGGATATGGCCTGTAGCGGGAGATGCAGTTCGAGTGTTTGTGGAAATCGAGTTGCGGGAAGTGGAGATTTCAGAGTGGCCGATTTTCTCAGTCATTGTAATTTATGTAGAAAGCGGCTCCATGGCAAGGACATCTACATGTACAGGTGATTTGATGCTTCCTTTTTGAACTAATTTAGTTTATTTTTGTTAGATTTTTATTAGAACTGTAGTGATCAAAGAGAACTGTTCTGAAACTTTGTGGTTCTTTGTGAGGATCTGTGTATTTTGGCTTCTGATCCAAGTAAAAAATTCATTTTGAGAAGATAGTTTTTGAAAGGAAAAGTTCCTAGTAAAAATCTTTCTAATAAAGAGCTAATAAATTTGATCT
Source organism: Juncus effusus (assembly GCA_027726005.1). Lineage (NCBI taxonomy): Eukaryota > Viridiplantae > Streptophyta > Magnoliopsida > Poales > Juncaceae > Juncus > Juncus effusus. Next base: position 5,621,131 of record CM050905.1, on the reverse strand, counting down.
CCTTAGATACAGAGTATATTATCATTATTATGAAATACTTTGGAAGTCTATTAAATTCGTTTCCCTTTTTCTTAATTGCAGAGGTGAGAAAGCTTTTTGTAGCATGGAGTGCCGGTACCAACAAATCGTAAATGATGAGTACCAAGAAAATTGCGGATCTGCGATGTCAAAAAACACAGAAATTGCTGGTTCACCATACACCAGTGATCGGATATTTTTTACAGGAATTGTCACGGCTTAATAATTGGTTAGAAGAGGGAAATTATACATAGGCAATAACTTTTTTTTTTTTCAAACTTTTTGAGGGGATTTTTGGTTGAGAGAATTTTTGTAGTATGTGCAAGCGATCAAGGATGGTGAACTTGAGGAAGTTTTGTTCAAATGATAGTGAAAAATATTTTCTCTAAATTTAAAGTGAGTTTTGGGGAGATTTTCACTTGATGGCAATATCCGCAGTTCGGACAACAATCAAGCTATAGTTGTACCATTTTTTATAGAAAAAAAGTTGCAAAATTATATATATTTTGTCACTTTTGAAAGTAAAATAACTTGGGATATAATTTGGGTGTTGTATTTTGGCCACAATTTGTTCTGATTTTGATGAATTAACTAATGGACCATTAGATCGTTAACTGTTTCTTAGTGACTGGTTATACATGGTTGCAGTGTACTAATTTGATTTTGCCTAATTTATTTCATTAAAATACCTGAAAGCAAGAAAAATAAACAAAGCGAAAACGAACTTGGAATCGTTCTCTGCAAGAGCAAGAACATGATTCTTCCAAGAAACATCGCATTAAAATCCAACTTCACTATCATCTCTTTCCATCTGGATCCTGCGAAATAAAATATTAAATGACAAATGCCATTCTTCCTACAAATCATATCACAATACATCTAATTATTATATGCTCAAAATGATCACGTCCAAGGCCTCTTAACCTCAAATCTGCCACTCTTGTCTACATATTAAAAAAATGAAAATAGAAAATTAAAACTATGGTAAATGTTATTCTTGATTTTTTATAAAGGACCATATAGTGACTTTCTTTTTCGGATACAGGGTATGCATGATGAGGTTCTGCTCTTTACGAGGGTGTAATTGAAATTATCCATATCTATAAACTGGGCCTTTAAACTTCTACAATGGGCTTATATAAATCTGAATTCTACAATGGGCTTATATAAATCTGAATTCGTCCTCATGAGAGTTTCCTTTGTACACGTGGCTCAATTACAGCACTCCATGTCATGATTTTTCACGTGAAATCACGTGATATAAGTACGCTATTGAGAGATACTGTTGTTGTGGTACAGGATACGTGTCATGCAATGGATTGAATAAATAAACCAAAGGTGAATAAAAACAGAAGAGAAATACATTGGCACGGCTGCTTCTCTATTTTATTACAAAAGTACAAAAGTATTGGATGGAGAGAAAGAATGTAACCGTATTGCTCTCACGTGTATTCTCTCATCCCCTATGCAGTTCTTGCTTTTATTGTTTTATTGGTTGAGGCGGTAAATCATTTTAGAATTCTTCCAAATTTGCAACCAAACCGCCTTAGGATTCTAAAAACAAATTCGTGAAAAAATACAACTTGTGGGCTGTTGAGCTAATTTGTTTATTATTTATTTATTTATGAGAAAAGTTCATTTTTGCCTCCTGAACTTTTTAAAATTGTTCAACTTGCCCCCTCAACTTTTTTTTGTACATTTTTGCCCCCTAAACTCTTCCAATTGTTCAACTTGCCCCCTCCATCCAGTTAAATGCCCAGTCACCAATTTAGTGCTTACGTGGCAAATATATTAATTTTTTAATCGCCCAGTCAGCACACCTCCATTCTTTCTTTTCTTTTCTTCCCTTTTCTTTTCTTTTCTCTCCGTTCTTCTCTTTCTCTTCTTCCTTCTTCTCTCCTTCGCTCTGTCTCTCTTCTCTCCTTCTCTCCTTCGCTGGTCGCCCAGTCGCCGTCGCCGCGCTGCCGCCACCGCCGGCGAGAGACTGGGGCCGGAGATCTGGCTGGCTGGCGGCTGAGGCTGGCGTCGCGCGGAGAGAGGAGAAGAGACAGAGAGCAGGGAGACAGAGAGGTCGCGCGAAGTGAAGCGATTAGTATACAAAATAGTAACGGTTCCTTCTGAAGAACCGTTACAGATTTACAAAATAGTAACGGTTCCTTTTGAAGAACCGTTACAGATTTACAAAAGAAGTGTAATAACGGTTATTTGGGAAGAACCGATACTAATGAACCGTTACTATTTTGTAAATCTGTAACGGTTCTTCATAAGGAACCGTTACTATTTTGTAAATCTGTAACGGTTCTTCATAAGGAACCGTTACTATGTTGTAAATCTGTAACGGTTCTTACTATTTTGTATACTAATCGCTTCATTTCGCGCGACCTCTCTGTCTCCCTGCTCTCTGTCTCTTCTCCTCTCTCCGCGCGACGCCAGACCCACCGACGACGCCAGCCCCAGCCGCCAGCCAGCCAGATCTCCGGCCCCAGTCTCTCGCTGGCGGTGGCGGCAGCGCGGCGACGGCGACTGGGCGACCAGCGAAGGAGAGAAGGAGAGAAGGAGAGAAGAGAGACAGAGCAAAGGAGAGAAGAAGGAAGAAGAGAAAGAGAAGAACGGGAAGAAAAGAAAAGAAAAGGGAAGAAAAGAAAAGAAAGAATGGAGGTGTGCTGACTGGGCGATTAAAAAATTAATATATTTGCCACGTCAGCATGCCACGTAAGCACTAAACTGGTGACTGGGCATTTAACTGGATGGAGGGGGCAAGTTGAACAGTTGGAAGAGTTTAGGGGGCAAAAGTGTGCAAAAAAAAGTTGAGGGGGCAAGTTGAACAATTTTAAAAAGTTCAGGGGGCAAAAGTGAGCTTTTCTCTTTATTTATTGTTGTTTTAATGGAGAGAAAAAGAAGAAAACAAAAACAAAATGGAGAGAAAATGAAATTTCGAATTACAGCGAGGACAGGCCCATGGGCCATGGGTCAAAACGCCCTACTATACATAAAATAGGCCCCCAAATTAATTATTTGTTATTTGATGAGTAAAGATATTATTTTATTCACTTTTGTTTTTGTTAGATAGGGGCCGTTTGGATAACCGTATTAAAAATTAGTAAAAAAAGTGAACTTTCTACGGCTAAATCTTCTACAGTTACAGTTACAATTTTAGTGTTTCGATGAAAGAAACAGAAGGTACTGTAATTACAGTTTCTATGTTTGGATTGATGTAATCAGAATATGTAATTCCGCGATATTGTTTAGTCATAAAATCAAATGAAACTTAAAATTTTTTTTGCCTAAAATTATATTTGTATATCATTTAAACATATGTTATTTTATTGTAATTATTATTTTCAATAAAAAAATTTTACAAAAAAAGATTATTCATTCCCAACTCCAAAACATAAGTCCAACAAATTCAACTCTTGTAAATACAATAAACTAAACATTCGCGTGTTTGATCTCTTGAATTCGAAGTTGTCGGCCCTCTTTGGTTTGTTATTTGACATTCCTCAATTGCTGGTACAATCGAGACCACCTTCTAGTGTAGGATTAGTGCTCTAGACCAAATGTATTTGTGCTAGGAAATAGATTATGTATTAAGACATTATTATTTATTCAATAAAGCTTGTTTCTTATATATCTGTGTGTATGGGTTGTGAATATACATTTACATATCTTATATCAACCATGAATGACACTTTGGGTTCACGTCATCAGAATACGTGATTCTGATAGTAGAACTGTAAACCAACGAATGACATTCTAAACTGTTCCTAGTGATATATAGGATGTTTATAGAGATAAACATACTTCAGGTAAGAAGCTACATGTCCACACTAGTATATTCGCAGGCTGGATGATCATGTTCTGCTGATCATGGACATAGGGATGTCAAGTCTGGAATATAGGTACGTGTTAGAGAACACATACTGGACTGACCACACTATGAGAATATGCATGGTATACTAGTGATTCTCATATGAATAGTGTGCTTGTTCCTACGACCTGAGATCACCATGGATTCCTGTATGTGGAACTGCAAACTTTAATATGATCCTACGTCATCCGTAATGGGATGATCACTAGGGTCATCATTAGGTATGCACTAAATCATGACGAGGAATGTGAGTGAACAAGATGAGATTTGTTCCTCTCGTCAACAGGGAGATATCTCTGGGCCCCCTGATGAACTAGGACTGAAGGAAATGCATGACCATGCTCAAAATGAATTAACATGTATTTTAATATCATTTTGTATTTACTCAGTCTAATTCACGATTAGGAAAGAGACTTTGATCAAACTTAAAGATGACATACTTCCATGCCTTGTGATCAAGATATATATCGTAGAACAAAAGGAATAAGCAAATGTCTATTAAGATAGATTTATTATCGCGGATCATTTCATTTAACATGGGTGGTCATGACATCAGTATAGAGATTACTCTGATGGTGTTATGCCCTAGGCCAAAGTGTTTGTGACCTAGGTTGACGGATTGAATTAACAAACATTATAATTACTCTAAGATATTTCATATAATATGTGCGTATAGGTTATTTTAATATAATTATAATAGACCATGAATATGCAATTCATCTTTATCTCATCAAAGTGCGTGACTTTGATAGTAAAACTATAAAGTATTATGAATGCTATTCTAAATCGTCCCTGGTCATTTATAGGATATTTGTGGAGACAAATATACTTGCGGATATAAATAAATATATATATTTATATACAAGCTATAAATGTACACCAGTATATTAGTTGACTGATGATTATGTTTTACTGATCATGGATAAATAGTTATCAAGTCATTAATATAGGTATATGTTAGAGACCATATACTGGACTGACCTTCCAACATGAGTATTTTTATACTTTAATATAATCTAACACTGCCTTTAACCGGGTGGTCATAACGGTTATGATTGGGTATACAATGAATCATGTAGAGGGATGAGTGCAATCAAGACGGGATTTGTTCCTCTCATAAATGAGAGAGATATCTTTAGGCCTCTTGATGAATTGAACTGAAGAAATGTATGGCCATACTCAAATGAATTAATAAGAGTTATTAATGTTATTTGTTCTTGTTCAATTTAATTCGGGATCAAGAAATATTAATCGATTAATATAAGGATGGCGTCTTACATGCCTTATGATCGATATAGATATCGCGTGACAAAGGGACTAAATACGTGATTGTTGATTAGGTAAATCGGATCACCGATATTCACTTAAATTGGGTAGTCATGATGGCTTGCTAGAGTCCGCTCATGATTTATAGACTGTCAAGTTTATTGCCAATATTAAGTGAACCTACAGGGTCACACACAAAGAACAAACTGAAACGGGCGCAGAAAATCCTAGCGACTTATATGATGAGTTGCATAGGAATGTCACAAAAGATATTGTCATCTTATGTGATAAGATGTGATATATGTATATAAAGACTATGAGCACACAAGATCATGTAATCTAGAAGAGTCTAGATGATGATATGTGGATAATGATGAGTGATGTCATACACATCTTTTAGTGTGAATAGACATGACTCTTCACCTCTATATAAGGACATAGAGGGCTCCAAATTCATAGTACCAAATGATTCTCTCTCTCATTATTTATCATTCTCTTTTGTGAGACAAAAGAGAGAAAATATCCTTTCTCATTTGTGTGACAAAATTACTAAAGGGTGCTTTCCTTTTATATGAAAAATGAAAGAGTGCAATTATATGAGAGAATTATACATCTTTTGTGAGACAAAATAAGAAGAAGAAAAAGAGTTTTCTTGTGCAAGAGAAGAACAAGCTACTAGCATATATATTGTTCTTCTTCCCGTTTTAAGAAGTTTGTTCGTGTGGATACCGGTAGAGGCGTTCGTACTTTCGGCGCTTGTGATCTATTCGGCCTAAGAATATGAGAACGGTTTGTTGAGAGTTTTGGTGAAGACCGATTGTGTGTGCGGTCGATGGCTTCCGCATGATCCGACCTAGACGGACTAGACGGACGGAAAATCGGTTAGGACTTTAACCGGTTTAGAGGCGCTTGGACAACACGCATGGTTTGAGCGTCACGGATTAAGCGTAATCCGAAAGGTATCTTTAAGATTTATTTCTTTGATTTAACCGATACGCACGGATTCTCGGGATGGGTTTTGGACGAATAATTTTTGTTTTTCCGCTGCGTTATGCACGTCCGAGACCCAACAGTGGTATCAGAGCAACGTACGTATTTCGGTTAAATTGAGTCGGTATATATGTGATATATACTATCTAGATACCATTTATAATTTTAATTTATAATTATAAGGCTTGCATAAAGAGTATTCAAGTGTTGAATATTCTTAATAGAAAAGATGCGATTAATAGATATGATCCAAGTGTTGCATCCAATAGTTGCGACCAACGGTTGCGACCAACGGATGCGACCAAAGGGTGCGACCAAAAGGTGCGACTAACGGGTGTGACCAAGGGATGCGATTCAAATGTCACATCCAAAAGACGCAACGAAAGGTTGCGACCAAAGGGTGCGACCAAAAGGTGCGACTAACGGGTGTGACCAAGGGATGCGATTCAAATGTCACATCCAAAAGACGCAACGAAAGGTTGCGACCAACGGATGCGACCAAAGGGTGCGACCAAAGGGTGCGACCAAAAGGTGCGACTAACGGGTGTGACCAAGGGATGCGATCCAAATGTCACATCCAAAAGACGCAACGAAAGGTTGCGACCAACGGTTGCGACCAACGGATGCGACCAAAGGGTGCGACCAAAAGGTGCGACTAACGGGTGTGACCAAGGGATGCGATCCAAATGTCACATCCAAAAGACGCAACGAAAGGTTGCGACCAACGGATGCGACCAAAGGGTGCGACCAAAGGGTGCGACCAAAAGGTGCGACTAACGGGTGTTACCAAGGGATGCGATTCAAATGTCACATCCAAAAGACGCGACGAAAGGTTGCAACCAACGGATGCGACCAAAGGTTGCGAACGAAAGGGTGCGACGAAAGGGTGTGACCAACGGATGCGATCCAAATGTCACGTCCATAAGGTTGCGACGAATGGGTGCGACCAAAGGGTGCGACGAAAGGGTGTGACCAACGGATGCGATCCAAATGTCACGTCCATAAGGTTGCGACGAATGGGTGCGACCAAAGGGTGCGACTAAAGGGTGTGACCAATGGATATGATCCAAATATCACGTCCAATAGGTTGCGACTAACGGTTGCGATCAAGAGAAGCGACCAACGGGTGTAATCGACATGCACAACCAAGAGGTACGACCGAAAAGGTGCAATCGCAAGAGTTGTGACCTCTTGAATAGTTGTGTCTTCATGAAAGGGTGCATACCATGAATTGCCTTTTTGAAATGGTGCATGTGATGCATTATTTCATGAAAAGTTGCATGTGATGTATTGAATTCATGAAAAGATGCCTATGATGTATTAATGTGTAGAAAATGTGTGTTGACAAAGTTGACCAGGTGTTGACCATGTTGACCATGTTGACTGTTGACCCACTGTGTTGACTGTGGACTATATTGACTGTTAATTGTTGACAGTTGACTACACTAATTTACCCCTTGATTGTTGACCATTAAATTGGTCAAAAGTTGATCATAACCTGGTCAAAATATTGACCATTGACTGTTGACCTTGTCAAATGTTGATCGTTGACCGAGTCAAATGTTGACCAAATCAAATATTGGTTTTTGACTTGTCAAATGTTGACAATGACGACCGTGCCCCAAATTCGCATTCATAAGCCTTATATTTATATATATATATTTTATAAATGGGTAAATAATCGAAACATAATATGATTATGTTTATATTTGATATATTTGTTGATATGTGTTGATATAATGAGAGAGTTCATTAGGCATAACACATACATCATTGAGATGAAGGAGTTCATCGTCCATCATGAATATATCATTAAGATGATAAGTTCATTGTCCACCACACATCATGGCGGTGGTAGAGTCCATCGCCTATATATGGAGATAAGATTTTCATATACAACATGGAGATGAAAGTATTTTAGGATATCTTTATGTTAGTTCATAAAGATTATGGTCATGATATAACGTTATTATTATGTCTATTCTATTAGTACATGTGATGTTCTTTCATGAATACATAATAATATATTATATTAAATTCAAAATCCCTCTAAACAATATTAAGTCATGAAGTGCCTTCCATAAGTCTAAATCTCTCGATACTCTGATCGACCCTGCATAGGTCATGCCAAAGCTGGGTATGTAGGGACAATCTTAGGAGGAGAGAATGCGGGAAATGGGAGCCAACATAGGTCATGCCAAAGCTGAGTGTGTTGGGTTCTATTTTGCTGATGATTGACATGGTTTGACTTAACTGGGCTATCAAGTCGGACTTGGGCTCGGGGCATACGATAGGATATATACGTCAGGCATATGATACTTATCTTATATTGTTCAAGAGTTGTATGAGATACAATTGGAATTGTTCCTACCTAAATAAGTTAAGTTCTGGGCGATGAGCCAAAGCTCACTTAGGACTTAACTGAAATATGGATCTTGTCTCACTATGAAACTTCAAGGATTGAAAGTTTCCGAATCAATGCAATTAAGGGTTATTGATTTGATTAAAAATAGTGGGAGCCATTATATGAAATATTTAAAGAATAATAGTCTTTGCATATTATTCAAATAGAATAATATATCTATTTATGTCTCACGATAGGTCCTTGAGAAGGACAGATAGCATAAGATGCTTATAATCGTTAAAATGAACATGGACAAGTGTTGTCAATAATATTCTCGTGCTTAAAAGGAACGTAAAAAGTACTCCCAAAGATAAGGGCAAGATGTTGCCGAGGCTTCGGCCTTATGTAAGAAATTAGTATCTTTCGCAATGAATTGGTTCATTGAAAGAAACCATAATTTCTCAAGAAGATATGAAAAGGGAAAGAAAGGGTAGTGTGACTACCGCTTCAAGTATTTTTGTTATAGAAATTAACTTGTCTATTTCACATCATGTGTATTAGATACACGATGTGAATCACACATTTGTGAAAATGTGCTGACAAAGTTGTAGACAATTGAGTAAATATGATGTTAACATATGAGTGACAAATGTAGCAATAGTTGTTGTATTTTCTCAAGTAACTCATTTATTTACATTGTCTTTTTGGACTTATCGCTGACATAAATAATTGTTATTTAATGTCGACAATAAATTTTGTATTATTTATAGTTCGAGTTTAACTGTGAATGGTCATTAATTTATTATTGAGAATAATAATTTCACCATTCACAAAGGTCATTTTTCTTTGGAAATGTTCCAATAGAAAAATTACCTTATGTGTTATATCGAACAAGATAATAATAAGTCTATCTATAACATTAATATTAAGAATTTAAATCTAGCATTGTCGCTTGGTCTACTTAAATAAGATGAACATTTATTAAATCCATTAAGATGAATTTTCAAATTCATTTGATTTTGAATCATTTTAAACATGTGTAACTTATTTATTAGACAAGATGACATATACGTCTTTCACAGAGTAAGGTGAAAGCAAGTTACTTATTGGCTCTCATACATAGTGATGTATGTTCATCAATGAGTGAAGGTGCTAGAGAAAACTATTTCATCGCTTTATTGAAACAATAAATTTGAATATTTTGAAAAGTTCAAAAACTAACAAATAATGAAGTAGAGAATAAACTTGGCTTTGAAATATCAAATTTCTTCGATGAGATCGAGGAGTCGAGAACCAAGTGTTTGATCATCATGATAACTATATCGAACTTTATTAGATATAGTTCGATTATGATGAGTTAAATATATCTTCTATTTCTTTCGGGGTTACGCTCTTATTGCGTTCATACTGAATATAATTCCATCTAAAGTAGTTGTAAAAGACTCCATATGCGATATGGACTGGTAGGTGTATCAGATTATCTTTTATCAAGATTTGAGGATATGATACTTAATTGAAGCATCATGCATCTAATCAGATTAGTGCTTATTGTGGAATATCCTAAGAAAAGTAAAGGATATTACTTCCATAATTAATATGAGAACAAAGTGTTTGTTACTCGAAAATTATATCTCTTTGGAAGTGGTGTTTCCAAAAGAATTAGTGGGAGTAAATTTGAATAAGTTCAAATTCCATATAACAGCGCAATGCTCGGATGGAAATTAATTCAGATTTCAACTAGTGGTTGAGTCTGTAATTAATCAACTAGACTCTCAAGATGTTGAAGAGTCTGAGTATATAATCTAAGTGTATTCACGTAGATCTATTAGAATTTATCGCATGCCCGAAAAATATAGATTTTTCGTGTCTAATGATAAAAATTTCATACTCATAGACGATGAGTTCACATTCTATTAATAGACTATGATGAGTCAAGGCTCTAATGGTTAGAGACTTTGAAAGTTGAGATGTAATCCATGTCAGACAATCAAGTTTTGAATTTGATTGATCCATCAGATGGAAATACGGTTTTAAAAGGAAGACCGACATGGATAATGTGCAAACATATAATGCATGATTTGTGGTTAAGTTAAACTCATAGTATAGACTATGATAATATTTTTCCAAGTCATCATGCTTATGTATTTCAGAATTTTCTTTGGCATATGTTCATAGTATGACTATAAAAGATGCCAAGTGGATGTCAAGACGTTGTTTCTTAATAGAAACATATGAAAGTATGTATATGATACAACTTGAGAGTTTTGTCTATCCTAAAATTTTTGAAAAGAGTTTGCAAGTTGCATAAATTCATTGATGAATTAAAGCAAACATCTCTAGGTGAATATTTATTATTTGATGAAATAACCAAACAGTTTGGTTTTATCAAAAATTAAAGATAAATCTTATGTTGACAAGAAATTCAGTGGGAGCATAATTACATATGATGTGAATTAAGTGCAACAAGCACACATAAGTTTAATCTTAGTGAAAGTCACTAAATAATAATCAAGAGTATGATTATATACTTGAGAAGGATAAAGTATTCTTCTTAGTTTATGGTGGACATAAAAATTATGCAAAGTATTTGCATATGACAATGTTTGATAATCCATTTAAGAACCCAATCCCTTAAATGAAGGTTACTTGGTAGATTTGGCCTAGTGCAAGTGGGAGATTGATGGTGTTATGCCCTAGGCCAAAGTGTTTGTGACCTAGGTTGACGGATTGAATTAACAAACATTATAATTACTCTAAGATATTTCATATAATATGTGCGTATAGGTTATTTTAATATAATTAAAATAGACCATGAATATGCAATTCATCTTTATATCATCAAAGTGCGTGACTTTGATAGTAAAACTATAAAGTATTATGAATGCTATTCTAAATCGTCCCTGGTCATTTATAGGATATTTGTGGAGACAAATATACTTGCGGATATAAATAAATAAATATATTTATATACAAGCTATAAATGTACACCAGTATATTAGTTGACTGATGATTATGTTTTACTGATCATGGATAAATAGTTATCAAGTCATTAATATAGGTATATGTTAGAGACCATATACTGGACTGACCCGCCATAAGAATGCTACATGTTTTACGTCATTAGCGATTCTTGTAACATAAAGTATTTATGGTCCTTTGACCTGAGATTGTCTCGGTTTCCAACATGAGTAATTTTATACTTTAATATAATCTAACACTGCCTTTAACCGGGTGGTCATAACGGTTATGATTGGGTATACAATGAATCATGTAGAGGGATGAGTGCAATCAAGACGGGATTTGTTCCTTTCATAAATGAGAGAGATATCTTTAGGCCTCTTGATGAATTGAACTGAAGAAATGTATGGCCATACTCAAATGAATTAATAAGAGTTATTAATGTTATTTGTTCTTGTTCAATTTAATTCGGGATCAAGAAATATTAATCGATTAATATAAGGATGGCGTCTTACATGCCTTATGATCGATATAGATATCGTGTGACAAAGGGACTAAATACGTGATTGTTGATTAGGTAAATCGGATCACTGATATTCACTTAAATTGGGTAGTCATGATGGCTTGCTAGAGTCCGCTCATGATTTATAGACTGTCAAGTTTATTGCCAACATTAAGTAAACCTACAGGGTCACACACAAAGAACAAACTGAAACGGGCGCAGAAAATCCTAGCGACTTATATGATGAGTTGCATAGGAATGTCACAAAAGATATTGTCATCTTATGTGATAAGATGTGATATATATGTATATAAAGACTATGAGCACACAAGATCATGTAATCTAGAAGAGTCTAGATGATGATATGTGGATAATGATGAGTGATGTCATACACATCTTTTAGTGTGAATAGACATGACTCTTCACCTCTATATAAGGACATAGAGGGCTCCAAATTCATAGTACCAAATGATTCTCTCTCTCATTATTTATCATTCTCTTTTGTGAGACAAAAGAGAGAAAATATCCTTTCTCATTTGTGTGACAAAATTACTAAAGGGTGCTTTCCTTTTATATGAAAAATGAAAGAGTGCAATTATATGAGAGAATTATACATCTTTTGTGAGACAAAATAAGAAGAAGAAAAAGAGTTTTCTTGTGCAAGAGAAGAACAAGCTACTATATATATTTTTCTTCTTCCCGTTTTAAGAAGTTTGTTCGTGTGGATACCGGTAGAGGCGTTCGTACTTTCGGCGCTTGTGATCTATTCGGCCTAAGAATATGAGAACGGTTTGTTGAGAGTTTTGGTGAAGACCGATTGTGTGTGCGGTCGATGGCTTCCGCATGATCCGACCTAGACGGACTAGACGGACGGAAAATCGGTTAGGACTTTAACCGGTTTAGAGGCGCTTGAACAACACGCATGGTTTGAGCGTCACGGATTAAGCGTAATCCGAAAGGTATCTTTAAGATTTATTTCTTTGATTTAACCGATACGCACGGATTCTCGGGATGGGTTTTGGACGAATAATTTTTGTTTTTCCGCTGCGTTATGCACGTCCGAAACCCAACATACTCATGACTTACGATCTTTAGAAGATCGTTGTCAGCGTTAAATAGAACCTACACGGTCACACAATGAACTCCATTCGTACGGGATGAAAATACCTCAAAAACAGTTATACATATGATGTATAAATTGGTGAACGAAATAATTAACTATTGGATAATTGATTGAACAAAACAGCATCATTCCGTTGGCAACGTAATAGTTCCGTTCCCAACAGAATAGATATGGAAACTGTAATAATCTTAGCTGCCAAGTAATATGTTAATGAAATACCTATTCCGTTGACAACGGAATAGACGCAGGTTAGGGTTTTTAGTTATGATAACTGAGCAATCATTCGCCTCTCTCTTTAGTATAAATAGATGGGCAGTGTCTCTCTATTTAACACACAATTCAGAAGCCTTGGAGGCCGTCATTTACAGAAATAGAGAGAGAGAGAGTTTTGAGTTATTTTCGGAAAGTATTTTCGAACTCGTCTAGCCGAGTCCGGTTATTCCGTGCATCTGAAGTATGCGTGGATACGAGTAGAGGTTCTCTATCTTGAAAACTTGTGAGCGATCATTCTTCATCCCTAGTAGAAGCACACGTCAGAAAAGTTCAGACCTACATCCGTTCTTCGTCTCGCGGATCAGGAAGATCCGAGGTATAAATTTTAATAGTTAATCTCGTACTTTTATTCCCATTAACGATGATCCTAAGGAGGGTTGAATCCATAGGTTCCGCTGCGCATGTAACGTACATGGCTATGGATTCCGCAACAGTGGTATCAGAGCGTTCGTTAAGGAAATAATCGTCGATTATATATTTAAAATTTAGTAAATTCTAGTATAATAAATTTTAGGGTTTTGAAAATATTATTTCAAAACATCACGGAAATTGTTTCTAGGAATATAATATTGGATATTATGATTTTCTAGAGTTTCGAAAAATAGTTTTTCAGAATCTGTTTTGGAAACATAACTAAAATTAAAGAAAACTGAAAACTCAGCGTTATTCCGTTCCGAACGGAATAGATCCGTTCAGAACGGAGTGTGCTGAAATTTCGCCAAAATTATTTAGTGTTATTCCGTTGAGAACGGAATAGTTCCATTCCCAACGGAATAAGGCTGATTTTGCGAGAAACCCTATTTTTTGTTATACAAGGAATTTAATTTATATAAATATGGTATGAGCCTTAGATCTGTGATTGTTCTGTGATGTAATCTTGTGTGTGAATGCTTGTATTTTATTTAATATCTATGGCAACTTTGAGTTGTCCAAAGTTGTAATTATAGCAACCAGTGAGTTGTCCAAAATTGTAAACAACATTTTCTAGTAATATGATAGTTAGGAAAGATATTATATCAAGAGGAGACGAGGATCTTGGAGCAATCTTCGAAAGATTGTATTGGATCTTCGCATACACACAATGATTAGTTCGTTGAAGATTCACCTGCAATGTAGAGATAGATCTAGTATTAGGAACCTCATGATCGCTCATGAGGAATACACTCATACTATATTTATCTTATTTCTGTAATGTTTATATTTATAAATCTAAAACAAAATCCTTCAGAATGTTAAGTAAGGAAGTGCCCCCCATGTCACTGAAGCCCTCGGTACTTAGACAGTCTTCCACGTGGGTCATGCCAAGGCTGAGCATATGGGGGATTGTCTTTGTAAAGGAGGGTATGCGGGAGATGGCGTCCAGCATAGGTCATGCCAAAGCTGAGTGTGCTAGACTCTATTTCGCTGATAATCATACATGGTTAAACTTAACTGAGCAAGCAAGTCGGATTTGGGGTCAGGGCACAAGATGGGATAATACCCCGGGTATTTTAATGCCCATTCCATAAAAGGAAAGAGTTGTATATGATACAATTGGAAGTGTTCCTACCAAATAGTTGTGTATTGAGGGTTGCGCCAAACCGCACTTAATACTCAATGAAATACGGATCTTGACTTACTATGAAACCTCATTTAATTGAAGTTTCTGAATCAATACTACTAAAGGTGGTTGATTTGAAGAAAAATAGGGGGAGTACAATATAAGAAACACCAAAACAAAACAATCCCAATGAATAAATAATAATGGCACTTTACATTTTGAACTTGTAGAATAATGGCAAACAATAACAATTCAACTGGGTTGAATTTGCGTCTATCCTTAAGAAGGGTAAGCTCAATGGGTCTAACTTCCTTGACTGGTTTAGAAACCTGAGAATTGCTCTCAAGGCTGACAATAAACTCTTAGTCATAGAAGAGCCTTACCCAGAGGAACCAGAACAGGGAGCCACAAGGTCTGTCCGGGACGCATATGCTAAATATGTCAAAGATGACACAGAGGTAGCTTGTCTCATGCTAGCGACCATGACCTATGAGCTTCAGAAGCAACTAGAGGACATGGGTGTTCACGATACGATTGTAACTCTCAAGGAAATGTTCCAAGAGCAGGCTAGAGTTGAGCGCTACAAAACAACCGTCTCTCTAACTGATACGAAGATGGCTGCCGGTTCATCTGTGAGTGCTCATGTACTCAAGATGAAAAGCTATCTTGATCAACTGGAGAGGCTTAGTTCAGCTATGCCCAGAGAATTGGCTTTTGACATAATTCTCGGGTCGTTGCCTCCTAGTTTTAAGCAATTCATCATGAACTAAAAATGCATCAGATGGAGAAATCCATCACTGAGTTGCATGGGATGCTTAAGAACGCACAGGAGGACATGAAGACAAATGTTGTCAACGACGTCCTAATGGTTCACAAGAAGAAGGGTAAGAAGACCGGGAACAAGAGCAAGGGTAAAGGCAAGGTGTTGCCTAAAACTAAGATCAAGAAAGACAAGGATGGAGTTTGCTTCTATTGCAACAAGGTTGGCCATTAGAAGAGAAACTACAAACTCTATCAGGCTGAAATCAAGAAGGGTAGTGTGACTACTGCTTCAGGTATTTTTGTTATTGAAACTAATTCGCTTACTCCTAAATCTTGGGTAATGGATACCGGATGTGTTACTCACATTTGTAATGATGTGCAAGGACTACAAAGGAGTAGAAAATTAGCTAAGGGCGAAGTCGACCTGCGTCTGGGAAATGGAGCAAGAGTTGCTGCATTAGCCGTAGGAACTTATTTATTGACTATGCCTACTTGACTTGTATTAGTACTTAATAATTGTTATTTTGTACCTGCTATGAGCAGAAATATTATTTCTATTTTCAGTCTAGCTTTGGATGGTTATAAATTTGTTATTGAGAATAATAATTGTTCTATCTTAAATGATAATCTTTTCTATGGAAATGTTCTATTAGAAATAGGTCATTACGTGCTAGATCTTAAGAAAGAGAATTACAAGTCCAGATATAACATTAATACTAAACGATTTAAACCAAATGACTCAAATCCGACATATCTCTGGCATTGTCGCTTAGGCCATATTAATGAGAAATGCATTTCTAAACTCCACTCTCATGGACTTTTAGACTCATTTGGTTTGGAATCATTTGAGACGTGCGAGTCTTGTTTACTTAGCAAGATGACTAAGAAACCCTTCACAAATATTGGTGAAAGGGTCAATGACTTATTAGGACTCATACATACTGATGTATGTGGACCAATGAGTACGCCGGCTAGAGGTGAATATCGGTACTTCATAACTTTTATGGACGACTTCAGTAGATATGGGTATGTCTACCTAATGAAGCATATGTCTGATTCCTTTGAAGTGTTCATAGAATTTAAAAATGAAGTACAAAATCAAATTGGCAAGAAGGTTAAAGCACTTCAATCTAATCGAGGAGGCGAATATCTGAGTCAAGAATTTGAAGATCATCTCAGAGAATGTGGAATAGTTTGACAACTGACTCCTCCAGGAACTCCTCAATGGAATGGAGTGTCTGAGAGGTGGAATCGAACCTTATTAGATATGGTTCGATCGATGATGAGGTAAACGAGTCTTTCAATGTCTTTCTGGGGTTATGCTCTTAAGACTGCCGCATTCATCCTGAACAGGATTCCATCCAAAGTTGTTCAAAAGACGCTATATGAGATGTGGACGGGGAAAAGCCCCAAGTTGTCTTTTCTTAAAATTTGGGGATGTGAGACTTATGTTAAACGTCAGTTTCCCGATAAACTCGGACCCAAATCTGATAAGTGCCTGTTTGTGTGATATCCTAAGGAAACTAAAGGATATTATTTTTACCACCCATCGGAGAACAAAATATTTGTTGCTTGCAATAGAGCCTTCTTGAAAAGAGAGTTTGTCTCTATGAAGGTCATGTTTGGTCTATGGGCATAAGATGCTTAGAGTTGGCCTAGTGCAAGTGGGAGACTGTAGGATTATTGCCCTAGGCCAAATGTATTTGTGCTAGAAAATGGATTATGTATTAAGACATTATTATTTATTCAATAAAGGTTGTTTCTTATATATCTGTGTGTATGGGTTGTGAGTGTATATTTACATATCTTATATCAACCATGAATGACACTTTGGATTCACGTCATCAGAATACGTGATTCTGATAGTATAACTGTGAACCGACGAATGACATTCTAAATTGTCCCTAGTGATATGTAGGATGTTTATAGAGATAAACATATTTCAGGTAAGAAACTACATGTCCACACTAGTATATTCGCAGGCTGGATGATCATGTTCTGCTAATCATGGACATAGGGATGTCAAGTCTGGAATATAGGTACGTGTTAGAGAATACATACTAGACTGACCACACTATGAGAATATGCATGGTATATGTCATTAGTGATTCTCATATGAATAGTGTGCTTGTTCCTACGACTTGAGGTCACCATGGATTCCTGTATGTGGAACTGCATATATTAATATGATCCTACGTCATCCGTAATGTAATGATCATTAGGGTCATCATTAGGTATGTACTGAATCATGACGAGGAATGTGAGTGAACAAGATGGGATTTGTTCCTCTCGTCAAGAGGGAGATATCTCTGGGCCCCCTGATGAACTAGGACTGAA
The DNA here is from genome assembly GCA_027726005.1 of Juncus effusus. Classification (NCBI taxonomy): domain Eukaryota; kingdom Viridiplantae; phylum Streptophyta; class Magnoliopsida; order Poales; family Juncaceae; genus Juncus; species Juncus effusus. Next base: position 5,603,150 of record CM050905.1, on the reverse strand, counting down.
GGAAATGCATGGCCATGCTCAAAATGGATTAACTTGTGTTGTTAATATCATTTTGTATTTACTCAATCTAATTCTCGATTAGGAAAGAGACTTTGTTCAAACTCAAGGATGACATACTTCCATGCCTTGTGATCAAGACATATATCGTAGAACAAAAGGAATAAGCAAATGTCTGTTTAGATAGGTTTATGATCACTGATCATTTCATTTAACATGGGTAGTCATGACATCAGTCTAGAGGTTACTCATGACTTATGATCTTTAGAAGATCGTTGCCAGCGTTAAATGGAACCTACACGGTCACACAATGAACTCCATTCGTACGGGATGAAAATACCTCAAAAACAGTTATACATATGATGTATAAATTGGTGAACGAAATAATCAATTATTGGATAATTGATTGAACAAAACAGCATCATTCCGTTGGCAACAGAATAGTTCCGTTCCCAACTGAATAGATATGGAAACTGTGATAATTTTAGCTGCCAAGTATTATGTTAAGGAAATACCTATTCCGTTGACAACGGAATAGGCGCAGGTTAGGGTTTTTAGTTATGGTAACTGAGCAATCGTTCGTCTCTCTCTCTAGTATAAATAGAAGGGTAGTGCCTCTCTATTTAACACACAATTAAGAAGCCTTAGAGTCCGTCATACACAGAAATAGAGAGAGAGAGTTTTGAGTTATTTTCGGAAAGTATTTCCGAACTCGTCTAGCCGAGTCAAGTTATTCATTGCGCTGAAGTTCACGTGGTTACAAGTAGAGGTTCTCTATCTTCAGAACTTGTGAGCGATCTTCTTCATCCCTAGGAGAAGCAAAAAGGTTCGGGAGTCGAGTTTTAGGAAGGAGAAGGTTGCACGTCAGAAAAGTTCAGACCTACATCCGTTTTTCGTCTCGCGGATCAGGAAGATCCGAGGTATAAATTTTAATAGTTAATCTCGTGCTTTTATTCCCTTAACGATGATTCTAGGGCGGGTTGAATCCATAGGTTCCGCTGCGCATGTAACGTATATGGCTATGGATTTCCCAACATCTAGGATATAGTTATGGAGCAATCAGAATCAATTGTTCCTGAAGAAGATTTATTGAAAGAAGCTCATTTCCAATAGTTTACTATTTAATTTAAGGCTTGTCCGTAATCTTGCAGAAAATCAAGTAAATTAAAGAATCAATTGGCAATTGATAAATAAAATTAAGCATTTGAGATATAAAAAAAAGAGAACAATTGAATAAAATAAAGTTAAAATGAAGCATGAGAATCAAAAGAGGGGGACAATACCTTGAATATTGATCTCTGAAATGAACTACATCAAGGATTAAAAGACATGGATTTGACTGTTGACCTGATTTGTTGATTGAATTGACTCCTGAAGGAAGAAAGGGGCAGACTCTCACCCTGACTTGTGAAGAATTGGAGCTTGCAATCTGATTAGCCATTAGGAAGTAGAAATTTGATTGAGAAGGGAAAAAGACAACATGAGATGAAGGACGAGATAAATCAACTGGTTAAAAAATGCAACACATATATCCGAGAAACTGGTCAAAGGAAGAGCTCAAAAGTCCATTAACAAAGAAAATAAATCAAGGTGTTGTGCGGCTGGAGAGGAGAAAGAGAAGGAGCAATAGGACGAAATGAGGGCTGCTTGATTTTCACACAGTTTGGTGCTAGATTTTCAGCGTGTTCTTCATTTCCGCCTTTTTCAGCCGCGCGGTTTTTCTCCCGCTATTTTGTTCCCCTTTCTGTAAGTCGGAAGCCGGGTTTTTTGAGGGAAGGTCGACTTACCGCAGCTGGATGCACGAGGAAACTCGATTTACTACGTCTAGATGAAGTTACATTAGTCCAAACAACCAAAATTACTAAACTACAGTAGGTAGACTTTCTAACTACCTCAGTTACAATAAACCAAACAGCCCTTTAATGGAAGAGAGTCCAATAACAAACCAATACAATTGATGATAAAAAAGCAATTTGTGCCGTAATAAATCTGACCCGACCCATCCGAATCAAAATCCGACCCCGACCTGAAAATGTTGACAAGTCAACGACTCAAAATCCGAACCCAAACTATCCGAGACCCGAAATATCCGGAACCCAAACGACCCGAAATCCAAAATATCCGAAACCCGAACGACCCGAAACCCGAATGACACGAGACCCGAACTATCTGAGACCCGAATGAACCTACCCAAACCCGACGCAGCCCGACCCAACCCACCCATTTACCACCTCTAGACTTTTGATGTCCATTAAAAAAAACACTCAATGAAACTTTAAATAAAACCAGATGCCACCTCGCTCCGCTTCGGCTAGCAACATAATAAAAGATGTTACGATGAATCAAACACATCCGAAGTAAAACTATGAAAACATTACAAGCAAAACTAAGAAACGTTTACTGTACAATACATCAACTTCAACAATACACAATTTAAGTACTACAACTTTACATATTGTATGGCTAGAAAGCATGCATTGTGATGCCTGCTTTCATTGTCCTTAAGGAGAACCAATGACGTTGTGCTCTATTTCGGAATCACCTGAAAATATATAACCAAAAAATTAATAATTTCATTATATTTTATTTAGTTACTCTTCATAGTATAATAGTTTCACATACGTATTGGTATATACCTAGGTCTGAAAAGATTTCAGTGAACACAATGTTTTGTGTCCAATGTGGACATTCATTGTTCGAATTTTCAATAAGTATTTTTATTCCTTGTCGTGATGTTACACGTGATAGGGTTACATAAAGCTGACCGTGAGAGAAAACTGATCTGGGTAAATATACGCCAACATTTTTCAAAGTTTGCCCTTGACTTTTATTTATTGTCATTGCATAGCAAATACGTATAGGAAATTATTTTCGATTTAGTACGAAAGGCCATTTATGGTTTTTCATATTAAATATAATTCTTGGTATGTAAGTGATTGTTCATGCATTATTTCCTGTAATGATTTGCCTTCAATTACTCCGCTTGTTAATTGTGTAATTAGTAATCTTGTGCCAATGCATAGTGCATTTGCTTGATCAATGTTTCGAAGAAGCATAATAGCAACACCAGCTTTCAAGGATAATTCATGATATGGTGCACTTGTCAAATTTATAATCAGTAATCTTGTGCCATTGCATGGTCCATTTGCTTGATCAATGTTTTGAAGAAGCATCATAGCAACACCAGTTTTCAAGAATAATTCATGGTATGGTGCATTGTTTGTTCATAGTGAATGAAGAAATTCTATTGGATAAAATGTTTGTAATTCTTCTTCAGGTATTGATGAATCACACATTAAATCTGCACTATAGTAGTTGTCATATCTCCAGGAATTTTATGTAAGATAATTTGATTTAATTCGTTGACGTCTTCATTTCTTGGTGCCAGTATGTATCTTTCTTTAAAATATACAATGTTGGTATAGGATTGTAAAAAATCTTTATATACTTCGTTTATAATTGCTTCTTTTTTATTTTCAGTTGAATTGATCAAGCAAATAAGTTATTCAGTTATCATATTCAGAATCAAATAAGTTACCATTACCAACTGAAAGTATCCACACATCAAATTCTTTGCTATTTGCAATTGTTCAACAGTTAAATTTGGTTGTAAAAGTCGCATGTTTTCAGTCAATCTAACTATTTTAAAATGACGCCACAATTTTGAACGTATAATTGATACATCTAATGTTTCATGTCTTGAGCCGTTATGAATAACTGGTAATGTTTGACGGAAATCACCACCTAAAAGAATTGTTTTACCGCCAAATGGTTTATGTTGCGCATTTTCATCAGATGTTGATAGTAAATCTCTCACAGTTCTATCAAGAGCTTCAAAACCATTGCGATGATTCATTGGAGCTTCATCCCAAGTAATTAAGGCACAATTTATGATTAGTTCAGATAAATTTGATCCCTTCTTTATATTGCATGTTGATTCATTGTTTATTTCAATTGGTATTTTGAATCGTGAATGAGCTGTTCTTAAATGAGGCACCAAAAGAGCTGCCAATGCTGATGAAACAATTGGTAATATAATTTTATTTTGAGCACACAATATAGAAATAATAACACGCCATAAATATGTTTTTCTAGTAACACCATAGCCATATATAAAGAAAAGTTCATCTTTTCTTGATTGAACAGATGACATTACTGCTTCATATATATATATTCTTTTGATTGTTATTTAAACCTTCATATAATAATATTGCATCAGTCATATTTTCATTTAGATTAATAGATAATTCTTCGGCTATCAATCGATTGGTTGTATCATGGAGACATTCTGAGGATATGGAAGAGAATATGTCGACAAATTGGAATTGTTTCGAAGAAGTAATTTTTCAATATCTTGGAGTATATAATTTTGTATTTGATTATTTGAAAGATTGATCTTTGATAAATTGCATGCTCTTCTAATTGTATTCGTGATATCTCTCATAACTTCCCAGCAAGTATTGAACAATTTTAATGGATTTGATACCTTACAATGTAGTAATATACGTACGAATAAGTGACGTAATTGTTGTAATGTAGCCCAAATAGATGCATCTTGCATTGCGTAAAGCCATTCATGCAGTACATGCTTGTTTATATGTTTCATATGTAGTTCCATTAATTGTTCTGAGATGTTCAAAAGAGGTAGAACCTGTTATAATATTGAGCAACTTTTGTAAGTAGTATATATCACCAAATGAAATTGGTATGTGATACATTCTTCCTAATTTTTTTAATTTTTGTCTCTTTCTCTATCCAGCTGTTAGTCTTATTTTTCAATGTATAATATTCAAGAATTTTGATATACTTTAATGTCCGAGAAAACGGGTCTACTTTATTCAGTTCAAACAATTCACTAAGTATTGTTTTATTAATTGTTCCAATATTAATAGTGTCTTCCATATTGTCTGTATCATCAAAAATAATATTGTTCATATCGGGCATATGTATTGGTAGTCTTTCAACGCTAGGTACATGATGATGAATATTATATTGATAAATTCTCCACATTGCTACAGGAGGTTTAATATAACGACAATCAAAATAATTTTTTTATTTCGTTAAATTCAATTTCATTTTGACTATTTGATGTATTTTCTGATATATCATGTTTTGATATGAAAACCATCATACGATCAGGTCCCTTGCATATATATTTGAACAGATATTTAATTAATAGTGATGTATGATAACGTTCGATGTTAACATGTGCTTGATATTTGAACAACAAATTGAGATTATAAGGTATAACATATCTATTATCAAGAAATATTCCATTTCTTTTGAATCTATTATCATTTTACGCCTTTTATAAATAACAGTACCATCATTTTGGATTATTTTTTCATGTTGAAATTTTTTGGGAAAACCTTTTGAACATACACTATTTTTCATACATGAGGATTTAGGATTTGCAGACCCACATGGACCATGAAGTATGAATGATGTTACAACATTATATGCTTATGGATCTATTGCACAATCTGATATTTCCGCAGCGAACACACGGTCAACATCTTGTGGACTGTTCAGTTTATAAGGAGGAGCAACCCACAAATGATATGAACATGAGGTAATCCTCTTTTGTGAAACTCAATAGAGTAGATCACTGGAAAAAAATATTATATATATATATGTAACGTATATTTTTATACACATTTTTAGGCTTTTTATGATCTCAAATTCAATCATAACTCACATTAAATGTATGAAAAATGCTCATAATTCATAAAACATAATTTGAAACCTCGTAATACATTTTTATATGATTTTACAGGCGAAAAGGTCATGAAATGAAGAATTAGACCAAAACGCAAATGATAGGCCAAAGATGGCCAAACAAAACCCTCAAAAATCCTACAAACATTCACCCAAACATTTACAAAAATTCAAGATCCTTTTACAACCAAGTCAACCCAAGTCAAACGCCGAAAATCGCTAACTTGACCAAATGTCAACTTTTCTCAGATGGGTCAAACGGTATACCAAAACGAAGAGCTCGACGAGACGAATCCAATAGTACAAGTCTCACGATCAGAAACCTTCTAGAACTCTCAGAATCGCCAATTCAAAATCTGATCAAAAACTAGAAAAGTCAACCCTCCAGTCAGAGTCAACTCATCTTCTCCAAATTGTTATTTTTTCAAAGTGCTCAAAACCGATCAAAATCACCGGCCATGGATTCATCTCGAAGAGACAAACCTGCCTGTATAGGTCCCAAGACCTGTAACCGCTGGAGTTGGCCGAAAAACGTGAAAAACCTCCCGTCAGCCATGAAAATGGACCGTTTTGAGCTGGAAAATTCACGAGCTCACCAATTCCTATATAGACATCTATTTGCTCTAATTCTAACACCATTCTCTTCTTCTTACTCCCCTCTTTCCAACCATATAAAGAACTCAAAAAGTGATGAAGAATTGAGTGAGATAATCGAGTTTGAAGTAAGTGTTCAATGAAATTGAATTCTATTTTTGCTGAAATAACTCAATTCGAGCTGAAACTTCTCAAGTCCATAACTCACTCCACAGATCTCCTTTTCACGCAAAACCAATTCCATTCTCTTCTTCTATCTTTCCTCTTTCCATGAATACCAAGAAAACCAAACATGATGAAGAAATGAGAGAGATATTTGAGTTAGAAGTCGTGCCAGTAACTGTTCAAGAAATTTCAGCTTTAACGGTCAAATTTTATTCAAATCGAATTGGTTCGAATTTCTCAAATAAGGTGATGTTTTCTTGATCCCGATAGTTTATCTGAGGTAGAAGGAGGATGTTTGAGGTCTCAATTTGATTTGAAAGCCACTGCGGGTCCGCATTTGGCTAATGACTTGTCGGTTTTAACCAAGTCAAAAGCCGAATCAGTAACCAAGAGAAATCGGTGAGTTACGAGTGGAATTGGAGGACGCAACACAACATGAACAATATCATGGAAGTGTAGATGAATGCTTGAGAGTTTCTTCTTGATATTGCTTGAGGAAAAACGGATTTTGAAAAGAAAATGACAGAATTAACGCTGCTGGAGCTGAAACGGGGCTAAAGCTCAGTTTTTCTTAAGTAAAACAGATTCACAATTAATTCTCAAAATTTTATGGTCTTATTTGCAAAATTCTAAGGTTTAAACCTTCATTCAAATTTTATTCAAAATTTCCAGCTCGACACACTTTTGTATTTTGACTCGTAACTTGACCAAACGAACATTAAATTCAGCAAATGAGAGATTGTTGGAAACTAGAAAGAAATATCTTCACAGTGGTTCTTACTGGTATTTAGGGTTTTATTCAAGAATTTCTAGAATTGTCCAGTTTAGTCCAGAACATATTCATATTTACAATTTCAGAATCAGTCAAATTCAGTAAATTCCAGAAACATAACCACAAATTCAAAAATCACCAAATTTGTACAGTAATTCAACCACACACTTAAGAAACTACCGTTCAAATTTCATAAAAGTTTACCGAACAGATTGGGAGAAATAATTAAAATTTATCTACTAAGTAAAAATATTTATTTAAATTTTCAGATTTGTTTTGGACTCGAAATTGAAATAAAAAGATTGAAAAACAGAAAACTTATTGCAGCAGGACAGAACTTGACTTTTATGGAGAAAAATAGGGTTATTTTGACAATTTCTATAATATGGATATCATTAATCACTCAATAAACAATCTTAACAGATATAGAATGAAGGTTTAAGTAATTTTCTTCCGAAAATATTTAATAAACGAATCAAAACTCAAAATTAAACTAAAAACTTTTATTTTCAGTTTTCATGTTAAATTCGATCCAAAACCAAACTCAATCAAATAAGAACATTTTCCAAGTGTTCTAATGATCAATAAATCCCTAAACACAGATTTGTGAGTCTTAATTTGATCTAAAACTCTTCTTCCAAACAGATTTAGACAAATATGCAATAAATTGGTGTTTTGAACTTAACTTCATAATTAGGCAAAATTGAATCAAATATACCCAATATTTCAATCACACATCATATAAATCTCTAACCCTATCCTAGATTCACTCACTCATGACATGACAAAGAAGATTTGATCTATTTTTCATCATTTTTACACAAAAATTCAGATCTGAAAAATCGGAGAAAAGAAAGAGTTCAAACGAGAATCAAACCAATCCGAGATGACGACTCCCTTCCAAGAGGTCCCCAGAGTTGATCTGGAGCTCCCCTTGACTTTTCGAGCCTTCTAGATCGAGAATTTAGAGTTTGAATGCCTTCAGTCTGTTTTTGATCAAATCGGATTTCCAAGCTCAAATCTTTGCTCTCAAGCTTTCATTAATCGTGATTAGGGTTGTGAGTAGGAAGAAGATGATAGAGATGAGTTGTGGACTGTGGTATGTACAATGGATCAGTATGTAAGTGTATATGAATGAGTGTATTTATGACGAGTGAGGGGAAAATCTCTGTTTCAAACGGATTAGGGTTCAAGGGCAAATTAGTAAGTTCATATTCTTCAGATCTGATCTAAGAGAGGTGCTAATTGTGCAGCTAAAATTTGAGATATTTTTCCTTGATCCCTGAATGAAGTTTTCTTTTTTCCAGAAAATGGCGATATTCCTTATACTTGAGATCTGAGAAAGAAAGGGGGAATTGTTGTCCAATTCGGTTGAGTACTAGAGAGGTCCAACGAAGGTTTTTGTTTGTTGCGTTGAAGAGGAGTAAGTGAACGGGTATTCTGTCCAAATAGGACTGGAGGGATTTTTCGAGTCTGTTTGGGAAATGTTGGAGCGAATATGAAGGTTTGAAGCTGTGGTCCCACGGATTATTTGTGGCGAGATGAGTTGCAGATATTGTGTGGTGAATCAATTGCTTGGGCTCAGTTCACTTTCAACTCAAAACCCAAGAACGAGTTTCCTAATTTCCCGCCTCTCAGTTTTCTGTCTCAAAACTCGACCATTTTTCTTGCTATTCCTTGCACTTCAACTCAATCTCTTGATCCAGAATTGTTCTACACTCTCTCACGACGCTACAGGACTTTGAATCGTCGAATTTGATTGAGAAATGCCCAAGTTATGCCTCTTTGAACACATACAGCTCATGCTGTTTTTTTTCCAGCACTCGTTTTTCTTCAAAAATCCCAAACTCGTGATATACTGACTCGTAGCACAAATTTTCACCTCCTACCTCTTCTCCTTGTTCTTATGAATCTACAGGAAATTTAATGGTGCGATTTCGTTGAGTAAATCTCGAGTTATGTTCGTTTGATCATCAACCACTTCAATTTTCCGCCATTAACGACTGGAGCTCAAAAACCGAGCTCAAACTCGTCATTCACCCAACGAAAACTGGAATCGTCTTTTAAGCAAGTTTCATAAATCACCCACTATGCTTCCCATTGAATTTAGCCCTTTAATTCATCCTCTAGCTCCGGAATTTCTCGATTAACCAACAGCTCAAACAAAAGTCGAAAATAACCAAAAGTCGTGATTCAAACTCGTATTCCACCCGTTTCTAAATTCAATTACACAGAGATCTTCACCACGTTATTACAAGATTCCTGTGCAATTCTTAGCTTCTAACTCCTCACAAAACTCGAGTTTCAACAATGGTGGCAAAAGCCGGTTTGAATTTTGACCCGTCATTCAACGAACAGCATGTGTGCGCATCTTCAAACTCATTTTTCTAGCTGACTACTTCACCATTTGTTGTGTTCTTAGTACCTATGCTCGTTTGACTCATCATCGATCGAACCATATCCAATATGGTTCAATTCCTCCTTTCAGACACTCCATTCCATTGAGGAGTTCCTGGAGGAGTCAGTTGTGAAACTATTCCACATTCTCTTAGATGATCTTCAAATTCCTGACTCAGAGATTCGCCTCCTCGATCTAAAGTTTAACTATTATCAAATTTACCCAAATCAAACTTCTAAAATATCAAATTTACCCAATTCAAACTTCTAAAATATCAAATTTACCCAATATTTTAATCTTCTAAAATCTAATTACTTTAATAAATAATATATTTAGTTGACTAATATGTCCCTCAACTCTTATTTTATTTTAAATATACATTAGGGACCTGATAGAGCTCGACGTACTGTAGCACGACTGTTCATGACGGATCCAATAACAACATATATAATTTATTTTCTAATAACAATATGTACATAATAGTATATATAATTAATTTTCTAATAACAGTATATACATAAAAGTGAAAACAGTATATAAAAATGGGAAAACTATATATAAAATGGGAAAATAGTATATAAAAGTAAAAAAATAAAAATACACAAAGAATAAACAACAGTATATAAAATGGCAAAACAGTATATACATTGAGAAAACAGTACATAAAATGGAAAAAACAGTATATCTACAGTGCAATCGTGCTAGAAATAATATTTCTGCTCATAGCAGGTGCAAAATAATAATTGTTAAGTACTAATACAAGTCCACTAGACAAAGTCAATAAATAATTTCCTACGGCTAATGCAGCAACTCTTATTCCATTTCCCACACGCAGGTCGACTTCGCTCTTAGCTAATCTTCTACTCCTTTGTAGTCCCTGCATATCAAGTACAATTTTTTTCAATCACCTAATCATACAAATTTATCACAGAAAATGAAAAAAAATATATAATTGGAGATGCGGGGTATCGAATTACTCTGTATAATCGCTAACAGTGCGATCATCCTGCTTCACATCTTGGAGTTAATTAAAGGCCTCCTACAAGTAGCCATCGGGTAGAAATTTCTTACGGAGCTCCCTTTTCGTCTTCATGAACGGATTTTTGTCTTGCCTTCTCTTGCTCGTCATTGTTTTACTTGGTCCCACTAGATTAAAGGTATGCTTCGCTAGTCGGATTGCAACAATCTTGACCTTCTCTTTGTCGGACATCTCTTTGTAGTTGAACATCAATGAACGCGTTGGGTTGCATGCGTCTTTCAAAAACTGGGATGTCAGTTTTCACATCAATGGTTTTACGGTAGTGCTCTCTCCGATGGCGGCGGGTTGAAGGAGATAACTCATCGTTTGAAATGGCGGATTGATCGTTGTGGAAGGAGTTGATATTGTCGTCAAAATTGCTCGAAGTGACTTGGTCGGCGTTCGCGGTGTCGATCAGTGATCTCCATTGACACAAGGCGCTCTTGGAGTTATTGCATCTGCCTTTGCATCTCTTCTACTATTTGATCTCTCGATTCGGCTTCTGGAACCGGTTGGTCGGCGGCGGCAGTCTAACGTTCTCTTTGTTGATGGGCGGCGCCCATTGAATCAAAGCTCGTGTACCAAATGACAGCGGACGGAATCGAATAATTTAAAGAGGAATAAAAACAAAACACGATACAAGAGAAGTATTACTCAACTCAAGATATAATTTTATGTTAATTGAATGATGTTTCTTATAATAGCCAATGGTCTCTTTATATAGGCGATACCTTGAGGGTTTGCTAAAGAAACACTTTCATTATTTCTAAACATACCATAAAAATACTGTCTAATACAAAATAAAAATTAGGAAATAAAAATACAGGTAATAAAAAAAAAATTCTTATCAAGAAATCTTATTCGTAAGAAGTCTTCTTTTTCTTTTTAATCTTTCTAATTTGTAATTATGGAAGGTTGAGAAGTATCAAAAATGAATAATATAATTAAAGTATTTGCGGTGTAGTGAGTTATTTTTGAACAAAATTTCGAAATATATATTCGGTTTATTGGACAGACGGGCTCAGTTAATCTGCAAACTTCATGGGCCGATTGGAAAATATTTAGAGGCCTATTGAACATGATGCAAAAACTTGAGTTGAGGGGCCATTTTCAGACTTTCCTCTTTAAAGAGGTTCGACCGATCAAACAAATGCAAAAAAGGAAAAATCTGAACTTACCCACTCTCACTAGCTAGTTTCTCACTCTGATCCAGCAAATCAAAGAAAAGTAATTTCTTCTTCTTCAATCATCGTATTTCGTATTTTCTTTTCATGAGAATTCAATAATAATTGGTAGGTCATCTCACTCTATGGAATCTGTTGTTTTTATTTTGGGTAGCAATCTTCTAAATTGACACTTTATTGAATTTGTTTTATACAGATCTGAATTTTAAGCATAGCATGTTTAGTTCATTTCGTAGTACAAGGGGAGATACTAATTAAACTAGGCGGTATAATTAGCTGAAAATTAAGTATTAGATTGCTAGACTGAGTTCTCTCTCTTTACCTCTTTGATGGCCAAATTCCAAAAGCCTCTCCTTATCTTTTAAAGTTTTCGTTTTCCTTTGGTTTATTTGGAATTTAATTGTATGATTAAAGCTTAATTGAGCTTACACTTCAAACTCTACACAAGGAAACTCTATTACAGGTAAACCACGAGGGGGCAATATGATTCTTGTTTTTTTTTTAATGTGATTTTTGCTATTGGAATTCTTATTATTTGTGAAAATTAAAACTAAATTAAGGAACATAATTCTTTTTTTTTATGTAGGAAAACATAATTATGGAAGATCAAGATGAACCTGTAAATATACACGAATTTCAAGAACTAGCAAAAAAGGCTCTGCCAAAAATGTTTTACGACTATTACAATGGTGGTGCTGATGATGAATACACCTTAAAAGAGAATATTCAAGCATTTCAGAGAATACTGTACTTTTTTTTCTCCATTTTTATTACCCTTAAAACCATGAAATATCCAATATAGTGCAAAATTTCCCTAGTATTTTGGTATCTTAGGGGTATATTATATGCGAAAATACTCGTTTGCAGGGGTATATACGAGAATTTTGGTTTTTTTAGCAGGTTAGTAATTGATTTGGGAAATGATTTTTACAGGTTAAGGCCAAGGGTTCTTGTAGATGTAAGTAAAATAGATATGTCTACAAAATTACTGGGGTACGATTTGAGTTCTCCAATCATTGTTGCTCCAACTGGAATGCATCAATTTGCTCATCCTGATGGTATACTAATTTCTCTCTTTAATTATTTTCTTTTTTTGCAATGATCTTGTTGTTTTGAAGAACAATGATTTAGATATTCAGTTATCTTACTTATTTATCTCTTTGATTTTTGTTGATTAATAGGTGAAGTGGCCACAGCTAGAGCTGCAGCTGCTTGTAACACCTTAATGGTATATATGTGCTAAATTAATATATAAGTTCTTTCTTTCGTATGTGCAACTTAATTTATTTTCTTAAACATGTCATTAAATGATACTTTCTCTTTCTTCTCTCTCTAGGTGCTTTCTTTTTCATCGAACCGGAAGATTGAGGACGTCGCTTCTAGCTGCAATGCACTTCGCTTCTATCAGTTATACGTATGATAGTTTCAAATTTTCAATTAAATATTATCTTGCTTGTAGAATAATATTTTTTTTCTAAAAATAAATTATGAAAAGGTGTATAAAAGAAGAGACGTTTCAGAAACACTGGTACGAAGAGCAGAGAAATATGGATTCAAGGCTATTGTTTTGACAGTGGACACTCCTAAATTGGGCCGGCGAGAAAAAGATATTAAAAACAAGTTAGTTTTTAATTTTATTTTTCATTCCAGTTATGTCCTTGTCTTGCGTATCTTGAAAAGTAACCGAGGACGGATAATTTGGTCATTTTTATGAAATAAATAACAGGGGGTATTTTCGCTATTTTTATGAAATAAATAATTGTAACTTGAGCATTTTTCCATGTTTTATGGGGTAACATTAGATAGTTTGTAAATATTGAGGGGTATACATAAAAATTTTCATTGATTATAATAAATATGATATGCTTTTTCTTTTTCAGGTTGATTATCCCAAACTTATCAAATCTTGAAGGATTATTATCAGTTGATATTGATTCAGTGAGTAAAGTGCTTTTTTCTTCAATCAACAGTTTTTCAGGGTCTAAATACAAGTTTACTTTCAAAATTGTTATATGTTGCAGCCAGGTGGCTCTGATCTCGAAAAATTCGCATATGAGACATTGGATCCTTCTCTATCTTGGAAGGTAAAGTAAAATAAAATCAAAACACAATTTGTATTATACAAATAATGAAAATATAGTCCAATTTTGTATATTTATTTGTATATTTTGCTTTAGATTGTTATGTTGTTCTTACTTGATATTTTTTAGGATGTAGAGTGGTTGAAATCCATAACAAGCTTGCCAATTCTGCTGAAAGGCATTGTAACCGTTGAAGATGGTAATATTCTTAATTTTGTCAATTATATTTTCCCTAAATTTGAATTTGTTGTGATTAAATTGTACTATTTCTCAAAAATACCCAGCTCTAAAAGCAGTACAGATAGGCGTATCTGGTATAGTGGTATCAAACCATGGGGCCCGCCAGTTGGACTATACACCAGCTACCATTTCTGCTCTTCAAGAGGTAGAATTGAAAAAAAAAAAAAAATAGTACTTTTTATTGCTCAATAAATTTTAATGTTTTCATTTAAAACAATATATATGTAGGTAGTACATGCCGTTTCAGGATCTGTGCCAGTATTGCTTGATGGAGGAATCAGGCGGGGGACAGATGTCTTCAAAGCATTGGCTCTTGGCGCTACTGCCGTTTTGGTATGTATTTTTCAAATTTCTCTTGCCTTATTAATATTAAAGAATTACGATTTATTTATCTTTGGAATTTCAATTTAATTAATTCTTTCTTTTTGTATTGTAGGTGGGGAGGCCGATATTATATGGCTTGGCTGCGAAGGGGGAGAAAGGGGTAAAAAGGGTAATTGAAATTCTTAAAAATGAATTGGAGTTGACTATGGCTCTAAGTGGTACTCCAAGCATAAAGGATGTAATGAGAAGTCATGTTCAGACTGAAGGAGATAGACTTAGGTCTCTTCTTTGATTTTTTATTCGAATACTTCGATATACTATTTTATTTATGTTAATCCACTGTTGGTGTGTGCGTGGTACGAAACGTGATATATTGTGTATGAAAGTTGTATCTAAAATAAAGGAAGGACGATTGTCATTGAATTATTTTCTCGGAACCGACTTAAACTGTGAAATTTGTTTGATGTTTAATCATTGAACATATATTGTGAAATGTACGCATGTAAATATCCACTTATTTTCTTTACAATTTTGAATGGTACACTGGGAGCATCAGCTTGTATAGTGATGAAATAGAAACAAGGAATGCAAATCTTTCATTCGATGCATACAAATTTCTGGTTACCATCCTCAGATCGGAAATGTAACTTTTGAATAAAAGTAGACAATTTCGTACACACTTTTAAAACAGTCAATAGCATCAAAATTATCCTTCGGCATTTTTTTCAATCACTTGATAATACAAGTTTATCACAGAAAATTAAAAAAAAAATAGAATTAGAGATGCGGGGTGTCGAACTACTTTGTATAATCTGATGGCGTACGAAAGCTAATAATTGAAAGAGAAAAACTAGATACGATACAAGAGGACTATTACTGCAATAGCCAGTGGTTCATTTATATAGGTGAGGGCTTAAGGGATTGCCGAAGAAACACTTTGGTTATTTCTAAACATATCATAAAATACTGCATAATACAAAATATAAAATTAGGAAATAAAAATACAAGATAATAAATAAATCTCCATATCAAGAAACATTATTCCAAAACCTCCTTCCTAGTTTGCAATTATGGAAGGTTCAGGGACACCATAATCGCTAACAGTGCGATCATCATGTTTTACATCTTGGAGTTGATTAAAGACCTCCTACAAGTAGCCGTCGGGTAGAAATTGTTGGGTCTCGGACGTGCATAACGCAGCGGAAAACAAAAATTATTCGTCTAAAACCCATCCCGAGAATCCGTGCGTATCGGTTAAATCAAAGAAATAAATCTTAAAGATACCTTTCGGATTACGCTTAATCCGTGACGCTCAAACCATGCGTGTTGTCCAAGCGCCTCTAAACCGGTTACCGTCCTAACCGATTTTCCGTCCGTCTAGTCCGTCTAGGTCGGATCATGCGGAAGCCATCTACCGCACACACAATCGGTCTCCACCAAAACTCTCAACAACCCGTTCTCATCTTCTAAGGCCGAATAGATCACAAGCGCCGAAAGTACGAACGCCTCTACCGGTATCCACACGAACAAACTTCTCAAAACGGGAAGAAGAACAATATATATGCTAGTAGCTTGTTCTTCTCTTGCACAAGAAAACTCTTTTTCTTCTTCTTATTTTGTCTCACAAAAGATGTATAATTCTCTCATATAATTGCACCCTTTCATTTTTCATATAAAAGGAAAGCACCCTTTAGTAATTTTGTCACACAAATGAGAAAGGATATTTTCTCTCTTTTTGTCTCACAAAAGAGAATGAGAAATAATGAGAGAGAGAATCATTTGGTACAATGAATTTGGAGCTCTCTATGTCCTTATATAGAGGTGAAGAGTCATGTCTATTCACACTAAGAGATGTGTATGACATCACTCATCATTATCCACATATCATCATCTAGACTCTTCTAGATTACATGATCTTGTGTGCTCATAGTCTTTATATACATATATATCACATCTTATCACATAAGATGACAATATCTTTTGTGTCATTATTATGTAACTCATCATATAAGTCGCTAGGACTTTCTGCACCCGTTTCAGTTTGTTCTTTGTGTGTGACCCTGTAGGTTTACTTAATATTGGCAATAAACTTGACCGTCTATAAATCATGAGCGGACTCTAGCAAGCCATCATGACTAGCCAATTTAAGTGAATATCAGTGATCTGATTTACCTAATCAACAATCACGTATTTAGTCCCTTTCTCACGCGATATCTATATCGATCATAAGGCATGTAAGACGTCATCCTTATATTAATCGAATTAATATTTCTTGATCCCGAATTAAACTGAACAAGAACAAATGACATTAATAACTCTTATTAATTCATTTGAGTATGGCCATACATTTCTTCAGTTCAATTCATCAGGAGGCCTAAAGATATCTCTCTCATTTATGAGAGGAACAAATCCCGTCTTGATTGCACTCATCCCTCTACATGATTCATTGTATACCCAATCATAACCGTTATGACCACCCGGTTAAAGGCAGTGTTAGATTATATTAAATTATAAAATTACTCATGTTGGGAACCGAGACAATCTCAGGTCAAAGGACTATAAATACTTTATGTTACAAGAATCGCTAATGACGTAAAACATGTAGCATTCTTATGGCGGGTCAGTCCAGTATATGGTCTCTAACATATACCTATGTTAATGACTTGATAACTATTTATCCATGATCAGTAAAACATAATCATCAGTCAACTAATATACTGGTGTACATTTATAGCTTGTATATATAAATATATATTTATATGTATCTGCAAGTATATTTGTCTCCACAAATATCCTATAAATAACCAGGGATGATTTAGAATAGCATTCATTACAATTTATAGTTTTACTATCAAAGTCACGCACTTTGATGACATAAAGTTGAATTACATATTCATGGTCTATTTTAATTATATTAAAATAACCTATACGCACATATTATATGAAATATCTTAGAATAAATATTATGTTTGTTATTACAATCCATCATCTAGGTCACAAACACTTTGGCCTAGGGCATAACACCATCAGAAATGTCTTACGGAACTCTCTTTTCATCTTCTCATATGCATGGATTTTTGCCTTGTCTTCTCTTGCTCGTCGTTGTTTTACTTGCTCCACCAGATTGAGCCATGCTTCGTTAGTCGGATTGCCACAATCTTGACCTTCTCTTCGTCAGACACCTCTTTGTAGTCGAACGTGCGTTCAACTTTGTGAAGCCAATCAACGAACTCGTCGTGTTCCATACATCCTTCAAAAATCGGGATTTCGGTTTTCACATCAATAGTTTTACGGTGGTGCTCTCTCTGATGACGGCGGGTTGTTGGAGAGAACTCGTCTTTAGAAATGGCGGTTTGATGATTGTGGAAGAGCTTGATATTATCGTCGGAACTGCTCGAAGTGCCTCGATCGGCAGTCGCGGCTTCGGTCAGAGTTAATGCTCGGGCTAGCGTGCCTCGGTCGGCGTTCACAGCATCGATCAACGATCTCCATTGACGCAAGGCGCTCTTGAAGTTGTTGCGTATGTCTTTGCATCTCTTCTACTATTCGATCTCTTGCTTCAGCTTCTGGAACCGGTAGGTCAGTGGCGGCGGTCTGACGTTCTCTTCGTTGATGAGTGGTGGCCATTGAATCAAAGCTCTGGTATCAATGACAGCGTACGGAATCGAATAATTTAAAGAGAAATAAAGACAAGACACGATACAAGAAGAATATTACTCAACTCAAGAATTTCTTTTATTAATAATTGAATGGTGTTTCTTACAATACCGAGTGGTCCCTTTATATATGCGAGCCTTGGGGATTGCTAAAGAGACACTTTCATTATTTGTAAATATACCATAAAATACTATCTAATACAAAATATGAAATAGGAAATAAAAATACAGCTAATAAAAAACCGTCTTCCCATGAAGTCTCTTTTTTTTCTTTAATCTTTCTAATTTGCAATTATGAAAGGTTGAGGGACATCAGAAATGAACAAAATAATTAAAGGGGTAATTTCGTTATAAGTCACTTAAATTAAAAAAATGAACAAATAAGTTACTCAACTTTCAATTGTCTCCTAAAAGACACTCACTTTCAAAAATTAGCAAATAAGTCATCAAACTTTCAACTGTTCCCTATAGGTCACTCAACCTTAAAAAAAAAAAAATTAAATATGTCAGTTAAATTTCAATTAATCGGTTGATCTATTTGGTCATTGTTTAAAAGTTGTGTGACCTATATATGACAATTGAAAATTCAGTGACATATTTGATATTTTTTTAAAATTGACTGTCTCTATGGGACAATTGAAAATTTAGTGACATATTTGATTAGTTTTGAAAATTGAGTGGTCTTTAGTGAAATTTATCCTAATTAAAATATTTGGGGGTGTAGTGAGTTATTTTGGAACAAAATTTTGAAATATATATTTGGTTTATTGGACGGAAGGGCTCAGTTAATCTGCAAACTTCATGGGCCGATTGGAAAATATTTAGAGGCCTATAGAACATAATGCAAAAACTTGAGTTGAGGGTCCATTTTCAGACTTTCCTCTTTAAAGATGTTTGACCGATCAAACAAATGCAAAAGAGGAAAAATCTGAACTTACATTCCCACTCTCACTAGCTAGTTTCTCACTCTGATCCAGCAAGTCAAGGTAAAGTAATTTTTTCTACTTCAATCATCGTCGTCTTCTGTATTTTCTTTTCATGAGAATTCAGTAATAATTGGTAGGTCATCTCACTCTATGGAATCTGCTTTTTTTAATTTCGGTAGCAATCTTCTAAATTGACACTTTATTGATTTTTTTTTTGGATACAGATCTGGATTTTAAGCATAGCATGGTTAGTTAGTTTCATAGTACAAGGGGAGGTACTAATCAAATTATCAAACTAGGAGGTATAATTAGCTGACAATTAAGTTTAGATCGCTATACTTAATTCTTTCTCATTTATCTCTTTGATGGCCAAATTCAAAAGCCTTTCCGTATCTTTAAAATTTTTCATTTGGTTTATTTTGAATTTTATTGCTTAATTAAAGCTTAATTCAGCTTACACTTCAAACTCTATACAAGGAAACAAAAGATAATAATTTAGTACAGGTAAAGCACAAGGGGACAATTCAATTCTTGCTATTTTTTTGTTTAATATGATTCTTGCTATTGGAATTCTTAATTTTGGTGAAAATTAAAACAAAATTAAGGAACATTATTCTTTTTTTATGTAGGAAATCATAATTATGGACGATCAAGATGAACCTGTAAATATACGCGAATTTCAAGAACTAGCAAAAAAGGCTCTGCCAAAAATGTTCTACGACTATTACAGAGGAGGTGCAGATGATGAATACACCTTAAAAGAGAATATTCAAGCATTTCAGAGAATACTGTACTTTTTTTCTCCATTTTTAATTGACCTTAGAACCTCGAAATATCCAATATAGTCATGCAAAATATCCCTCCCATTAAGGTCATATATATATATTGGATATCTTAGGGGTATATTATTGCAAAATTACTTGTTTGCAGGGGTATATATTAGACTTTTGATCTTTTTTAGCAGGTTAATAAATTATCTGGGAAATGATTTTGACAGGTTTAGGCCAAGGGTTCTTGTAGATGTAAGTAAAATAGATATGTCTACAAAATTACTTGCGTACAATTTGAGTTGTCCAATCATAGTTGCTCCAACTGGAATGCATCAATTTGCTCATCCTGATGGTATATTAATTATTATCTTTTTATGACATGATTGTGATATAAAGTTATCTTAATTATTTATCTATCTCCACTTTGTGGATTAATAGGTGAAGTGGCAACAGCTAGAGCAGCAGCTGCTTGTAACACCCTAATGGTTTAAATATATACTATTTTAATATATAGATTTTTTTCTCTCTTTCTTATATATTTGCAACTTTAACTTATTTTCTTAACATTTCATTTAGTGATATTTTCTCTCTCTTCTTCTCTCTCTCTCGAGGTGCTTTCATTTTCATCGAACAGGAAAATTGAGGATGTCGCCTCCAGCTGCGATGCACTTCGATTCTATCAATTATACGTATGAGAATTTCAAACAATCAAATAAACTTTATATTGCTTGTTAATGAAAATATTTTTTTTTTGTAAAAATGAATTATGAAAAGGTATTTAAAAGAAGAGATGTTTCAGAAACACTGGTACGAAGAGCAGAGAAATACGGATTCAAGGCTATTGTTTTGACAGTCGACACGCCTAAAGTGGGCCGGCGTGAAAAAGATATTAAAAACAAGTTAGTTTTTTATTTTATTTCCAGTTATGCCCCTGGTGTGGCGTTTCTTGAAAGTAACTGAGGATGGATAATTTGGTCATTTTTATGAAATAAGTAATAGAGGGGTATTTTGGCCATTTTATGAAATTCAAAGGTTTAGGGTTAAATGGAGGGATATTTTGAAAATATTGAGGGGTGCAAAATATTTCATTCATTATATTAAATATAATTTGCTTCTTCTTTTTCAGGTTGATTCTCCCAAAGTTATCAAATCTTGAAGGATTATTATCACTTGATATGAATTTAGTGAGTACACTGCTTTTTTCTTCAATCAACAATTTTTCAGGGTCTAAATGCAAATTTAAATTAAAAATTGTTATATGTTGCAGTCAAGTGGCTCTGATCTCGAAAAATTCGCCTATGAGACATTGGACCCTTCTTTTTCTTGGAAGGTAAAGTAAAATAAAATTAAATCGTAATTTGTAATAGAAAAATAATGAAATATAGTCTACTTTCCTATATTTGTTTGTGTATTTTATTTTGGATCATTATTATTTTTTATTATTTGATTAATATTTTTCAGGACGTAGAATGGTTGAAATCTATAACAAGGTTACCAATTCTGCTGAAAGGCATTGTAACCGCGGAAGATGGTAATATTCTTAATATTGTCAATTATGTTTTCCCTAAATTATAATTTGTTATGATTAAATTGTACTATTTCTCAAAAATATCCAGCTGTAAAAGCAGTACAGATAGGCATATCTGGTATAGTGGTATCAAACCATGGGGCCCGGCAGCTGGACTATACACCAGCTACCATTTCTGCTCTTGAAGTGGTAGAATTCGAAAAAAAAAATAGTAATTTTTATTGCTCAATAAATTTTAATGGTTTTATTTAAAACAATATATATGTAGGTAGTACATGCCGTTTCAGGATCCGTGCCAGTATTGCTTGATGGAGGAATCAGGCATGGGACAGATATCTTCAAAGCATTGGCTCTTGGTGCTACTGCCGTTTTGGTATGTATTTTTCAAATTTCTCTTTCCTTACTAATATTAAGGAATTACGATTTATTTATCTTTCGAATTTCAATTTAATTAATTCTTTCTTTTTGTATTGTAGGTGGGGAGGCCGATATTATTTGGCTTGGCTGCGAAGGGGGAGAAAGGTGTAAAAAGGGTAATTGAAATTCTTAAAAATGAATTGGAGTTGACTATGGCTCTAAGTGGTACTCCAAGCATAAAGGAGATAATGAGAAGTCATGTTCAGACTGAAGGAGATAGACTTAGGTCTCTCCTTTGATTTTTTATTCGAATACTTTGATATACTATTTTATCTATGTTAGTCCATTGTTGGTGTGTGTGTTGTATGAAACGTGATATATTATTTATGAAAGCTGTATCTAAAATAAAGGAAGTATCATTGCCACTGAATTATTTTCTTGGAACCAATTCAAGCTGTAAATTTGTTCACTCTTTAATCATTGAACATATATTGTGAAATGTATGCATGTAAATATCTGCTTATTTTCTTTACAATTTTGAATGGTATATTGGGAGCATTTTTTGCAGCTTGTATAGTGATGAAATAGAAACAAGGAATGCAAAGCTTTCATTCACTGCAACAAATTTCTTGTTGCCATCCTCAGATCAAAAGTGTAACTTTTGAATAAAACTAGACAATTTCATACACACTTTTAAAACAGTCAATAGCATCAAAATTATCCTTCGGCAATTGGATATGTATAATATTTTTCAATCACCTAGTAATACAAGTTTATTACAGAAAATGAAAAAAAAAAAAAAAATTGGAGATGCTTTGTATCGAACTACTCCGTATAATCGCTAACAGTGTGATCATCCTGCTTCCCATCTTGGAGTTGATTAAAGGCTTCCGACAAGTAGCCGTTAGGTAGAAAAATTTCTTACGGAGCTCCCTTTTCATTATCTCACATGAACGGATTTTTGACTTACCTTATCTTGCTCGTCGTTGTTTTACTTGCTACCACCAGATTGAGGCATGCTTTGTTAGTCGGATTGCAATAATCTTGACCTTCTCTTCATCAGACACCTCTTTGTAGATGTGGAGCCAATCAACGAAGTCGTCGGGTTGAATGCGTCCTTCAAAAATCTGGATGTCTGTTTTCACAATAGTTTTACGATGATGCTCTCACTGATGGCGGCGGGTGAAGGAGAGAACTCATCGCTGAAAATGGCAGATTGATCATTGTGGAAGGGGTTGATATTATCGTCGAAACTGCTCGAAGTGCCTTGATTGACGGTCATGGCTTCGATCAGAGTTGTTGCTCGGGGTATTGCGTCTCGGTCTCCGTTCGCAGTTTCGATCAGTGATCTCCATTGACACAAGGCGCTCTTGGAGTTGTTGCATCTGCCATTGCATCTCTTCTACTATTTGATCTCTCACTTCGGCTTCTGGAACCGGTTGGTCGGTAGCGGAGGTCTGACGTTCTCTTCCAATTGCAAAATTTAAAGAGGAATAAAGATAAGACACGATATAAGAAGAGTATTATTCAACTCAAGAAATAATTTTTTTAACTCGAGAAAATTTAAAAAAGATACAATTTATCTCAGCTCTTATCTAAGAAAGTCATTAAAAAATAAATCTTCGAGTTACAAAGATTTTTTATAAATTTCAAACAAACCGACTTTCTCTCTTAAATTTACTCTTCGACAGAGCAGCTCAACTTTGACCTGAGTAGCGATTCTTGATTGGACGGTTCTTGACCTGAGTAGCAATGCTTGATCCGAGTGAGACGACTCACCTCACCGGTGATCCTCCTACTTGAGATCGGAGATTCTCTACTTGTGAGGATAGACATAGTGCCCTACAGTCTACCCAGGGTACATAGTCAATCCTTTGCAAGGGTGAATGTCCTATCAAGGGGATCAAGAAAACTTTGAGGTTGAATCTATCGTTTCAAGTTCACGAAAACACAAGAACATGGCAGATTTAGAGGCGATCTTTGAGGAAGCAATTAGAGAGGCGGAGACTAGAAGAAAGGGCATGGTAAATTGTCAGGAATTTCTCACCGTTGTCAAACAGATTCTAAATTCAGAGAGCGCCAAAGAAGAAATACAAAAGAGATTGAATAAAGGCAAATTCAAGAAAGTGGAGCAGGATCAAGTGATAAGCAGCGCAGTGGCGCCATTAGTAAACATTCAACGAGTTGTGCATGAGAAAACGAGTGAACCTCAAAAATGGATTGAAGTAGTAAATCAGAAGAAGAGATTTACATCAGCCATTACAAAATACTTTAGATGTTTAGCAACGGATCATATTCGAGCCAATTGCATAGAGAGAATTAAGTGCTATAAGTGTAATAAATTTAGTCATATTGCAAAGTTTTGTTGGGATAAACCTGAGTGTAAAAGTCCGATAACAACGAAATCAAAAGAGAAAACCTTCACAAACAAAATAAAAGAAATCAATGGAGCACAAGACAGAAAAAGCTACACAAAAATATACTTACAAGACAGTAAAAAATTGAATGAACTTCCTCACCAATCCTCCAATGCTACACAATTCAAAGACATTACCATAATAATAATAAAATTAACCATGGCCCTAACTACTCCAAGAATTCTCAAATCTATAATATCAAGCTTTGGAATTTTTCAAAGCCTGAATTACATAAAAGGACCCAATCTTTCAGAGGCATCGATCAACAAAGTTAAAGAGGTCTCAGAAATACCATACACATTAATCTTTTTTTCTCTTTTTTTGAAAAATTACGGAGAGCTTGATTGTCTCTCGCGTAAATCTATTGATCGAATTCTAGTTACAGACTATCATTGCCAATAGTTCCATGGGTTTTAAAGATAAATAAAAAACCAAAAGAAATAAAATTGTACCACAACAATGGCACACAAAAGACCCACACACACCCGGACTATAGGATTATTAAAACCCAATTACTTAATAAAATATTAAATTTTGATAAAGGCGTGGATGTGGCTAAATTGTCGACACAAGTCGTGTGTTCATCCATTCCGTGTGAATTAGTCCGGTTTCTTCCTCACCTTCATGTAGTTGTCTTCTTAATCCTCTCGTCCATTTTCCCCTAATTCGTTGTTGCTTTGTTTTGGTTTGGGTTGCATTTCTGCCATCTGTCGAAATCTTCTTTCGCTTGTCTGAGGACCGTTTGGGCATTATTTGATTCGTTGCGGAAGACCCGGTTACATCGTTCACGCCAGATTGCAAAGTTTGCAAAGATTTGGAAGCATGTTCTTTTTGAGTTTGGTTCGCGATTTATTAGGTCCTGCACATGCTCGTTTTGATTACCCCCCCTTATGCTGTTAGCTTGCCATAGTTGTACGGAGAATATGCAATAGTTGAAGATGTGTTCTGCAGTTTCTCGATCTTGTTTACACAGGAGGCAGCAATTTACCGTTATGACTCCTCTTTTTTGGAGGATGTCCACAGTGGGTAGGATCCCCCGGTATCCTTTCCACAAGAATATTTGTAGTTTGGGCGGTATTTTGAGGTGCCATATTTTTTTAATATTCGAGTCAAGTTTCCCATCGTACGTCAGCATGTTGTTGGCTGATTTAGTCGTGAATTTTCTATCAGGCTTCCACCTCCAACTGAGCTCATCGTTTGTTTGTGAAATTTCTACCCTCTGTAGGATATCAATCATTTCTTCCATTTATGTTTCGGCCATGGCCGAGAGTGTCGGATGGAAGAGCGATTCATCCCAATTTTGTTTAGTTTCTGCTACCGTCATTTCGTTATCTTCGACAAACGAATAGAGCTCAGGGAATTTGAATTTTAAGATTTGTCCCGCCCAATTTTGGTCCCAGAGAAGGGTTTGATTTCCATCCCCAATTGTGACCGCTGTCGACGAGAGAAAGAAAGGTGCTAGGATTTTAAGGTGATGTACTAAAGCGGAGGGTTGATTTCGGTTCTGGGTGCGGATAAACATGTCATTTTGGCTGCCATAGAATAGGTTTACCGCTTCTTTCCACAGTCCAGGTTCATTTGAGTAGGCTTTCTAGATCCATTTGCACAGCAGGGAATCATTTAGCGCTTGTATATCTAGAAACCCTAAGCTACTGTCTTCTTTTTTAAGTGACATTGTTTTCCAGCTTACTAAATTTAAGCCGCTTTGGTGTCCGTCGCTCCCTCTCCAAAAGAAGTTTCTCTGTAATTTCGTGACCTCTTCGACGAACCAAGCCGGTAATTTCATGGCTGACATGAGATATACCGACATACTCGATATTGCCGATTTGATTAGAATTGTTCGTCCGGCTGGCGATAACATTTTCCCTGCCCAGCCGTTCAGTCTGTTTTGAATTTTATTCAGAACTGGCCAGTAATCTTCTTTTGTCAGCATTGAGTGGTGAAGCGGGAGACCTAGGTATGTAACGGGCAGTGTTTCTGCCTGACAAGTCAGGGTTTGGGTGATTATCTCTGTTAACTCTGGTTCGGCGGATATGGTGAAGTAGGAGGATTTCTCATAGCTTACTTGCAAACCTGATTCCGTTGCTAGATTTTGTAGAGTTTCTTTTACTATCACCATTTCTTGTTGGCACGGTTTTAAAAAGAAAACCGAGTCGTCCACGTACAGGAGGCAAGGTTTAAGCCTCGGTAGCGGGGTGCTAAGGATATTGATTTGACGTAATTTAGAGAATACTGTGGTAAATATATCCATGGTTAGGATGAATAGGAAGGGTGAGACTGGGTCGCCTTGTCGCACCCCTCTCTTTAGATGGATTGTTTTGCCGGGTACCCCATTTAGCAGCACCTTCGATGATCCTGCCAGTACCAATTTGATCAGTAGGGTCACGTCTCTCTGACTGAACCCTTTTGCGAGTAGGACTCACGCGATGAAATCTCAGCTAAAAGTATCAAAAGCTTTGAAGATGTCTGCTTTGAAGACTGCTATTGGTATGTTGTGTCTGTGGCAGTATGATAGTGTTCCAGAGGCATATAGGTAATTTTCCGAAATTTTTCTTCCTTTGAGGAAGGCTGATTGTGCGCGGTCGACCAGTTGTGGTACAACGGACTAAAGCCTTGACGCCATTATTTTTGATATCAGTCGTTGTACTGCGTGCACGACACTGATCGGTCTGAATTCTGTGACGGCTTGTGGGTTTTCGGTCTTTGGGATTAGGGTGATAAAGGAGGTAGATAAAGTCCCGAGTTGTTCCTCTGTCTGGAGTATCAAGTTGAGTACTTGCACCACCTCTTCTCGGAAGATCGGCTAGAATTTTTTATAAAACTCTCCCGTGAATCCGTCCGGGCCCGGCGATTTGTTTGCGGGCCATTCTTCTATTGCCTGATCTGCCTTTGCCATTGTAATGGGAGCGGAAATTATTTCTTGTAATGGTGGCGCTTGAGGGAATAATTCAGGCAAGTTTAGCAAGTCTGATTGTGGGCAAGGTTTGCCAATTAGATTCACAAAGTGCAAGAAGATTGTGTTTGCTTTTAGACGGTGCGATCTCATCTCTCCCCTCTGGGATTGTAAGGATTTTATAGAGTTTACCCTTTTCCGTGCCATAGCGACCACATGAAACTAATTTGTATTTCTATCGCCATCATTCAGCCATTTGGACTTGGCCCGTTGGAACCACCAGTGTTCCTCCATTTCGCATATTTTCCATATTCTTTCTTTTGCCGTCACTCTAAGACGTTTCTCTGTAATTGTCAGGATTCGTATTTCTTCGGCTTTATCGAGCCACTCAATTATCATCTTACCATTTTCCATGATTTTATTTCCTTCGCGAGCTTTTGGAGCTTGAGATTAAGACTGTTATGGTCTTGTGCCGGCGGTAATGCATGCCAAGTCTGGTCGACTATGGTTTGTAGCTCCTTATTTTTCAACCAACAATTGTTGAATCTAAATATTTCCGCAGCCCGATATGTGGACGAGCAGTGACAAACAATAGGGCAATGGTCTGACGCGGCATTAGGTCTGGTGGTTCTAAAGGAGTTTGTGAACTTTTCGCTCCACGATGTTGATATTAAAAATCTGTCTAATCGCCCCATAGTTGGGTTTTCTCGGTTATTGGTCCATGTAAAAGATTTACCGTGTAGTGGTAGATTTATAAGTTTAGCATCAGAAATATATTCATTAAATTGGAGTTGAGCTCTCCCATTATGCGAATCAGTATTTCTCTCGTCGTCGTTGGCGGTGATATTAAAGTCCCCCATTATGATTTTCGGAACAGGGCCAAGAGTGTCGACGGAATGGAGTTCTTGGATAAAGTCAGATCGAAGGTTGTGTGATGTTGGGCCATAAACTGAGGTTACGATGAAAACCGAGCCGTCTAAACAGTTTTCTAATTTTGCCGTTATTGAGAACGTTCCGAGAAATTGTTGAATGAGTTTGAAGTTACGGTCATTCCATCCCAGTATTATTCCCCCTTTCGTACCATCTGAGGGTAGTACTAAATGTGTGTTGTAGAATTTCCCGCATAATTGTCTCAATTCTAATTTTGAAAAGGCAGATTTTTTGGTCTCTTGGAGAGCAAATATACAAGGTTTTTCCTTGAGAATTGTTTGTTTAACGACCAATCGTTTGTTCTTCAAGTTTAAACCTCTTACGTTCCATGAAAAGAAATTAAACTTTTTATTTTTATTCATTGAAAACGAGAAGGCAGCAGTGTTTTACAGATAGGTGCGTTCGTTGAACCGATTTTATTCTATTTACATAGATTAAGCTGCCCAGCATAAAACATAAAACGGTAGTAAATAGAGGAGAGTTTGTAGACATAATCATAACACAGGGGCTGCAAATTCTAGTTCGGTTATGTGTTATCATCCAGACAGTTCGATTTCGGCCAATTGTCCAATTGCGATTTGGTCATCAGTCAATTGTTGGGATGAGTCTGTCGGCAGAAGAGGGGTAGGTAACGGGGTGGGTTGGTGTTTCCCTTTGAAGAGGGTTTTTTTTCGCCCCTGTTTAGGTAGGGCGAATTCGTTGCTGTACTGAACTGTGTGTGCTCGCTCGGCCGCCGATTTGTATGTTCCATCTTGCATCTGCCTTATTCGGTTGCTTCTACGTAGTGGATCGACGGCTAGCGAGGCTTTGATTGTCGATTTGATTGGGTTTAGGGACCGGTTTTGGATGATTGGAATCGGTGGAGGGGTGGTCGGGGGTTTTTGAGTCGTTCTTTGATTGTTCTGACTTTCAAAAGGAGGAGAATGGTTGGAAGAGAAAGCATTATCACGTGGGGGCCTTATAAGGATTTTTATTGGGGCTGTTGGATTAAAACTTTTGTTTTTTTGGTTTAGAAATGAAATGTGAATCATGGCCTACTTGGAAAATAATTTGCTTTGGATTTTTTATTATTTCCCTGACCGGGCTTTGGGTTGAGCTGGATTTTTGGCCCTTCAAATTATCAATTTGTTGTGCCCCATTCGAAATAATTAGTGGATCGGGTATGGTAGTATTTTCTTTATCGGGTTCACCCGATTCGAGAGTGTATCCTCCTTCTCCAGAAGGGTCCAAACACACAGATACAGAAGGGGAGACCATATTTCGAAAATGGCTGCGGTTGTTACCGCACACGCCTTCCATCACATCGACAGGTTTGTTGGAGGCTTGTGGGACCGGCGGGATGTAGTCTCCTTCCTCTCCACTTTGATCGGACTGGATGTTTCCAGTGTCCTCAATTTCTTCAGGAAGTACTGAAGTTTGGTTGGAATGCTGACATTGCAGTGCTTTTTCTTGCTCCGGCAGTTTTATGGGGTCCATTGACGTCGGTGTGAACTTTGGGACCCATCGGAGTTGATGGTTGGAGGTTCTCCAGGGCTGCCATGAGTGGCGATTGGGGCGTGATATTTTCGGTTGAGCTGAAATTCCTCTGTTTCCTCTGTTATGATTCGAGAGAGGGGTAGTTGAAGTTGGGTGGTGGCGGATTGGAGGTCCGAGTCATGGAGCGGTCGCGTGGTGGCCGTTGGCTTCCTCCTGCCCAAGCATAGTAGTCGTCTAGCTCAATTGGGATCGTTCTTAGGAGTCCTTCTTCCCCTTCCTTCCGTATCGCTGTCAGCGGGATTTCAAGCGGGCTGTCAACGTCTATTGTCGCTGAGATTCCTCCGAGGTCTCCGAGCGGAGGTAGCATTGGTCTCGTGGTTCTGAGACGACCAAAGCCGGAGGTCATTGTCTCTATGTCGGTGAAGTTTCGATTGTGAATGGCGACGTTGCAGAGGTTGATGTGGCATCGGTGCCTCGTGGGGGAGATTTCGGAATCTCGGCTTCTCGTCCATTCGACAATATTAATTAAAAAACCCCCCCTTATGACATGCGGACTGTCCGATATTAATTTGTTATGGATATTGTGATTCGTTGCAGTAACGAGATAGTCGGCCGTACCTTCGCAGTCGGAGACCTGAAAGGTTTCCGGAGTCAAATTGTATGTTTCGTAGAGGTATGAGTGGATTGACGAGGCCAAGCTTCGTGTCGTCGGGCCGGCGTTTGTTATTACGTATGCACTTCGGTGCAAGAACAAGAGTTCTGGCGGAAGGCGCTGTTGTCCCGGCGAGAATACCTTGACTGAGGTCGGCCACAAGTCGGCGAGGAGGTTTGGCATCCTTGGTGTGTGAGGTAATGTAGCGGGTTTTGGTAGAGGTGGTGCGACGCTCGTCAATCTCGTCTTACAGTAGGCTTTTTGATGTCCAATTTTGAAGCAGAGCACATAGCGAACCGGGTCTCGACAAGCTGCTCGGAGATGCGTTGAAGAAAGACATCTAAGACATCTGCCTTTAAATGGGGCGAGAGTCTTCGGAAGTGTCTTCTTGCATGGCCGACGCGTGGGTTTGTTGGGGATAACTGAGCTTCTTGGATGGATTTGAGTCCATCCTGTGTTGTCTGATGAGAGGATTTGACCATTCTTCTTAAAATATTTTCTCTTTTTGTCATGGAGCTCATTAATGGTGGGGTGGTTTGGGTAAGTTTTGTTTGGGTGTTGGGGAAACTTGTGTGGGTTTCTGGTGGTTTGGTGGGGTTTGGTTTGGAGAGGAATCTTGGGTTGAGACTCTGTTTGGGGTGTGGGATCCGGTGTAAGCTTGGCTCCAGTGTGAAGAGTGAAAGATTTCGCCATGTCTCCATTGAAATCGCCATTGAAGTCGCCAGAGGAGGGAGGCATCATTTTTCAAGCTTTTCTTGTTTTGTTTATTGATTACACATTAATCTTTCAAGATGAAATACATATATTCAAAGCCTATATATTTCTACCCTCGGCAAAGTCCACCACCACATTACATACATGGAGGCCAAAAAAGCAAATCATCCAAATACCTAATACAACTCAAAAACAAGTGGAGATTCAAAATACTTGCAAGGAGATTATTCGCCGGAACCCCAAAGAGGTAACAACTGAAAGTGCTCCATCACCATCAGAAAACCCTAATTCCCCAGAACCTAACCTTTCCATTACAGCGCAAGATCAAACCACATCTTTGAGGTCATCCAGTAAACAAGAGAGAAAAGGTACTGGTCCAACAAGGTCTAGTACCAATCACTCAATGAGAGAAAGCAGGCAGGGGGAGGAGGATGAAAACCACCCAATTTCACCGTTGCAATGTTCTTCAGAAAATGAACATTTTTATTGAATATTCAGAAGAAGAAATAGTTGCCTTTGAAAAGTCTCCCACAAAGGAGATATTTTTACTCGAATATAGCCAAGTTGAAGAAGAAGCATTGTCTGAAGAGGAGTTGGAGGAGAAGGAAAGTGAAGCAGGTGTCAAAAAACCTAAAACCCAGCCAAGAAGAAAGAGTTTGAGAATTCAGGAAAAACAATCCAGTAAATACACATCTGCAATAGACAAATCCCAACTAGTCTAATTCAAGGAGGTAACTAATGATTTTAAGAAGAGGGGTGGAAAAAATAACCTGATCACACTAGAGGAAAATATTCCCCAATTTTCTCCCGAAAAAAGATATATAAAGGTCAGTGACGCTTTTGAAGCTATCAAGAGTGTAGGGTACCAAATCAACGACGAGCTCAATGAAAAAAATTATTCTCTAGTTCATATAAGAAAGGACTAAAAATAAAAGAATAATTAAAAAATAAAAGGAAAAAAACAATTAGAAATGAAATTCAAATCAATAAAAGTTTGAAATTGGAATGTATGGGAGTTGAATGATAAAAACAAAAGAAAAGAGATAAAAAACTACATAAAGGGAGAATTTTCAAATATTGTTTGTCTTCAAAAAAGCAAAATTGAACACAGTACAAGGAGTAATTTCTCTTTCTGCAAACTAATCAAAGCAATTATTTTGTTTGGATTTTTCTTTATGGCTTGTATTTTTGTGAAAAATGTGTCTTTGCATGAGTCAAATTTGAGATCAAATTGGCTCTTGATGAAAAACCTGAATGATTTGCCCCTAAATCCGGATGAAAAAATGAATAGAAATAATGGAAAAAAGATTAGAAGGTTTTACCTGGTTGGCATCTAGAGGTGCTGTAGGAGGAATTATCATCTTTGAATAAAAATCTATTCACAGAGCAAAATTGTGAAAAATTAGATTATTCTATCACAATAACTTTGAAATATAATTGGGTTGGAGCAATCTTAAAAGTTACAGGGGCATATGGAACCCAAAGTATACAAGAAAAAGAAGATTTTGTGAAGGAATTAGAAAGTTTACATTCAGATGGGGACATACCTTGGATATTATTAGGCGATTCAACATGTTGGCTTATGAAAGAACAAGACCTAGCAATGATATTGCTCTATTTAGAGGAATGATATCCAATTTGGAACTAATCAATCCTTCATTAAAAGGCAACCTCTTCACTTGGGCAAATTCCATTACCAAAGGTAGGTTGGACAGATTCTTGTTTAACCTAGCCTAGGCCAATTATTTCCCCAATTACAGCCAAAACTTCTTAACAAAAACCTGTTCGGACCATCATCCAATCTTACTAAAATCGTCAAGTAATTTTCCAATTCATGAAGGATTAGATTCGACAACTCATGGCTGTACAACCAAGAGGCCATCTCAGTGATAGAAAATCATTTATCAATCAATCATGCAGAGAATTTAGAGGGGCTTTTTAAAAATTCTCAGATTTAGGAGTGAAATTAAAAAGATGGGATAAGAATAGACAAAGGAATTCCAGATTTTACAAAGAAAATTGTAACTATATCATAAATTCGGTTGATAAAAAATTAGAAAACAATGACTCTAATAGAATTAGAAAAATGGTTACAAAAGGTTGTGAAAAATAGATTGAAGGAGTTAAATGATTTAGAGGAAAAATATTGGGCTCAAAGAGCCAAAAATAAAATGGTGCAAGAAGGAGATAAAAATACAAGATTTGTTCTTAATTTTGCAACTCACAAGAAAAATAAAATGATGATCCCTTTACTGGTTGACCCTTCAACCAGTATTGCAACCTTAAAACACAATGAAAAAGCATCAGTTTTATTCAACTTCTACAAACCCTGGTTGGACAAACCTCACCCACTCACACTAGTGAGATTGGAATGGATTTATCCAAACTTTTCTCGAGTGATTCAGTGGACTTACAGATTCTAAATGGTCCAATTTTGTTAGAAGAGTTGGATGAAGTTGTAAAGAGGTGGAAGAGAAATACGGCTCCAGGCCCGGATGTGCTAACTGGCGAATTCTTCAAAAAGTTATGGTATCTCTTAAGATTAGAGATTTACCAAATCATCACATCAAACTAGGTTTCAGCAGGCTTGGGGCAAGTTTGATGTCTCATTCCTCACACTTTCACCCAAAAAAGATGATGCAACTGATTTCGGGCTCATTTCCTTAATCACAAGTGTGCAAAAACTAGCAAAACACTAGCCAATAGGTTAAAAAAAGTTATCAACATACTTATCCTCCCAAACCAGTTGGGCTTCATCGAGGGGAGGGAGATAAGTGAATGTTACATTTACGCTCCAGAGGTTCTCAACATTGTCAACAACGAAAGCATGCCCCTTTTGTTATTTAAGGGATATTCATAAAGTGTTCGATTCGGTATCTCGGCAATTCATATTACAGATCTTAAAAGCCCGGGGTTTTGATAATAGGTGGATTGCATGCATAGCTTTTTATATGTTGAACAGGACTGCTAAAGTTTTACTAAATGGTATGCCGGGTTAAAGTGTCCACTTGAAGAGAGGTGTCCGTCAAGGAAATCCTCTATCTCCTCATTTATTTAATATCACGATCGATGAATTAGCTAGAATTCTAGAAAAATAAAGTGCCCAAAAATTTATAGAGAGGCCTATCCCTGGAATATTTGTGACCCTTTTATACACCGATGACAAATTATTTATGGTTAAACCTAACTTAATCCAGGTCAGAAGATTAAAATTCGTATTAGACTCATTTGGAGAAAATTCTGGTTTAAAAATCAATTTCGAAAAATCATAATTCATAATAATAGCAAGTAATCTATTGGAAATAGATTTGTTAGAGCAAGAACTGGGCTGTCCTTATTCTACATTACCCATGAAATACTTAGGGTTTCCGTTGTATTTTAAAAAACCAGAAAAAAGCTTTTATAGAACAATCATTGAAAAATTCGACAAATTATTACAAGGTTGAAAAGGAAAGATGCTATCAATAGGTGGGAGATTAGTTTTAATAAATTCAGTACTCTCATCGTTATCTATATACTATTTCACTGTCTTTAAATTTCCCCAATGGGCAATTAAAGAGATGGAAAGTATAAGATACAATTTTTTTTGGAAGGGTGATAAAGAGAATGGATTTTACGTTATAGCATGGGATAAAGTCTACAAACCTAAGGAAGCAGGGGGGGGGGGGGGGGGAGGTTGGGGATTTTGGATTTATAGACCTTTAACAAAACCATATTATTAAAATGACTTTGGAGGTATTATCGTTCCAATAATGGTCTAAACTGGCAAGGGCTAGTAGATAATATACCAGTTGAGGGTATAAAGGCAAGTGATCACAGTAGGGAATCCTATTTTTGGTTGGAAGTAAGAAAATTACTCCACTTCTTCAATTGGAACACAGAGTTCACAGTAGGGAATGGGAAACTTACAAACTATTGGATGAATAATTGGGGAAAAGAATAGCTCTCTCTCATCTTCCCATCTTTATTGACCCATTTACAAACATTAAAAGGGACAGTGGCACAAATCAAATCAATACCTGACAGGAGAGATCTCTTCCAAGTTTTGATTTCCAACCAAGCCCAACAGGAGTTTAAGACTTTTTCTCATCTATTTGATAACTTACAACTGGAGCAAAGCAGGGATCGTGTAAGGTGGAAATGGCAAGAGAAAGGGTCTTTTTCCACAAAAGACGCTTACAACAAACTATTGCTTGGTGTATACCCCACATCTGAACTGAAATTCATATGGAGTATAAAAATACCGCTTAGAATGCCAGTGTTTATGTGGGAAATGAGACAAAATAGAATCCTTACCATTGATAACCTACAGAAAAGAGGTTTTTCCTTTGCGAATCGGTGCTACATGTGTGGCAAAGCCCTAGAAATAGTCCCTCATCTCGTGGTAGAATGCGACTTTTCGAGACGACACTGGCAGTTACTCCGTTTAGCAACAAATTTGGAAATCAAACTAGCTAACTCGCTAGATCTAATGGCAGAAAAAGTATTCAAAGAGGGAAAGAAGTTGTCGAGCCAAACAACTCATTGCCCTTTTTCACTTTGTCTTGTGAGGGGAGAGGTGTAAGAGAGCTTTTGGAGATTGGAGCAAGGAGGGAGAGATGTTTATCGGAAATGTGTTAGAGGAAGAACGACTAATCCAACAGACGGCAGATGAAGAGGTGGAGTTTGAAGAAAGACGAGTGTAGGAGAAGAGAAACGGCGCCGCTCTATTTTCTCTTTTGTTGTAACGAAAGATAGAGTAGATCTCTTTGGTTGTAACGAAAAGAAGTTTTTAGGTTTTAGTATTTGGGTCCAGTTCATAGGCTTTGTAATTGTTTGAGCTTCCCAAGTCTGGAAGGTCTATAGTCTGTTACGATTGTAAATATTTAGAATAAGTTTAGGATTGTAAATACTCAAATTTTCATAAATAGAAAAAAAGTCTCTTTGGAAGAGGGATAACAAAGCCCTCTCCAAATTTTTGTCAAAAAAATAAAAATAAATAAATAATAATTGAATGGTGTCTTTTACAATAGGCTATAGCCAATGATTCCTTTATATACACTACAACAAAATTAGGTATCTAGCGCAGTGTGTTTTTTCAGGTACGGTGCTGTGTCTGATACTTTGAGAATCAGGTATGGATTGTGCCAGATAGTTCCCACCTTTACAAATAGTTGACATTCAGGCACGATCCGTTACTGATGCATTTTAAACAGTGCCTGATATTAGAGCATCAGGCACGGTTTATTTACTACAGGCACAGACCATTTGTGATACTTTATTTAACCACTAAATTAAAATTTCAGCCAAAATTTTATCCAACAGTACCATCAGGCACAGGCCCTTGGTAATAATTAAAAAAATAAATAAATTAATCCCTTGTGGCACGGCCGTGCCTGATGAACAGTCTGGCACGGCCCGTGCCTGAAAGTATAGGGCCCCGTCTTTACAAGTCCCCGATTTCTGCCTTGTCTAAAAATTGAAAGAAAGAAAAGGGTAAGAACGAACGGAAGAAAGAAAAGAGAAGAAACTCTCCGCCGCCTCGACCCGGCGCCACTCGCCGTCCATCTCCGCCTCCCCTTCTCGCCTCTCCCCTGCTCTCGCCTCTCCCGCCCTAAACACTAAATCCCCGCCCTAAACCCTAAATCAGTCCAAGTCCCCCAAATCGGAAAGATCTCGCAGCCAGAAGCTCCTCCCTCCGGCCATTCGCCGACCAGTAGCAACGGGAATATCCTCTTCAGTTCATAGATTTGCATGAGGAACAGTGGACAAGTCGTCTGAGATTTTTGGAGTGGAGGATTTCTCAGGTTTGATTTTAAGTGATTTTTTTCTTTTTTTTAATTGGTTGAACTGATCGAATCTGGTGGTAAGTTTGGGGATTTTGTTTGGTTTACGAATCTGTTTCGTGTGTATTTTCTTCTTCTTTCCTGTCTTTTAAATAGCGAGAAATGTTTCAAAATTGGAGTTAGAATTCGTGGTTTTTTTGTGTTTTCTTATTAACGAGTGTAATTCTTGCCTGAGTTGAAATTTCAAGCTTCTTTCACGAATTAGGATTCTGATTTAATCTCAGAAAACCCAAAAAGGCTAAAACCTAGATTAAAATAGTACGTTAAATTTGGGGCTTTTCTTAGTTCTTAATTGGAATCACTTAATTAGACTCTCTGAATGACAAAATTTCATTTTTTATGCTCAGTAAGTAGAAAGAACCTTGTCAACTCTAGAATTGGGGTCTAAAAATCCCAATCCAAAATCTAACTTTATTTTTGCTGTTGTTGGTAACTTTTATAATTATTTTTTGTAATTAATTAATTTTGTTTGCGTAATTAAATCTATCTCACTTTATCAAAACCAATTTTCAGGAAAAACTGGAAACCGCCCAAACCCTAAAATTCCAAAACAGCGCCTGTCAAAAAGAACCAAAAACCGAGCTTCGAAAGCTGAAGCAGGCCCACAAAACCCTAAAACTCGATTATGAAACCCTAAAAAAGGACAAGAAGGACCACATCGCGTGCCTAGTCTCCGAAAAGGAATTCACCTGGGACCAGTTCAAAATAATCGAAAAAGACTATAACGCCCTCCAAAAAAGCTGAAATGTCGAACTGGACCAGGCAAATGAAGCCGTTGAGAAGTTAAAGAAGGTTCTAAGAATATCCTCTTTTACTATTGATTATTTATAAACTGTTCATATATCTACTGATCAAATCATATTATGTTCAATAATTCAAGTTTAGGGCCCTGATTTGATTTGAAATAATTATATTTGTTTTATTGATGTTTTTTTAAATTATAGAGTTGCTGAGTTAAAAGAGTTATTTTACCATAAGTAGTCTAGAGGGTTTAAGAAAGTTATAATTTTCATGGGCCTAAACAAGTTTTAAACAAGTTAAAATTTGCAATGCTAATATATGCTATCACCACTTTGTATGGTTTTGCGAAGGTAAATAATTAGTTTTATGTTATTTTTTATTTTTGGTTTTGTAAAGGGGAATTTTATAATTCAAGATTTTTATACAGGAGCCTTTCACATATTTCAAAATGAAGACTAACAATTTAGACCAGCCATGCCAAGAAGAACCTTTAATTTTAATCTAACTGAGACGATCAATTGAGCCTCAAATTTTCCACTAATTATGCAATTGTACAATGAGGTCCTTCTGATTTTTCTTATTTACATAGGCTCATATGGGTCAACTTTGAGATATAAGAGTGTGGAGCGCATTAAAACAATTGGCCTTTAATCAGTGCAAGTGGAGAAATCAGTGATTTTCAACAGATTATGCATTGTAAGTTTTTTTCATTACATTCAACTTTGTTTATCTACGGTATATGTGCTGAAATTAATCTTTTGTTGTTTTAATTATGTTTTTTCTTGCCTTTTATGGTGCTTAATTGCACAATTGTGCTAACATTAATCTTATAATATATGAACTAGATGAGATGAGACGGGTACATGGTCCGTCACGAATTCCCGCACTACTTTGGGAGATCAGACGGTTGTCGAGACGCAAAGGTCAGGATCGGTCACGCGGTTGGATGATTAAGTTTATGTTTGTTTATTGTAGGTTTTAAATGAATATTTGTATGTTTTTAATAATTAAAGGATATTGTTATGTTAGATTGTATATGAACTTTTATTACGTTTATTGATGTATTTCGGGTATGAATTGGCTTGTATGAATATGTTATTGTGAATTTTGCGTATTTTGTAATTTTTTTATTTTCCGTCATTAAAAAATTAGATGTGATAAAACATCTTATAATGTAATCCAAAATTATGACTAAAATATATTGAATTTACTCTGCATAAATTTTCTATATTTTTTTATGTGTCATCAATTAATTTAAATATTATTTTAATTTTTATATTTTTTAAAAAGTTACAGAGAAATTATGTAATTTTTATAATTGTAGGTATTATATATCAAAATAAATAAAAAATCAAAATTTTCACAGCGTAGCATGACTGTACGGTTTCTTTACTTATTCTCTTAAGTTTTCTTATATTAACATCACTTTACAACATAGACAACATTACATTTGTATAAAAGAATAAACTATATAAGGAAAATAAATAAGGTGATATATAAGAAAAACTTATATGACCAATTTTCTTAAAATAGTAACTATTCGTATTCTCATTATTAAGTTTTTTAGTTATCAAAATATGTACAATATATATAATTATATACACTCAGTACATAAATTAATATAATATGATTCTCAATAACTTAAAAAATATTTTGATGTAGCGGTTTTACGAAATCGAGGATATGACATGAAATATTGATGCAATTCTATATTAAAATGAAAATATTCGTAGCGTTGCGTGAATATTATCCTAGTCTTTCTAATTTGTTATTATGGAAGGCCGAGGGGCATGAGAAATGAACAATATAATTAAAGTATCGGTGTAGTGAGTTATTTTTGAACAAAATTTTGAAATATATTAATATATTTGGTTTATTTGACAGTAGCGCTCAGTTAATATGCAAACTTCATGGGCCGATCGAAAAATATTTAGAGAC
Source organism: Juncus effusus (assembly GCA_027726005.1). NCBI lineage: Eukaryota > Viridiplantae > Streptophyta > Magnoliopsida > Poales > Juncaceae > Juncus > Juncus effusus. Next base: position 5,563,836 of record CM050905.1, on the reverse strand, counting down.
CTATTGAACATAATGCAAAAACTCGAGTTGAGGGGCCATTTTCAGAATTTCCTCTTTAAAGAGGTTCGACCGATCAAACAAATGCAAAAAAGTAAAAATCTGAACTTGCCCACTCTCACTAGCTAGTTTCTCACTCGGGTCCAGCAAGTCAAGGTATAGTAATTTTTTCTTCTTCAATCATCGTATTCCGTATTTTCTTTTCATGAGAATTCAGTAATAATTGGTAGGTTGTAATACCTCAAAATCTTTAATCTTCGAGTTAGTGTGTTCTGGTCATTTCCCTTAATTCGTAAATTGTTCGAGTCAATATCAATTTTTGTTGTCAGCTGTTTTATCAGTGTATTCAGTTTCAAATATTTTATTTGAATTTCCTTGTTTCGAGTTTTCAGTATCTCAAATTTCGAGAACGAATTTCTTTGTAGGGGGAGTGATTGTAATGCTCCAAATTTTTTAATTTTGGGGCTAGCGGCATTTTCGTAATTTCATATTAGCTTTGAAAATTTAAAAATATTGTTCAGATTTTACTATATTTATTAGTATAACTAATATTACGAATTAAAAAAAAATCTTTTTCATGAAATTGAGTTTATAATAAAATATTTCTCCGCTATATTTTGATTATATTATTTTAAAGTTTGCATTAATAAAATTAATTCATATGAATTCCAATCTTGAATAGAGGCAACTATGGCAATTGTGAAGAATATTCTAGAATCTCCTTATTTTGAAAGATAATTTGATTTCATAATTTTCCCTAGTTATTTCCTTGTTTGCACTTGAAATTTTGATCAGCAAATTAATTGAGAATCCATTTTCCTGGTGTTGCCTATTATTTCTTTCCTTCGACAAATTAAATTGGGGCGACTCATGCCTGGATAGGCCGACCCTCTCTCCCTTCCATTTTAATTAGCTGCCTCCATTTTTATTTTTTTGAATAAAGCTAGACCTCTCCATTTCTCCTTGGACTCTCCCTCTCTCGCTCTCCCCCATGTTTCCACAGCCAAATCCCAAAAGTAAAAGTGAGATTTGATTCCTCCACTCCATTGTTTCACACAAAAACAAAAAGACTTGATCCATTCAATTGCTGCCCCGTGCACAAATTTGTCCACTTTATCCAATCAGTTTCGGCCACGTGGCTACCTCTTCTCTTTATGTTGGCAAAGGTATTCTTTATCATCCTAATCTATTCCACTGATGAACATCTCAATTTTATTATTAATAATTTATTTAAATCGTATGAATTAGTGGATAATTTTTGTTAAGAATTGATATTATATATATTAAATATTTTCTTTGATTTAGTATTCTTAGTTGAGTTTTAATAAGATTTATTTATAAATATCTTGTCTTAGAATCATTATTTATAAATTCTTCCTTATGTTTTTATAATTAAATTAATATGTTATATGTTTATTAGAATGGTTAATAATTAATTCATACTTTCATATTTCTGTATATCTTATTGGGCCATATGAATGTCATATATTATTTTAATATGAAGATAACATTACTTGGGACTTATAAAAGTAAACCTGGATTTAGAAATCTGGGATTCCAAATTCTGATTTTCGGATTCTCTGAAATTCAGATTTTGGCTGACCAAGAATATAAATTCTGTTTTTAGTAGAATATTATTTTGATCATAATTTCTAAACCGTAATTTCGTTTTCAGCAAATTTACAGTCGATTCCTACTATATTCAGTATTTTGAATTCATTGGCATCATTAGATTTCCCATTTGAGCAGTGCAGATCTGGTCCTTTTTCACCAGCACTTATATTTGGTATTTCAAATAGTATTTTGCATATCTTGTAGGTTCTTGGCTTAGCAATTTAAGGTTTAATTAATTGAGGGTTCAAGAGTGTATCTGGAGTTACTTCGACAGGTGCTTGGATTTGAGGAAGTCTAAGAGTTGTGAGAGCCGCTTTGCTTTTGCAGATTTTAGCTGAGTCATCAAAGGTTAGGAATTCTGTTTTGTTTCTCTTTCGGTTTTGGTTTCTGTTTCAGTATATATTTTATTTCCGTTTGAATATCTTATTTCTGGTTTCACATATTCTACTTCCGCTGATATATTCTGATATTTGGTATTATCTTTGATTTGAATTTGAGGATTGTTGAAATAATAATGAGGGTTAATTAAATCTCATAATTGGGGATTCGTCGTATTTTGATATTTAGGAACTATGTAGCCCGTAATAAGATACTTTATTTTACATTAATTCACAGCTTTACGTCGGGATATGGGTAGAGAATTACTTGGTTAATAAATGAAACAAATTAAGAGAAGATAAAACAAAATAAAAGAAGATAAAATAAAATAAGAGAAGAGAAGATAAAAGAATAAGAAGATCAGATCTGGGCCGTAACCTAAGTGGTATCTTAGGAGCGGTTGTTAGTGTGACAGGATCTACCCCAGACAGCAATTCTGGGATTCCGTTTGAGTCTAAATGATCTGATTCGCACAACAGTTGGACCTACCCCAGACAACAATTCTGGGACTCCGACTGATTAATATATGAAAAGATGAAAGAAGAAATTAATATTGTGAGAGGCTTTAAAAAAAGAGTACATATAGGTACATATATATATAAGTATAATAAGGAGAGTGACTTTTAGCTTTAGGTAATCAGGATTATTGTTATTACGAGACGAATATTCCTTTTGAATTAAGTAGTTAGTTTAGCCGAAGGAACTGGGTTTCGTTTTGATTTTTGTTTATCCTAACTGAGTACCCTGTACTCGTTCTATTTTCTATTTTGTTTTTCCACCCAGGTTGGAGTCTGTGTTTAGAAGTTCAAGTTAAAGCTGTGCAATGGTCTTTGAGGTGTTAAATGCGATTTTACCAGGAAAATACTTCCTATATTATTATTTAATTTTAATAATATAGTGGCGGTCTCATTCCGGTTTCGGGGCTTGACATAGGTCATCTCACTCTATGGAATCTGTTGTTTTTATTTTGGTTAGCAATCTTCTAAATTGACACTTTATTGAATTTTTTTTTTTTTTTTGATAAAGATCTGAATTTTAAGCATAGCATGTTTAGTTAGTTTTATAGTGCAAAGGGAGATACCAATCAAACTAGGCGATATAATTAGCTGAAAATTAAGTATTGGATTGCTAGACTGAATTCTCTCTTTTTATCTCTTTGATGGCCAAATTCAAAAGCCCTTTCCGTATCTTTTAAAGTTTTTCATTTGGTTTATTTTGAATTTTATTGCTTGATTAAAGCTTAATTGAGCTTACACTTCAAACTCTACACAAGGAAACAAAAGATAATAATTTACTACAGGTAAAGCACAAGGGGACAATACAACTCTTGCTATTTTTTTTGTTTAATATGATTCTTGCTATTGGAAATCTTAATTTTTGTGAAAATTAAAAGTAAATTAAGGAAAATTATTCTTTTTTTTAGGTAGGAAATCATAATTATGGAAGATCAAGATTAACCTGTAAATATACGCGAATTTCAAGAACTAGCAAAAAAGGCTCTGCCAAAAATGTTCTATGACTATTACAGCGGAGGTGCAGATGATGAATACACCTTAAAAGAGAATATTCAAGCATTTCAGAGAATACTGTACTTTTTTTCACATGGATAAAGCACATCCATTAAGTTCACCAATGGTAGCTCGATCTCTTGATATAAAGAAGGATTGTTTTCGTCCAAAATAAGATAATGAAGAAATTCTTGGTCCAGAAGTACCATATTTAAGTGCGATTGGTGCATTAATGTACCTAACTAATAATACCAGGCCTGACATATCATTCTCTGTTAATTTATTAGCGAGATATAGTTCTGCGCCAACACGAAGGCATTGGTCTTCGAGGAACAACAGATATGGGATTATTGTATCTAAAGACCTCAGAATCCAAATTAGTTGGATATGCAGATGCTGGATATATGTCAGACCCACATAAAGCCTGGTCTCAAACTGGATATTTATTCACATATGGTAATACTGCCATATCAAGGCGCTCAACCAAACAAAGCTTGGTAGCCACATCATCAAATCATTCTGAAATCATAGTACTTCATGAGGCAAGTAGAGAGTGTGTATGGCTGAGGTCAATGATTCAACATATTCAAGAATCATGTGGCATCAAAACAATCAAAGAGAGTCCAACAGTGATATACGAAGATAATGCTGCGTGTATTACCCAAATAAAGGAGGGTTACATTAAAGGAGATAGAACAAAACATATTTCTCCAAAGTTCTTCTCCACACACGAGCTCCAGAAGAGCGGTAAAATTGATATTCATCGAATTCGCTCAAGTAATAATCTTGCAGATTTCTTCACCAAGTCATTACCAACTAAAACTTTCAGGCAATTAAGACACAAGATTGGACTCCGTCACTTTAGAGATATTTGTACACATGAGGGGGAAAAATAATACGCACTGCACTCTTTTTTCCTTGCTGCGGTTTTTATCCCATTGGGTTTTTCCTAGCAAGGTTTTTAATGAGGCAGCTTCTAATGCGTAATGAAATACGGACATCCAAGGGGGAGTGTTATGAATATAATTGATATGGATGTCTGTAAGTTAGCCCTTAAGCAACAATAAATTGGGAGATTCTTGTAAAGATGGAAAGAGTTATTATAGGGTATTAATTAGTATATTTTCTATTAATTTACATATCAAATTATTCCTTTATTGTAATCCTGAATCAGGCAAGAGATTTCTTGGCCAGCACTCACCCTCTACTATATAAAGGGGGCAGTGACTATTGTATTCTTTAATCCACAATTCAATACATAATTCTCTCTTTCCAATTCTCTGTTTTATAGTTATTTGCTCTTTTATTTTATAACATATATTATTTAATTACGTTATTGTATTTATATATGATTTGATTAGGTAATTTATTATTTTTTTAGTTGTTATTTAAATTATTTATTAATAGTTTTTTGAATGGGGAGAGAGAGAGGGGTCGGGTGGGTTAATATATTGGGTTCATATCTGCATTTCTTCTTAAATAAATATTACATATAGAAGTGCAAACTATATGTTAATGAAGTATCGGAAAAGTATCATACGAATATATATAATATCTGATACAATTCAGCTAAAGATTTGAAGTACTTAAAGTGGCAAGCATTTAAATGCCCAATAATAAAATGGTGCAATTTGATGGTAATAATAATATAGAAAAAAATAGTATATTGAGAAAAATTACGGAATATTTTAATATTATAATATTATTTACCTTCATGAGCTGCCACTTCAGGCAAATAAGTCGCGCTATGCCTTTTGTTATAATCAGGGTCCATAAACTCTATTATTAACCTATGCGTCCCAACCTAATTTCAATAAAAATAAATTAATTAAAATAACATAAAATAAAATAAAAGTAAATAAAATAATAAAATAAAGTACAGCATAATAAAATAGAATAAAATAAAATAAGATGAAATAAAATAAAATAAAATAAAATAATAAAATGAAATAATGAAATAAAATAAAATAGAGAGAAGAGACCTCCCAATTGAGATAATAAACTCTTATTTGCTTAAAGATATGTTGGACTAAATTCATGGCATGTTGTTCAGTTTTTTGTGAAATTTTTAATACGGTGGCTCATTCGTTCCCCACGTATTTTTTAGAAAAAAATCCCGTCCTACGCCGAGCTCGAACTTAGAATCTGTTTCTTATTCAAATGTCTTTGACCACTTGCGCTAGTATGTATTGGCTGGTATGCTGTTCAGTAAGTTTTATAATTTTGTTGTATATATGCTTGTTACGTTCATGTATATATTATGTATCATTATTAAGGGTACACTTCAAAATGGGAACTTTTAAAAGAAAGTGTATACTTTCCCACGTAAGAATGGTGATATGGGCGTTTTTATCTTTGTTGTATATCTCCATGCTTAATTAAATGGTGTTCCCCACGTATTTTTTAGAAAAAAATCCCGTCCTACGCCGAGCTCGAACTTAGAATCTGTTTCTTATTCAAATGTCTTTGACCACTTGCGCTAGTATGTATTGGCTGGTATGCTGTTCAGTAAGTTTTATAATTTTGTTGTATATATGCTTGTTACGTTCATGTATATATTATGTATCATTATTAAGGGTACACTTCAAAATGGGAACTTTTAAAAGAAAGTGTATACTTTCCCACGTAAGAATGGTGATATGGGCGTTTTTATCTTTGTTGTATATCTCCATGCTTAATTAAATGGTGTATTTTTCTTAAGATGATATATTCTGTTTATAAAAAAATGAGGGAGCTAGAACTATAAGCATCACTTGCTTTGTTTTAGTAGGACGAGCTCATATCCTTCACCTACATTTTTTAAAATCTTGCTAGATGTAAGATTTGATTCCAATTTCCTTCACATATGGAAAGATGTAGTTAGTATTATACCACTCGATTATTCTAATAGTGATAGATACATTTTCTCTATCAATGGTGCATTATTCTTAAAAAAAATGTATATTCTGCTTAATCAAATAATTTGCTCAACTTAACCAAAAGGTATATATGCAAATTGAATATATACTCTACTTAATAAGATTTACTCTTCTTAATGAAAGTATATATTATGCTTAACAAAAGAGTACACTCGCATCAAGGTGCATTTTTGTTGATAGTATGCTATTTTTAATCAAAGGCATATTCTTCTCTATAAAATGTGTATTCTGCTTAATTAATGATATATTATTTTTAATTAAGGAGAGATACTAACCAATAAAAAGTAAAGTAAATAAAATGCCGCGCTCACGTAGTCAGTGCTCGCATGGGGGTGATCTATTGTCTGTTAAGTAGAGAGCAGTCTAGAGCTAGATGATTTCGTTCATCTCTGCAGTTACTTCTTTGGTTTGCTTCTCTTTATCCTTCTTGCTACTGTTTGTGAGGGGATCCACCCTGTTATCGTGAAGCCGACCGTCTAGTTATTTATTTAGAAGTTATTTATATTATTTTGGGGTTATTTTTTGTTAGTAGCCATTTTTGGTAGTTATTTTTTTGTAGTTAATTTTTAGTGGTTATTTAATTAGATAATTTATTATTTTATTTTTAGTGGTTATTTAATTAGATAATTTATTATCTATTATTTAATAAGGTAATTTATTTAAATACTATTTAGTAAATTTATTTATTTTTTAATTAGTTTGTTTATATTTACATAGTGATGGCATCTAGAGCCGGGCCTAGTCGACCTAGTCCCCGGGCGAATAAGGGGAAAGCTCCTATAGTCGAAGAAGATGAACCTCCGAAATATTCTCTCAATGAATTGCAAGACGAACATCGGACGAGAGTTTTTGTGCAACAAGGTGGAGTGATAGAATCGGAAGCATTCCTTTTAGGCAACACCGCCTTACGGTATTTATTTTTTAATTTGATTTTCTAAATATAATTTTTTTATTACGTATTAATGGCTTATTTTTTATTTTTTCCGTTTTTGCAAGTGCCATGAAACAACCTTTATATCCCTTATCTTAAGAAGGCTAGTTTGTTGCAAGTTGCTAAGATCGGTTATATACCGCAAGATAAGAAAATCTTAACCGCTCTACAAGAATGTTGGAGAAAGGAAACGCATACATTTCACATGGCCCATGGGGAGATGACGATTACGCTAGAGGATGTATCGTGTTTGTTGGGGTTGAGAGTTGACGGGGATCCCATATGTGTGAGTACGAAAGACGTTAACTGGGGCCAAAAAATTACGAATCTGCTCGGAAAAACACCCGGCGTAAATGACTACAGACATGATAGCGCGGTAGTGATAAAAAGAAAATGGTTCGCCCAAACTTTTGCTGATTTGGAAGAAGGGTCTCCTGAGCTAATGAGAGAACAGTATTGCCGCGCGTACATAATCGCATTGTGTAACGATATTTTGTTTACAGAGGCGTCGGGAGATAGTGTATCAGTTGTTCCTCTGATATTTTAAGAGGATATGGAAAGATTGAAAGACTGGTCATGGGGTAGTGCAGCGTTAACGTATTTGTACAGGGAGTTGTGCAAGAGCACGGAAATTGGGAAGAAGAATATGGGGGGGGGGGGGGTGTTATGTTGCTTCAGTGATGGGCGTGGACGCATTTCAAGTTCGGACGACCAGAACCGGAGCACGGTATGGACCCGGATCGTTTACAAATGTACGATGATCCGGATGAGAATGAAATTGTTGGGTTTATTTGGATTGGTCCCAATATCAGAGAGAGACCCGGATCTACTGATTTGTGGGGAAATCGAGACCAGTTCGACTACCTTCATGAATCTCAGATTGAGTGGACGTCATACGACCGTTATCGCGAGAGACTACCGCCGATTTGTGGCCTTGAAAGAGATTTGACGCTTATTCGGGCGAAGTTGATTTATTTGTGGATCATCGAGCAATATCGCACGCAGTATAAATGTTTGCCCCCAATAAACCAATCCTAAGTCTCTTATTGGATATAAGTGAAACGTTTCCCACAAGAAACGTGTGCATATAATAAAAGACTGCACAAGATGATTCATAACCGCGGGGGTGATTGGCCTACCGTTCACGCGGAATATATTCAGGAGTGGAATTATGGTTGATGGGAATATTGGATGCTTAATGAGCATAAATTGAAGAGAAGGTCGTTGAATCCGGCGAAACATTTGGATTACATGCGTTGGTACGGAAGCGAATCCGCGAGATTTGTGCAGTCAACCATCTCGCATGGTTCATCCTCGTATGATCCGATTGTTCCGGACAAAAGAAAAACGGTAATGTTAATTTATTTTTAAAGTTAAATAATTTTAATATGTTAATATTTTTTTAATTATAATATAATGATGCTTTATTTATTTTAAGATGGAAAGCTTTAAAAGGGCCTGCAAGATGAGGTTAAAATCCGTTCGGAAAAGAATCCTTGGTATTTTCCGGTTAGAAATGTTCCATCTACTGTTATGACAGGCTTGCAGAACTGAAAACCGTGGAGTGATGGACCAAATGACCAAAAAAGACCTTCGAACTCGAACTCACCTTCACTATTTTGATCACCAGTTTTAAAAAAATACAGAGTACCAGGATTTGTTGATGATATTGCCGCCATTAATTCATGAAGCAAATTATAAGCCTCTCTCCAACCCGCAAATAAGAATCGAAGTACGTGTTGCTTTACGTGCCAAGCCCTCCAATACGATATAGTATATTCAACCTTCAATTTAATGGTCTCTATTATGATTATGGGTTTAATATCTAAATAGGCTCTAACGATATTTAGAATTAGCCCCCCAACAAGCGCATTCGTTGACTGTCTGTGATCTTTTCTAGGTGTCTCATTAATACATACGTGTGATTGTTTAAATGTTTTAATCTCCCATAAATCAGTTTTTTTATTAATCGAAGCGTGCATCCTCCATTGACATCCTCTACTACCTTCACTCTAAGCCTGCAGAACACAATGTACCTTTTTTTTTTTGAGTGATCAACTTCTATTTCTCGGTGATGCTTGACACCGTATGCTCTTACAGCCGATTGAAGCTCTGATTTCGTTTCAAATATATTCCCCTTATACAAGATTCCATCCTCTCTTTCATTTACGCACGTACCTGATACGACATTATTTCTCGAATGTTCCCACATTGAACTATCTTCGAACTCCGCCGCCAGCGGATCGCCGAAAGTCCCTACACTACCCATTTCACCCTCTTCCGTATATTCAAATCGTGTCTGATGGTTCATTCTCTCCCTTTATTCTTCATTATCCTCATAAATTTCTTCCTCATCCTCTGATCCCATTTATGGTTCCTCGTCTAATTCATTTTCATCATATTCTATTTTCGGAAGTATATTATTACCCACACGTGCCATATCAAATATCGCAAATGCATCGTCATCCTCATCTTCATTATCTATTTCATTATGTACGGGTTCTAATATCTCATGCTCGTTTGCATCTGGAATTACATTTGATCTACTACTTGTTCCTATCTGAGATTCCTTACTTTGAACGCGGTCAACATATATTTCTAGTTCCACCCCTACCCACCTGACGTGCTCCGTAAATTTAACCCATTGCGCATCATTAGTTATTTTTAATAACCAATAATTTAACCCATTGTCGCGTTGAACGGAAGGAAACCTACCTCGGATTATAAGATCATCACTATACGACCAGCCAATATTCTCAAAAATTTCGTTACACAATTCGTAATAATCTCTATTAACGGTTGTATTTTCTGGGATATAAGCCGGTACAGGTGGGTCATAATTGATTCCGTTGGATAATGCTACAACCCGACCATCGTAATATACGAGAATTGGTCCGTTATGTGCCATTTTCTTTCCAGAGTTTATTCTTTCTTCTTCATAATTTCAATATATCAACAAAAAATTTCTTATCAATGCAAATCGTAATTAAAATTTAAAAAATAATCTATAAGAAATTACCTATTTCCGCCTTCCTTTTTTTTTTTAACTCTCTTCTTTTTTCCTTAATTTTTCCTTATTTTCTCTCTTTTTTTGGCTCAAAATTACTTCAACTTCGCCTCAAAAAAACAAATTGTGGGGGGGGGGGGGGGGATTTAGCCTAGAATGGGTGGGGGGAGAGAGAATCATCGCTTTTATACTCATACAGCGCACATATCGTCTACCGCCAGAATTTCTGGCGGTAGACGTGTAATTTGCGTTTTTTCCGCTAGAAATTGTGCAGGAAATATACATGTTCGTCTACCGCCAATAATTCTGGTGGTAGACGTATGAATTTTTTTTTTTGCGCAACTTTGTCCAGAGAATATAGCTCGCCTTCTACCGCTAGAATATCTGGCGGTAGAGGTATTTTTTTTCTTATCGGGTTTGATAACGGGTTGACCTAGAAAAAATTATAAAATTACCACTACCGCCAGAAAAGCTGGCGGTAGACCACTACCGCCAGAATTTCTGGCGATAGTCCCTAATTTTCAATTTTTTGCGTTAATTTCCTAGCTAAAACGGGTATAAATTTTGAAATCTAAAAAAATCAATCTAAGAAAATCTGGCAGTAGAAGGTAATTTGTTTCTAATTAATCTGTTTAAGGCTACTGATATGAAAATTTGAAAAATAGGCTCTACCGTCATTATTTCTGGCGGTAGAAGGTCTCTACCGCCAGAATAGCTGGCGGTAGTGCTAGCCGCTCAATGTTTTCCATATGAGTGTTATTTGCTCAATTATTTCCGAAAATAATGCTACAAAAATAAAAGTCAACTTTTGAGAACCCCAATTTCAAATTCTTCCTCCCCTCTAAGGCTACTACGTTTGTTCTTCTGCTGACATGTGGCATCACTCATAATTACAAACTGGTAGCATATTTGCTTGGCACGTAGCTCCCCATTTCCTAAGGAATAAAAATACACGAAGTCCAATATTTATCAATCATTTTGGACTAATGTTTTTCAAGTCGGCAACTATTTGTAATGAGCCGTGAAAACGTATCGTGGTGTAATCACGTGTTAACAAAACAATTTATATTTTATCCTAATTCAACCAAATAGTGTATAAGTGGTATTTGAGCTAGGGGTCGATCCACAGAGAGACTAGCCTTAAGTAAAACAGATCCATAAATCAATTTTAAGTGTTAAGTGTTTATGCAAATTCCAAGGGTTGTGATTTAAGAACAAGAAAAGTGTGTGTGACGAATTTTTCAAGAGGATAGAAACATGTGTAACAAAATAATAATAGAAAGTAAATATTTTTGTTATTTTTTTATTTTAAAAGTTAATAAAATTGTAGGAAAATTATGACAATTCATATAACATGTAAATCATTAATCCCAACAAGTAGCAATCTATTTAAATAGTTCAAAAAGCAAGGTTTGATAAATTTTCTTCCAAAAATGAATCAATTAATAAATCAAAGATTAAGTTCAACACAAAAACTTCCACTTTCAATTTTACATAAACTCAATTTAAAACCTAATTTAATCACAAAAACCTCTTCCAAGTGTTCAAATGATCAAATAACTCCTAAACACGTCATAATTTAAATCAAGACTAATCTTCCAGTTAGAATTAATTTATTATTTAAGTTTTGAATCAAATATATTCTTCCAAATAATTTAACTCCACAATTTAAGTGTTCTTAAGCTAATCTTCTTAAACCAAAAAAATGCCCAAATCAAACACAAGATTTCATCACAAATTATACAAAAAGTCTTTCCCTACACAAAACTACTCAAGCATGCACACACAAACAAAATTTACGCACATGCTTGACAAATTATTAATTCAACAAATGTATTATCCAATCATGTGCCCTAAGCCCAAGTCCGACTTGCTTGTTCAGTTAAGTTTAACCATGTACCTTTCCAAAGACAATCCCCCACACGCCCAGCTCCGGCATGACCCATGTGGAAAACTGTTTGAGCACCGAGGGTTACAGTGACATGGGAGGCACTTCATTACTTAATATTCTGAATGATTTTATTTTTGGATTTATAAATATAAACATCACAGAATCTAAGTTAAATATGGTATGAGCTTATTCCACACGAGCGATCATGAGGTTTCTAGCCCTAGATCTATCTCTAGATTAAGCTATCATCTTCAACGAACCCTTCGTTGTGTGTGCGAAGATCCAGTGCCATCTTCTGAAGATTGCGCCAAGATTTTTGTCTTGTAGTTTTCATATAATGTATTTCCTAACAACCATCCTATTGATAGAAAATATAATTTACAACTTTGGACAACTCACAGGTTGCCATAATTACAACTTTGGATAACTCACTGGTTGCCATAGATATTAAATAAAATTACAAGCATTCACACACAAGATTAAATCACAGAACAATCACAGATCTAAGGATCATACCATATTTTTATTCAAATTCCTTGTAAAATAAAATTAGAGTTTCCATAATTTCCAGCAGTCATCCGTTCGAACGGACCAGCCACAAAATTCAAAACTGCGCTACTTCCATTTGGATGGATCCTGCCAGTTTTCCTTTTATTTTAGTTTTGTTTCCGAAACAGTTTTCGAAAAACCATTTTTCAAAAATCCAGGAAATCATAATATCCAATATTATATTTCCTAGAAATTATTTTCGTGATTTGTTGAAAATAATTTTCAAAACCCTAATAATTATTTTACTAGAATTTAAGTATACATCAGTATGTTACTTGATTGATGCTCATGTTTTACTGCTCACGAGTAAGTGTTACTATATCATTAACATAGATATATGTTGGAGAACATATATTGGATTGACCCACCGGGAGAATACCACATGGTTCATGTCATTGGTATGTCTCATCAAGACTATTGTTATCCTTAGACTTGAGATTATCTCGGTTTCCTACATATGGAATTATGTACTTTAACATACGTTTCCTTTAACCGGGTAACCATAAGTGTAATGATTAGGTATATTTATTTTATTTATTTTAATGATGTGATATGATGTCATCGTCAAAATACTTAATAAAATAATATAAAGTGAAAGCCAAGTTAAACATTATAATCCCTCAAGTTAATGTTAAGTCATAAAATGCCCCCCAAGTGTCTACACTTACCATTTCTTCGATCATCCTAACTCTGGTTTGCCTAAGCAACGGAGTTTAGTTTAATCTTAGGAGGGTAAGAGGCGGGAAATGGTGATTCCCGATAGTGGACATGGTTGGACTTAAGAGAGCTAGCAAGTCGGACTTGATCTCGAGGCATAGAATAGGATAAATACGCCGAGCATGTGATGCTGATCCTATGATTTGTTCAAGAGTTGTATAAGATACAATTGGAAGGGTTCCTACCTAAATAATTAAGTTCTAGGCGATGAGCCCAAGCTCACTTAGGACTTAATGAAATATGGATCTTGAGCCATTATGAAATTTCAAGTTAGAAATTTCCGAATCAATATTTTGAGGGTTATTGATTTGAATAAAAATAGGGGAGCTAATATTAAATATCTCCCACAAGATACAAATTGTTAACGTCAACCTGCATTAATATTTTCTATAGAAAATGGCAACAAGCACCAATTCAAACATGAACCTGCGATCCGTCCTTGAGAAGGACAAATTGAATGGGAAAAACTTCCTCGATTGGTACCGGAACTTGAGAATTATTCTCAAGCAAGAAAAGAAGGCATATGTCCTTGAAAAGGCCATTCCTGAGGTACCCGCTTCCACGGCTATCAAGCAAGTAAAAAATGCCTATGCGAATCATCTTAGTGACTTAACCGATGTGACATGTCTCATGTTAGCCACTATAGATGCCGAGTTTCAAAAGTTATTTGAAGATAAAGAGGCATTAGACATATTGGCTGCTCTTAAGGAAATGTTCCAAGAGCAAGCTAGAAATGAAAGTTACAATGCGTATTGCGCTCTAGTTAGTTGTAAGATGCAACCCAATTCCTCGGTGAGTGCTTATATTATGAAAATGAAGGGGTACATCGATCAACTTGAAAAACTAGACGCCAAAGTTGGGGATGAGATGGCCACAAAGATGATCCTTAGGTCATTACCTCCCAACTTCAAGCCATTTGTCCAAAATTTCAACTTGCATAACATAAGCAAGACCATCACCGAGTTGCATAGTATGCTCAAGAATTTGGAGGCGACTATGAAGGCAAATGTTGCCGGAGAGGTCCTCGTCATTCAGAAAGGGAAGGGGCAGAAAAGAAAATTCAAGGGCAAGCCTAAAGGCAAAGGTAAGATCAAGGAGTTGCTTAACATAAGGGCAACAAACTCAAGGATGTCACTTGCTACTTTTGCGACAAGCCTGGACATTACAAGGATCTAAGGAAGAAGAAGGGTAGTGAGACTACCACTTCAGGTATACATATTATAGAAATTAATTTTTCTACTTCCTCATCTTGGGTATTGGATACCGGATGCGGTACTCATATTTATAATAATGTCCAGGGGCTGCAAAGGAGCAGAAGATTAGAGAAGGGTGAAGTTGACCTACATGTCAGAAATGGAGCAAGAGTTGCTGCATTGTAATAAATTTAAGTAATTGTTACTATGTACTTACTGTGAACAGGAATATTTGTGTCTGTATCCAGATTGGTTATGGATAGTTTTAAGTTTATTATTGAGAATAATAACTTTTCCATAAGTAAACAAATCATTTTCTATGCGAGTGGTCAATTAGAAAATGGTTTTTATGTTTTAAATCTTGATCAAAATCATTACAAGTTTATCTATAGCATTAATACCAAGAGGTTTAAATCGAATGATTTAAATCCCACATAGTTCTGGCATTGTCGTCTAGGACATATAAATAAGAAACGCATCTCGAAACTCCCTCAACATGGATTATTAAACTCTTTTGATTTGGAATCATTTGAGACGTGCGAGTCTTGTTTATTTGGTAAGATGACGAAAGTTCCTTTCACTAAGAAAGGTGAGAGGGTTGGTGAGTTATTGGAACTTATACATACGGATGTATGTGGTCCAATGAGTACACCAGCTAGAGGTGGTTTTAAATACTTCATTTCTTTCACTGATGATTTAAGTAGATATGGTTATGTCTACTTAATGAACCATAAGTCTGAATCTTTTGAATTGTTCAAAATTTTTAAGAATGAAGTAGAAAACCAGCTAGGTAAGAAGATTAAAGCACTTCAATTGGATCGAGGCGGCGAATATATTAGCCTAGAGTATGACGATTATCTGAAAGAGTGTGGAATAGTTTCACAACTCACTCCTCCTGGAACACCCTCAATGGGATGGTGTATCAGAAAGGAGAAACCAAACTTTATTAGATATGGTTCGTTCTATGATGAGTTAAACGGATCTTCCGATATCTTTTTGGCGTTATGGTATTGAAACTACCACATTCATTCTTAATAGAATACCATCGAAAGTTATTCAAAAGACTCTATATGAGATATGGACTGGGAAGAGTCCCACATTGTCTTTTCTAAAGATTTGGGACTGCGAAGTTTATGTTAAGCGTCAGATTTCTGACAAGTTAACACCAAAATCTGAAAAATACTTATTTGTGGGATATCCTAAAGAAACAAGAGGATATTATTTTTACAACCTGTCATGACACAAAGTGTTTGTTGCTCGAAATGGCCACTTTTTGTAAAGGAAGTGTATTTCCAAAGGAAATAGTGGGAATAAAGTAAATCTTGAAGAAGTTCAAGAACAACATGAAAGTAATGAACAGTCGATGGAAGAGCCAATAGAATTTTCAAGAGCTGAAGAGCCAATTGTTGAAACACAAGAGCTTCCTCGTATAATAGGTAGGACCCGTCATGAATCCGAGAGATATGGATTTCTCGTTAGTAATGAGGATGATGTAACGCTCATAGATGATGAGCCTACATCCTACAAAGAAGCTATTACAAGCTCGGACTCCAATAGATGGCAAGATGCCATGAAAGCCGAGATACAATACATGTATGATAATCAAGTTTGGAACTTCATTGATCCACCCGAAGGTATTAAGACCGTCAGTTATAAATGGATTTTCAAGAAGAAAACCGACATGGATGGTAAGGTGCATACCTATAAAGCAAGACTGGTTGCGAAAGAGTTTCGACAAACCCATAGTATTGACTATGACGAAACTTGCTCACCAGTAGTTATGGTTAAGTTCATAAGCATTCTGCTTGACATAGCTGCATATTATGACATGAGATATAGCAAATGAATATCAAAACAGCATTCCTTAATGGGAATTTACTTGAGGATGTGTATATGACACAACCCAAAGATTTTGTCAATCCAAAGAATTCGGGAAAGGTATGCAAATTGCAACGATCCATTTATGGATTGAAGCAAGCTTCTCGGAGTTGGAATCTTCATTTTGATGAAGTAATCAAACAGTTTGGTTTCATCAAAAAATGAAGATGAGCCTTGTGTTTACAAGAAGGTTAGGGGGAGCGCGATTGTTTTTCTCGTACTATATGTGGATGATATATTACTGATGTGAAGATATTTTTGGGAAAAGCTTTCGCAATGAAGGGCCTAGGAGAAGCCGCTTATATATTGGGCGTCAAGATCTATAGAGATAGATCGAGAAGGCTATTATGTCTAAGTCAAAGTACTTATATTGACAAGGTGCTGAAAATATTTCGCATGAAAGACTCTAAGAGAGGTTTCATACCTATGTCACATGGCATATCATTGAGTACGACTAAATGTCCTACTAGTCAGCAGGAACGAAATCGCATGAGTAAGATTCCATACAATTCGGATATTGGATCTATCATGTAAGCCATGATATGTACTAGACCAGATGTATCATATGCATTAAGTGCAACAAGCAGATATCAATTTAATCCTGGTGAAAGTCACTGGATAGCGGTTAAGAATATTCTTAAGTACTTGAGAAGAACTAAATATTCATTCTTAGTCTATGGAGGACTTCGAAGTGAGTTAGTTGTAAAGGGTTGCACAGACTCAAGCTTTGGTGCGATCCAAGCACATACTTCGCCGTTTCCATTTGATATGATAGATCAACATGAGAGGAGACATTGATATATGTAGATTTAATAGCGATGATATTATCGTTGATTTGTTGACGAAGCCCCTAGCTCAAGAAAAACATGAGGGTCATGTTAGGTCGATGGGTATTAGATACTCATTAGATTCGGCCTAGTGCAAGTGGGAGATTGTTGGTTTTATGCCCTAGACCTTTGTATATGAGACCTAGTTGTATATGTTGTATGAATCAAACTTTGTATTTGTTTAGAGATATTTACTAAAGTGCATATTGGTTATTTTATTCTTTTGGTTTAAAATAAACTTTGAATATGTTATTCAGCTTTGTATCATCAGAATATGTGATTCTGATAGTAAAACTACAGAGTAATATGAAAAACGTATTCTAAACCATCCCTGATCATTTATAGGATATTTGTGGAGACAAATATACTTGCGGAATCATATACAATATACTTATTTAAGTATGCAAGCTATAAATGTACATCAGTATGTTAGTTGATTGATGGTCAGGTTTTACTAATCATGAGTAAGTGTTACTAAATCATTAACATAGATATATGTTGGAGAACATATATTGGATTGACCCACCGGGAGAATACCACATGGTTCGTGTCATTGGTATGTCTCATCAATAGTATTGTTATCCTTAGACTTGAGATTATCTCGATTTCCTACATATGGAATTATGTACTTTAACATAATCTAACGTTATATTTAACCGGGTAACCATAAGGGTTATGATTAGGTACATAATGAAACATGGGAGGAATGAGATAGATCAAGATAGGATTTGTTCCTCTCGTAAATGAGAGAGATATCTTAAGGCCTCTTGATGAGTTTGATTGAAGAAAAATACACGGCCGTGCTCGAATGAATTAATAAGGACTTATTAATGTCATTCATGGTTCAATCAAATTCGGGATCAAGAAACGTTATCGTACTACATAAGGTTCACACAATCCATGCCTTACGGTCGATATAGATATCGTGTAACAAAGGGATACAATACAAGGACAACACATAGGTTTGGATCGAATCATCGATATTTACTTAAATTGGGTAGTCATGATGGTTTGTTAGAGTCCGCTCATGATTTATAATCAGTTGTGATTATTGCCAACACTAAGTAAATCTATGGAGTCACACACAAAGAACTACCGTTGAAATGTACACAAAAAATCATAACTTATGTGATAACTTATATAAAAGGTTATATATATTGCCACATATAATCATAAATCTTATATGATAAGATGTGTTACATATATGTTTAGATAGTAACTAAGTACATAGGATTAAATGAGCAAAGGCTCCACTTTGAAAGGGTGGACTATATATACCGAAAAGGCTCTCAGATTTCTTGCAATGCCATTAATAATTCCCATTCCATTTTGTTAGACAAATAGAGAGAGAAAGAGAAAAGAGAGAAAATTCTGAATTTCTCTTTGAAATTTTCGGTGATACAAAACGTGAAGAACGGAGAGTAGCATATCCTTTCTTCATCCGTTTAAAGGGGTTGTTCCGTGTGGATACCAATAGAGGACGAAACGATTCGTGGCGTCTTATAGATTCAGTTGAAATTTGTGAAAGTCGTTTTCGAGAATCGATTTGGTTGTGACTCGAATTGGTTGTGCGTTTCGGTTGGAGAAGAGATTGGAGGCGATTTTAAATGAACGGGTGTGTATGGTGGAAATCGGTAATCGTTACCGGTTTGTGCAAAAGGAGTAGAAAGGCTCTACCGCTTCAAGTACGAGATCGGATCAATTCTCGATCCGATAGGTATGAACTTTAAGTATTTGTTTTTCTTTGACTTAATCGTATTTCACTGATCCGTTTCTTTTGGTTTTCATGAATTTCTTGAATTCTTGAATCTTGAATCCACTTCCGCTGCGTCAAGAACGCTCAAGAAAATCCAACACTAATCCTACACAAAAGCCATAGCAAGGGAAAAAGAGTGCAGCGCGTATTATTTCTCCCCCTCATGTGTACAAATATCTCTAAAATGACGGAGTCCAATCTTTTGGCTTAATTGCCTGAAAGTTTTAGTTGGCAATGACTTGGTGAATAAATCTGCAAGATTATCACATGAGCGAATTTGATGGATATCAATTTCACCGCTCTTCTGGAGCTCGTGTGTGGAGAAGAACTTTGGAGAAATATGTTTTGCTCTATCTCCCTTAATGTAGCCACCTTTTATCTGGGCAATACATGCAGCATTATCTTCGTAAATCACAGTTGGACTTCCTTTGATTGTTTTAATACCACATGATTCTTGAATATCTTGGATCATTTACCTCAGCCATACACACTCCTACTCGCATCATAAAGTGCTATGGTTTCTGAATGATTTGATGATGTTGCTACGAAGGTTTGCTTGGTTGAGCGCCAGGATATGGCAGTATTACCATATGAGAATAAATATCCGGTTTGCGACCGGGGTTTATGTGGATCTGACAGATGTCCAGCATCTGCATATCCAACTAATTCGGACTCTGAGGTCTTTAGATATAATAATCATATATCTATTGTTCCTCGAAAGTAACGAAGTACGTGCTTCATACCATTCCAATGGCTTCGTGTTGGCACAAAACTATATCTCGCTAACAAATTTACAGAGAATGATATATCAGGTATGGTATTATTGGCTAGGTACATTAATGCACCAATTACAGTTAAATATGGTACTTCTGGACCAAAAATTTCTTCGTTATCTTCTTTTGGACGGAAACAATCCTTCTTTATATCAAGAGATCGGACTACCATAGGTGAATTTAATGGATGCGCTTTATCCATGTTAAATTATTTTAGGATATTTTCTACATAAGTAGATTGATGGACAAATATCCCATTTTTCAAATATTCGATTTACAATCCGAGATAAAATTTTGTCTTCCCAAAATCTATCATTAAAAATTCACCTTTTAATATGCAGTAGTATTTTCAAGCTCTTCAGGAGTTTCGATGATATTTAGATCATCAACATATACTCCAATAATTACATGTCATGTTTTTTATCTCTTAATAAAAACACATAGGCAAATAGAATTATTATGATATCCTTCTTTTGTAAGGTAATTATTTAGGCGGGTATACCACATTCTTCCAGATTATTTCAGCCCATACTAAGATCTTTTTAATTTCATGGAATACATTCCACGAGACCTTTTATTACATACTTCAGGCACTTTTAATCCTTCAGGGACGTTACATGCTTCAGGCACTTTTAATCCTCCAGGGACTTTCATGTAAATATCACTATCAAGTGATCCATATAAATAAGATATTACAACATCCATGAGATGCATATTCAATCCTTCAGAGATTGTCAAGATAATTAAAAACCTGAATGTAATTGCATCTAACACAGGAGAATACATTTATACGTAATCTATTCCTTGTATTTGCGTAAATCCTTGTGCAACAAGTCTTTCTTTGTATCTTACAATTTTATTTTTCTCATTACGCTTTCTTACAAATACCCATTTGTATCCTACGGTTTGTACACCATCAGGTGTTCGGACTACAGGTCCAAAAACTTCATGTTTTTCAAGAAAATGTAATTCTGATAGAATTGCATCTCTCCATTTTGGCCAATCTTTCTTATGTCGACATTCTTCGATTGATTTTGGCTCCTGGTCCTCGTATTCAAAAATTATATCAATTGTGATTGCATATGCAAATTTTCTATCCATGACGGTTTTATTTTGGTTCCATTTTTTTCTAGTAGAGACATAATTTATTGAGATCTCATTATTTTCAATATTTTCAATATTGTCAGCTACCTGAACCTCTACAGGGGCTATAACCTCTTCTGGGATTATTTGCTCATTTATGTCTTCTATTCTTTTATCGCCAATATTCTTTTTAGAAAAATCTATCTCTTCAGGAGTATTGATAATTTCAGTTATGCCAACTTTATCATACATTTTTTTCTTCTTTGGATTTTTATCTTTGGAACCGATTGATCGAATACGCTTATGACGTATATGACACTTAGGATTAATCCAAGAGTATTTCAATACGAGCGGAACATTTGCTGCTGGAATATGTGATTCAGTTACTCTTTTTGTATCGACAAATGCATCGGGTAATTGATTTGCAATTTATTGCAAATGAATAATCTTCTGAACTTCTAGTTCAGATTGAAATTCCCAACCTTCTTTGAGGTCTCATTTTTGTGTGTTGCGGTGGAGCTACCGGAACATATACAGCACATTCAAAAGTTCTTAAATGGGATATATTTGACTGCTGACCAATTACAAGTTGTATGGGGGAGTACTTCTGATTAACAGTTGGGCTTAATTTAATTAGTGTTGCGGCATGCAATATTGCATGGCCCCATACAAATGATGATAATTTTGATTTCATAGTTAGGGGTCTTGCGATTAATTGTAATCGTTTATCACGGGCTTCTGCTAGACCATTTTGCGTGTGTATGTAGACCACGGGATGTTCAATTTTAATCCCAATTGACATACAATAGTCATAAAATGCTTGGATGTGAATTCACTGGCATTATCAAGACGAATAGTCTTAATTGTATAATTTGGGAATTGTGCTCTTAATCTAATTATTTGAGCAAGCAATCTCGCGAATGCAACATTCCAAGAGATAATAGACATATATGTGACCATCTAGTAGATGCATCTACTAATACCATAAATTATCTAAATGGTTCGCATGATGGTGTAATTGGCCCACATATATCGCCTTGGATACGCTCAAGGAAATTGGGTGATTCATTCCCAACCCTAGTTAGTGATGGTCTAGCGATTAGTTTTCCCTTATAACATGCAGCACATGATATCTCATTTGATAAAAGAATCTTTTGGTTCTTTAATTGATGTCCATTTGAATTTTCTATAATTATTCGCATCATTATTGATCCAGAATGACCTAAATGTTCATGTCAAGCCATAAAATTGCTTTGTGAATTATTAAATTAATTTTTCATTATAGAATGATGTGCCTCAATTGTACGGATACGTGTATAATATAAGCCTATTGACAAAGCACGCAATCTTTCTAAGATGTGTTTATTACCAGAAATAATATTTGTTATGTGAAGGTACTCAATATTATCTTCGTTCATTGTTTCAATGTGATATCCATTTTGGTGGATATCTTTAAAACTTAGAAAATTTCTTTTTGTTTTAGTAGATAATAGAGCATCCTCTATTATAAACTTTGTTCCTCTAGGCAATACAATAGTGGCTCTTCCGGAGCCCTCAATTAAGTTTCAGGTGCCTGATATAGTATTGATATTTACTTTTATCTTTGTCAAATTGACAACATATTTTACGTTCTTAAGTATAGTGTGCATAGTTGCACTATCCGCTAGGCATATATCATTATTACCATTATCATCCATTTTCGTAATATTCAAAGGAAACAAGTCTTTAGGTCTCTTCATTTATCAAACAAAAACAAATATAATATAAGTTAAGTATGACATCAAAATAAACTTGCTAAATGAATTATTCTTTAATAAAGCAAACATACTAGAAAATAAAGATACAATAAAACATTATTGATGCATGAAGGAAAAATTATTTTAGTGTTGAATATCTTCATCAGCAAGGGAGTATTCATTATCTCCACTTGGGTTGTTAATATAGTCTTACACATCCAAGTGTGTATTAATCATGGGCAAATCCAGCTGGTCTTCATTATCTTGATAGACCAAATTAACCTCTTTAGTATTTTTCTTTCTCCTTTAGGGATGCTTGATAAAGTTCAACGAGGTGCTTTGGCGTACGACAGGTATGGGACCAGTGCCTTTTCATACCACATCTAAGACATTGAACCCCCGACACCTTCCGGGTGATATTTTGAGGTTCCTTGCTTCTTTCATTTGTGGGTTTCTTAATTTGACCATTACGGTTCCAAGAATGACTTTTGCCTCAGCCTTTTCCACGTCCGCATCAACGACCAGGGCAACGACCGCGATTACGGTCATTAAATGTAGCAGCATTTGCTTATGGGAATGGGCTAGAGCCTGTCGGACGGGACTCATGATTTTTAAGTAATAATTTATTATTCTGTTCAGCCACAAGCAGGCAGGAAATTAGTTCATAATACTTTTTTAACCCCTTTTCCCTGTACTGTTGTTGGAGGATAATATTTGAGGCATGAAAACTTGTAAAAGTTTTTTCGAGCATATCTCCATTAGTGATATTCTCAATTGAGAAATAATTCTAAACATTGAGGAATTATAGTCAACAAACTGACTTGAAATCTTCTAACCTTATATGTGTCCACTCATCACAAGTTTTTGGGAGTATTATCGTCTTCTGGTGGTTATACCTCTACCAGAGGAAGGAGATGATCCTTAATAGTAAGGTATTCACTCTTTAATGATTCGTGGAGATGGTGGCGAAGAAAAATCATCGCCTTCGTCCGATCTTGGATTGATGTCTTATTTCCCGTTTTGATGGTGTCTCCTAGAACCATTGCATCAAGGTGGATCTCTGCGTCGAGGATCCACGACAGATAATTGTTGCCCGATATA
This sequence comes from Juncus effusus, assembly GCA_027726005.1. Taxonomy (NCBI): domain Eukaryota; kingdom Viridiplantae; phylum Streptophyta; class Magnoliopsida; order Poales; family Juncaceae; genus Juncus; species Juncus effusus. Next base: position 5,539,979 of record CM050905.1, on the reverse strand, counting down.
TCAAGGGCAACAAACTCAAGCTTCTTTAAATTTTTGTATAGATGAGATAAATTAAATTAGACCCTTGCTAATTTTATATTGAAACTTCAGGTTTCAATAAGAATAAATTCCAAATTTTATGTGTATCAATAAACTGAATTGCAACTGCAGGTGCATAAAAATAGATGTGTGGAAAATAAATATACAGAAAGTAAATGTGCGTAAAATAAATCTACATAGATAAATATACTGCAACTTCTGGCGCATAAAAATAAACATGCAACTTCTGGTTGCGTAAATAAAAATTGAACAAGCAACTTCTGTTGCGTAATTAAAAATAAAATAAACATGCAACTTATGGTTGCTTAAATAAAAATTGAACGGGCAACTCCTGGTGTGTGATTAAAAATAAAATAAACATGCAACTTCAGGTTGCTTAAATAAAAATTGAACATGCAACTTCTGGTGCGTAATTATAAAATAAACATACAACTTCTGGTTGCTTAAATTAAAAATAAAATGAATAATTAAACAAGCAACTTCTAGTGCTTAAAAATAAGCATGTATTAATAATAACATGTTGTCAGAAGTTCAAATAAATAAATAGAATAAAAGTTAAATCAATCGGAAGAAAAGAATCTGAATAAGAAAATATTGATGTATAAGAAATAATGATAATTCCTACCTCGCTTATGTTAGGTCAGAGTGTCATACTGATAACAAGTTGAATATAAAATGATAATAACATAAGAAAGGAGGATTTGGAGGAGGTAAATAATTCTTAGAGTTTTGATGAGAAAAATTATTTCTTCCTAATTGTGAAGAGTCACAAAAACACAATGGTGAAGAGGCATCAAATACAATAGTCTCTACCCCTTTATATAGTGAAGGATGAGCATTCTACCCTAAAATATATCCTAGAATTTCAATACAAAATATATTAACAAATACCCTATAATAACTCCTCATATTTTACAAGATAAGATTTACATCTTTATAAGATAAGATTTGCACTAACTATTCACATGCTAAGAAGGTAAGTATTTGAACATCCATAATTAATATATTCATAACATATATAATTATTATATGACAATCAAATTGAGGTATAAGATCAAATTCTCATGGTTACTATCAATGAGTAACGTGGATAATAATGTGTTCTTACTGGTAGAAAACTACTTTCAAAATTATATATATAATAACAAGGGCTACTCGCGCAACTCGCGATTTGTATAGGCTTTTTTTATGTCACATATATATTAGGCAGAACAAAGTAGAGATACATCATTAAGGCTAATACATGTATGATGTATCTATTCACGGACAAAAATATAATTAACAAACCAATAAACATTTCTCCCAAACATTTTTCACCTATATGGCCTAATATTCTCTTAATTATTTTTGATGATCTAGTTTTCACCTTGAACTAAACATATACATCTTGAATCTCAACTCTTCCATCTTTGCCAACTATATGAAACTTATCTCCATTTTGTTATCTATATCTCTGCTTTACACAGATATATATATTTTCCCCTCCAATGCTAATTACTCCAATTGTAAACCCCAAATTATCTACAAATTATAGCAAAAACTAAATAATAATAATAGATACAGACAAAAATAAAATTACAGAACAAAATATCAAGAAAAGAGAACAAATAATGTAAAGGTTTTAACAATTCAAAATTTTGTTTCCCTTAAAAAAACAATTCAAAATTTTGGCCTTTGAACTTGAACACTTGACACAATATGGAAATTTCCAAGGATGTAACTGATAAAAGTTTTGAGAAATGAAATGTGACGTTGTATCTTTTGAAGAAACAATTCTCTATAGACATTAATACCTGTCATATCATGAGCCAATTATGTTCAGTCAATCTAAGAAAGAAATAAAATTCTGTTTTTATAATATGTATTCAAGTAGTGTCTTTTTATTTTAAATCTGCAATCTTCTTAAAAAGAAAATCATAAATTTATAAAAATCATGTAGAAACTCAAAAGAAACTCTTATAGGTGCCGGGACCCGGTGATATAATTCGAACAACTATTGTCTTCTTAAGCCGTCTTATTGTTTCTTTTTGAAGACGTCTGGAACTCTCATCAAGTAAAGAAATTATGATGGATCATGGTCAAGAGCCACGACATCTCTTGGTATAGCACGAATGCTTGATATTTTGCAACCTACAAACAAAAATTATCAATTGGTAGTTAAATAACAATCAGTTGTGCAAGAAGGGATCACACGAATAATTCTGGCACAAAATGTTATAACGCAAATTAAAATATTTGTGAAATATTTAGATTACATTTGTATTAAGACTCTTTACTTGATAAATTCAGAAAAAATGTCTTCATTAGATCCAAGCAAGATGTAATTCGGATTCTTCTTTATAGTAAACAGAAAAACCAACCGATTTGATTTAATAGCTAGCACAAACAAAAAAAATATAAAATATTTAAATACCCTTCTGCTGAAGCAAAAATTGCAAGGGATTAAATTATCTTCTAATTCAGAAACAATTTCTCTCAGTTTCTGTGTAGTTGGAGAGTGAAAGAATATGATTGATGTATTTAGAGTTCTGTGTTCGTTTTTTATTTAAGTGTAAACGGCCACATAAATATTGTGTTTGAGAGATAAATTCTGTAATTTATGTGTTGTGAATAATTTATTTCTTTCTATTTGTACTCGCTACACGTATTTTTAACTAAATAAAAAAAAAGAAGAAACTGGCCTACTCTTGACTAAATAAAAAAAATAATGAGAAAAATATAGGTCCACACTTCCTCTCGCTTCTTTCTTCTTCTTCTTCGCAAAATATTCATATCTAATGATTCGTCTTTGTGTTGAATATTTGGAAAAATGAAAAATAGAACAAGCATACTGGGATTTTTTATTTAACATCTCAATTGCCATGGTTTTGGTCGCTGTATCGTCTTATCTGGTCATGGCTCATTCTATATCTTATTGCTGTAATGGAGATGAAAATCTAAGCTATAAATATGAGAAATAACAGAACTTCATACGAAATTAACATGTCGAATATGTTGAAAGCTATATTTGGGATAAAAACAAGTCTGAAGTTTCTTTATTCATTTTTTTTATTTTTCAAAATATTCTCATTTTTTTTATGTTACACAAATGCTATGCTATAAAAATTAACTTAAATTTTGAAGGAAGAACATTCAACCCATTCATTTTTTTAAATACCACATGACAATGAAAAAAATAAAGCTTATATTTTGTTCTAGTATAATATTATTTGAGCGTTGCAAACTTTTTCATTTATCTTTTTAAGAAAAATAAGTCAGAAGTAATTCGATTCAAAATATATTAATAAAAATTACGGTTAAAAAAAACATAGTACAACCAAAATCATGCTACTTTATGAATAATAATATTTAAATATTTTTATTGTAACTTATTTCTTAAAATAGTTTATAATTATCATTTTATAATTTGATTTATTAGCTATTATTTTACGATACAAAATACAATTAGGGATGAACGTAGTGGAATGAGGAAGATTAATTTGTTCTTTTATGATAAACAATAAAAGTTAGAAAACCCGCAAGGAAACACGGGAAGTCTCCTAGTAAGAAATAAATTGAGATTAAAAATATTGCGCTCTGTCTCCAGCGGTGTCGACACTGCGTCATATCGTGACTTGATCGTGTCCGAAAATCAACAAATATTAAAATATTCAGAGACACTATATACTGTGTCCGACATGCGTTCATACCGTGTCCGTGTCAGATATGTATAGGACTGCTTTTTTTTGAAATGTCCGTGTAACATAGCTCACTACTAATAACAAAATGGTCATTAAAATATTCATAACATATAAGAATATAATATAAATTTAATTTAATTATATTTTTTATAATAAATAATCCAATATATAAATGATAAAGTATCGGAGCAATTCCAGTTCTTCTAGCATAGTCTTCCTTAAAATCCACATCCAAATCAAAAGATGGAGAGTATGAGAAAATTCGCATTCCAATCCAAATCAAAGATGAATAGAATTTTATCTTGCCCGTATTTCTGGTGATGTTATTGATTTTTGTTCGATGTGGTCTTGATTGGGGCGACTGACTGAGATATGGCCATGGGACCCACAGATCAGACGGAGGAGGAGATTGAAGAAGAATTAACGAGGCAAAAAGATGAAATTAGCAAATTACAGACACCAGGTAAAAGACACCTGTATAATTTTGTATAGATGCCCTGAAAAAAGTTAAATTCCAATCGAGCCAGCTTTGTTTTTCAAGTCATTTAGGGGTAAACTAAACCACATGTTATTTATGACATTTCTTGAGAATAAAGTTGTCGGAATTTTAGATATATACCGTTTAAAAGATCCAAATTTAGCACCTCTTTATTTCATATTCAATTCAAACTTTTTGTTGCTTATTCAAATCCTCTATGGCTCATACGGAAATGCTGCCATGGCTGTGAGTCAATGAATCTATATGCCTCATGTTCTTAAATAATGATTGATTCGGGTTTATTATTTTTGAAGAAAGACTCCTTTCTTCTCCTTTAATATCCAACTTTCGGGGTTTCTCGCTGTTTCCTCTTTCATGCTCTCCTTTTCTTATTCTTTTCAAAGGCAGGAGTAATTTTTTTTTCTTTAAACAAAAAAAAAAAATAATAATAGTACCCCCAACTAATTAATTTGCTGCACAGCTCATGAACCATATAAAATCCGGAATTCATTTTCAGTTATATATGGCCTAGTTAGGCAAAAACCAGTTATAAACATAAGAATCTGATTCCCGCTCCCTTTCTCCCTCTTTATGAATTATCTCAATCTTGTCGTAACCAAGAAAAGACCTTTTGTTAATATAATGATATAAAAAAAATGAAGAGATAAGATGGTTCCCAAATCATATGAACATAATTCAGTCACCAGTAACCATATCATCAGTTTCAGATCTGATATTTTTCGCGTGAAACATCAATACTCTGTACTTAATCATCTTTGAAAACTTGAAATATCTGAATAAATGATTGAGATTAGCATATTAATGTCCAACTGTTATAAGGAAAATGCTAATTAATCGATTTGTGCTCTTTTGGTTCGTTAAAACGCATTATCAAGTGTTGGTGCAATGAGTACAGAATCAAGGATTTTGCATGAAAAGTTGAAAGAACTTTATTCACTACTCTGTTCTATAAATGCAAGGTTCTTATTGCCCTCATTTGACACAAAGCATCTCCATGTCAGTCATGTCTAAGTTGTTTTGTTCTAGTTTGCTCTCTCTAAGGTGCGTTTAACATAATATACATAAAAGTTCCATTTTTTTCCCTTTGTTCTGTTCTTCCTTAATACATATACACAGAGATCCTGCTCAAAAGGTTTCTAACTCTGGCAGTAGTGCTATTCATATCAACAATCAAATACTAAAAATCATTTAAATACCTCAAATAACCAAAGTGTAACAATCTATGCACATATTGTTGCAGAATTCGGTGCTACAGCCATGCAACAGAGTCTGCAGGCATGTCTGTCATAACGCCGATAGTCAAAGATAAAGCAGTAAAAAATATTGAGTCATTCGCCACACAAATGGCTACACAGAAAGACATGTATTGGATGAGGGATCCGAAAACGGGTTACTGGATCCCTGAGAATCGGTTTGATGAAGTTGATGTTGTGGAGCTCCGAAACCAATATTTGTCAAAGTAGATATACTGGAATATATGTTGTACCTTTATGTTTACATGACCAATATATTCTATCCAAGGATATATATATACTGGAATGTACGTTGTACCTTTATGTTTACAATGTATTTTTATTATAAAAAAAGAAATTATTTATAAATGGAAAAAAGAATTTTATTGGATTATTGCGAGCTGCTCCTACAGTCCCTATTAAGATCTGCTACTGGTGTAAGGTACCTTTGTTTTCATGCTCTTGACTCTGTTTTTTTCCTTTTGATGAGAAACTGGAAGTAAATATGGTATTTTGATAGTATTTGATTTAATTGTTCTTTAGTTGAATAAATGCCCAATTTATTTCTGATTTATTTCTTTAGTCATGAGGACTGAATCTAGTGTACCAGGCCAGGAGAGAGAAGAATAATCAAGTTATAAGAAAACAGAAATTTGCTAAAAATGGAATTCTCTTTGGTAAAGGATTGGTTACAACTTAGTCACGAGCTAAAAATAGGCTCAACTCCATGCGTGTCTAAGTGCATAGAATCTCACCTTGACCAAAGACAAAGTTAAATGATGACTGGATCTTTTGAAAAAAAGTAGAAAAAATTAACCAATTTAAAAGTAATATATATAAAATGGGAAACAGAACAAACAAAAATGAGCAAGAAATTGATATGGCATTATGTGTGGTCATGTAACTAGCTACTTGATCTTTCATCCTTCAAATTTAAGTTCCTAAATAATCGGACTTGAGTTTTGAAAAGAAAAAGTAACTGAAAAAATAACTAAAGACTAAGAATAGGGCAAAATAAAGGTTCTCAGTTTTTCTCTCTGGTCTCATTTTCTCTCTCTTCTTTTGGAAATTTTGATGTGTTAGGAGGAGAATTGAAATTAAAGCAGCTAATTTCGTTTCAGGTACGTTTTAATTTAGGTTTTAGCCAATTTCCTTTCGTTTTTTGTTGTTCAATTCAAATATAAATGTTTTCAATCTCGATTTATGTTCTTGTTCGTTTATTTCTTTTAAATTAAATTTTTATTTTTCATAGAAGCATTGATCAAATTGGTTTTTCCCAAGGATCAAATTGGTTAATTTTAATCGGCAAATTGGTTTTTCTCAAAGATTTCAGGAAATTTTATGTTGATTGAAAATTCAAGAAAGTTGTGTGTAATATTTCTTTGTTGCTTCTTTCCAAGAAAGGAAATCTGAAAAGATTATTATGTTTTCCATTACATACATAATAAACTAACACCTGTTTCTCAATATAAATTGCCAACTAAAACTTGTTCTCAAAATGTAGATACTCACAAGAAACTCAACAAATCAGAATCATCGCCTGGTCAAAAAGCACATGAAAAACATCTTTCCTTCAGATGGCAAGACGCAATAATATGTTATCGAGTCTCTTTAGAAGTCTGACATTATGGGTCCCACGAAGATCAGAAAATATTTCGAGAGAGTTCTGGATGCCCGACAACAGCTGTCGAGTCTGCTACGAATGTGACACCGAATTCACTCTCTTCAATCGGCGACACCATTGTCGCCAATGCGGCCGAATTTTTTGCGGGTAATTAATGATTATTATATTATTCCATATGAAATACATAAACAATACTAGAGTTCACTGAAATGCTTATATATTCACATTAATGACATCATTTGAATGTACATTTTGGACAGGTCATGCACAAAAAACTCCATCCCAGCCTGTTCAGCAACTCTATGTAATGATAGTAGTACTTTTGAATCCAATGGAAGCACTGAGAGATTACGTGCGTGTAACTATTGCTTTAAACAATGGCAGAAGGAAATGGAGAAGAAGACTAAACTCATTAACCCTAACATGAGCTCTATGTTAAGCATGGGCAATGACAGATTGGATGGAAATAATGGTCGTGATATTAATGATGGTACTAGTATTTTCTATCAAGGGGCCAACCATAATAGTAATGAAGATTCGACCAAGCCTGAAAGTGTAATGGATTTGAGTGAAGAGAGAGAGATTTTCTCCACTGCCCATTTTGGGTTTTTAATGACCAGGTATTATTATTTTGTGCATACATTGCTTCGTGGAAAAGTATAATGCAAACACGAACAACGATTTAAATTGACCTGGTTATCTTCCTTTTAATATGCCTATACTTATCTTTCTCTTTTTCAGGAGCGATAATGAATCTGAAGCCTACTCTGATAATTTCCAAAGTTCATATGATAGCCAACATGGATCCAACTCATATTATCCATGTTCCGATATTTCAAATACCTCTCCTTCACGAGATGAAATTAAATTGTCTGACGGCACTTCTTCAACATTTGATGAAAAGCAAGATAATGAATCCGATACCAACAATAGTCATCACGACTATACTGCTTCTTCTACATTATATGAAATAACAAGCACAAAAAGCATTTTGGATTTGCATGGTAATTTAGCTCTTTGGTCCCCTCCGGAACCAGAAAACATGGAAGATGAGGAGATGGAAATTTATGATGATCAAATCCAGTTCAACGATTCGAGCCGTGAGAGTGATAATAATACTGGTATGATTGTTTATTAGTTATAGAAATATATCACCCGTTTTATCACAAATATATGTTTTCATAACTCTTCCTATCTTTATTTAACACTCTTTATTTCTTGCTTTATGTGTCCGTCTCCATCATTTTTATATTGGTCATTATGCCCATTCTTACTCTAAAAATGAAACCTATCTAATAAGTGATGCTAGAAAAGTCAGCATTGTTATGGTACAATGGTCAAAAGTATTTTTCATATCTTATAGGAGGTTATTACTTGAATCCAAGCATAGGCTCAGAAGGGATCTTTAGGAGATTTAAGAGGATTAGTGATTTAGCGTTGGTGTCAGTTGTTATGTCTCTTACACGCAATTGTCAAAAAAGATGCCAATAGAAAATTGTGCAGTAAAATTTCAGTACAAAATAGATTGCACTTTCATTACATGACCATATATAACTAAATGTTTTACAGTTTCAACAGAGTGTGATCACGACTCGATGACCGATGATCAAGAAGAGACATCACAAAATACGCCTGAGGATAAGTTCAAGCTTGTTTTGTTTCAATTACTTTATAACGAAGGCATTCAAACAGATTGCGAAGATGGGATTATGAGTTGGGTGGACATTATCGAGTCACTAGCACGAAATGTGGCGTATGTTGTTAAGCCTGATACTAGCAATGGAGGAAGCATGGATCCTATTGGATATGTCAAAATTAAATGTCTTGCTTCCGGAAATCGGGATGAAAGGTCCGTCTGTTTAATTTCTTTATATTCTTTCACTTGTTAAACGTAGGAAAAATCTAGTGAGGCTCCATTTATGCCCCCAAGTGGTAGTTGAGATTTTTTGATGAAAAAAAATTGGAATTTATTTTTAACGAAAGTGGTCCAATGTGTTCAAATTACCATATCTTAAAATGCCTTAATTACCATATAAAAAAAAATAAAAGTTCAAAATAGCCCAATTAACACTTGTGGGCATGAATGGCACATAAATGGGGTCTTGCAAGTAGATCTCTTAAAACTTGTTGTGCACTATTTGCTTTAGCTAATGATTGCTTTTCCTTCTATTTAAGTTCAGTGGATTTCCCATCTTTTTCCCTTTTTTCTATGATTTGTAATCCCCTGTGTAAACGTTTTATTTGTTCAATGGAATCTCAATAGATATTTTGTCTACATTGAAAGAAAAGATTTATTCTGATGATTTGAATATAAGAACTTGTTTCACCAACTGTAGAACAAGAGCTATATTTGACGAGTAAAAATGAAGTATATGATAAACCTTTGATCAACCCCAATTACTACCCTTTTATTTGAATTGTTTGGTTTAGTTTTTTTAACATGAATAGATCAATTATCCTTGTTGAATCTAATTTTGGCAGTTAATTAAGAATTTCCTTGTGACCTTTTGGTTAATTAGTGATAAACTATATAATTTTTGCCTTGTCATGCACATCAGCACCGTCGTGAAAGGAATCATTTGTAAGAAAAACACAGCACATCGGCGTATGGCAACGAGGCTAGAAAATCCAAATATATTGATTCTTGGAGGATGCTTGGAGTATCAGCGTGTGCTTAGGTCTCTTTTAAGTATCGATACTTTGCTCCAACAGGTATCTTAAGAAGCTTTTCTTGATTGTTTTCAAGCCAAAATTTTACCACAAGGAAAAGTAATCCAGTATTACCCGCAAGACTATGAAGTATTAAAAGCTGTGATTATCGAATCCGAAAAGTCTGGATTATCAAAAGAATACTAAAATTTTAGTTACTCATTTCACACACATAACTCTATTTTTCAAACAAAAAAAGAAAATACAAATATTTTACCGCTACTTTTTCACTCTTTTCATTTGGGTAAATGCAGGAAAGAGAACACTTGAAGATGGCTATAATGAAAATTGAGGCTCAAAAACCTGACCTCCTATTGGTAGAGAAAACTGTTGCCCGTTCTGCTCAAGATTTACTTCTGCATAAAAAAATCCCCCTTGTATTGAACATTAAAAAACCTCTTCTACAACACATTGCCCAATGCACTGGGGCTGCAATAGCACCATCAATTGATCAATTGTCGCCTAAACTAATGGGAACGTGTGAATCATTTCATATCGATAAGTTCATTGAAGAACATGAATGTCCTGAAAAAGGAACAAAAATGCCCATTAAGAATATGATGTTCTTGGAAGGATGTCCAAATCCAGCATCTTGCACGGTTAGTTATCATCTTTGTTCATCATATTTACATACATCTGTTTATTATGTATGTTCATGCAATTTGTCTTAAATTGTTTAGAAGATAAGTACTAATATACCTTTAAATTTGCATTATATTTATGGTTAAATTAATATAAACTTGTTTCTCTTAAGAATCCAATATAATATGTGGAAGTCTCTCGTTTGGGTTCATATGCTTGACACATCCAACTCATTTTTTTTATAGATATTACTCAGGGGAGCTAGTCTCGATGTTTTGAAAAAGGTGAAACACATAATAAGAGTCGCAATTTTTGTGGCATATCATGCTTCCTTGGAAAAATCTTTTCTTGAAGATGAACGAGCAAGCTTACCTGAATCCTCTCTCAAAGCACCAATAACCGTCCCTCTTCCCAATATACCCTTAACTACCAATTCCTCCATTTGCATTGTGCCTGGTTTCCGCTTATGCGGTGAAAAATATCCAACAAATGGATATCTATCTCAATCACGTGAATCTTTTATGGGTTCGAGTTCAAACATTAAAGGGTAAATATTGATCAATAATTAATTTTAAATATGTCATCGACTTGTTATATTCATTCGATTTCTGTTTCTTCTTTCTGTTTTCAAATTCTTATAGATATGCAAAAATTTCGAATTTGGACGATCCGACAGAATGTGATACAGTGATCAAGGACAAGTTGTTTCTTGAGGATAATAGGAACGTTGTGGTGTCACTGTCAACGCGATGTGTTTGGAAGAGGAGTATTTGCGGAAACTTCCAAGTGTTTCGGATTAAGTATTATGGAAATTTTGATAAACCTCTTGAGCAATATTTACGAGAAAATTTGTTTGACAAGGTTTGATTTGCTTATTTATAATCTGCTCTTGATTAATCATGATATATATTTTCCTATTTTTCATCTTGGTACTTTGGTAGTCATGGCTAATAGTGGTATGATAGGTCTTCTGCAGTTCTGCTAACAAAATTAGGAAAAATATTTTACTAGAAAACATACATATGCTACAATGCCTAATTAATTGATTCTTTTATACAAGCTAGGATCACTTGTGCCGATTTTGCGACCTTCCACCAGAGGCCCATTCACATTGTTATACGCATCAAAGAGGAACAGTAACAATTTCAATGAAACGGCTCCCAGACTTAAATTTGCCTGGAGAAAGGGAAAGGAAAATATGGACATGGCACCGATGCCTAAAATGCCCTCATGAAAACGGGTTGCCTCCAACGAGTAAAAGGGTAATTTTGTCTGACGATACCATGGGATTGTCTTTTGGACGTTCTTTGGAGCTGTGTTTCTCTGAAGATAATGCCGCAAAAAGAGTTGCCGAGTGTGGTCATTATATACACACTGATTGTGTTCGGTTTTATGGGTATATATATTTCATTTAGCCATTTCTATATTTCTTTCATAAGTGAATTATTTCTTATTATGAAATAAGAGTCAGTTGATTTTAGTACAAATAACATTTTGATTAAATAACTAGTTAAGAAATCCTCATATGGTTCTCTAGTCTAGTTGTTAAGTATCTTGATTAAGATACTACACGGGAGGTTTGAATCTCATATGCACACCAACCGGTGGAGTATGAGTATTTTTTCCTTTGTTTCTTACAAAATCTTCCTCGTGAGATTGAGGACTTAAAATAATTAATTAATATATAATTGGCTAATTGATAAAGTCTTATATTTTTAATTTGTCCAGTACGGGTAGTTTGGTTGCATCCATGCATTACGAGGAAATTACTATTAATTCTGCTATATTGCCACCTTTTAAACTCCAATTTGATTATCGGTGTTTTCACAGGATTGATAAGGAAGTAACGGAGGTACATTATAAGTGGAATTTTTATTTCCTAATTTTATTTATTAAAACAAACTAAAGTGAATTAATATCTTATCTATTATAGTTCGTTGATCGGGCTGAGCAACTATTTGAAGAAATATTGAGTACCCTACACCAACTTCTGGACCAAAGGGCCCAAATTGAGGAATTAGAAGGAATTCTTCGGAAAGAAAAGTCGGAATTTGAGGTAATCTTTTTCTTCTCACAATACAAAGGGGTTATGTCGACGGGCAACAACAGTCGGTGATAACAAATAAAACTCTGATTGACAATTAATTATCATGGTTAGCCGTGGATGTAAAGTTGTCGATGATAATAAAGTATGACCAAAGGTTAATCGATAATGAATATCACCCACGGTTATCGACGTTATAACTAGAGACCATGACTCTTCGGTGAAATATATTCTTGTGGCCCAGAAGTCTCTCCATGATAATAGTTTTTCCTTGATTGACATTGACAAAAGATTTCCATAGTATTTATATACTTAATTTTTTTTTTCTTGATAACCATGTAGGTTTCTTTAAGTAAAGTTCTTAGAAGGGAGGACCAACATGTTGACATACTCGAAATAAACAAATTGAGGAGACAACTTGTATTCTTTTCGCACTTATGGGATCAACGTCTGACATTTATCGCCAAATCATTAAAAATAAGGATGCCCTCTCTTAAAAAACATGTCAATCAAGCAAACAAGCCCCAAAACAACTCTAAAAAACGATCAGAATCTGTAAGACGGAAAAATGAAGAAAATACACTCATCACTAGCATTAGCGTGAGTGAGGAAACAGTTTCTCGAGAACGGGGTTTAATTTCAAGACGTACATTGTCAGCTGGTCACTGTCCATTGATTACAAATGATCCATATGATGTACTGGATGCGAAATGGTCAGGCAAAAAAGATCCAAATGATATTTTGAATAATGTGTTGTCATCATTGGAAAACTCAACAAATGGAAGTGGAAATATTAGTATTCCTAAAGCAAACGACCCGTCTAGTTGGATTATGTCCCCATTTTTGCACTTTTACCAATCTTTGAACAAGAAATTAGGTATCTTTGATTGGTATAATCCTCTCCATGCTTATACTCCTGTTTATATTAGTTCCCCGGAGTGGGTAGGTGGAGATATTGGGCCTAGGTTTTTTCTTCCAATTGGAGTTAATGATATTGTTATACCAATTTTTAATGACGAACCTACGAGTATAATCTCTTACGCATTGGCATCTTGTGATTATCATAATCAATTGTTGAATAATGATCACAATGAAGGTAGTTCAAGGGTTGATAATAAAATTCCATTACCTCAACCACCTGGAAAGATGTCTGCCGAATCTTCTAGAAAAACACATTTTATGGTTACTTTTGTAGATGATGGACCACTAGGGAAAACAAGCTATAGTGTTATTTGCTATTATGCGAAACACTTTGACATGCTACGGAAAATATGTTGCATTTTGGAGGTCGATTTTCTCAGGTCGCTAAGTCGGTGCAAAAAATGGAAGGCGGAAGGGGGGAAGAGCAAAGTGTTTTTTGCAAAATCCTTGGATGACCGGTTTATTATAAAACAAGTAACAAAAGTAGAACTAGAATCATTTCTAAAGTTTGGTCCTACTTATTTTAAGTACCTCTCCGATTCTATTGGTAGTGGTAGCCCTACATGTCTCGCCAAGGTTTTCGGCATTTATCAGGTACATATTCTTTGTTTTTTTTCACTAGAGATAAATTGCACACCACCAATAGACATACTCGTCTGTCCTATGCGACAAATGTTCTTTTATTGTTCAGGAATTGTTCTCATCAGCATATTGCTAATAGTTTCATGGCAACTTCGACAACCCATTTATAATAATTTTATCAAGTTTGAATATACTATATCATCAACAACCCATTGTTATCCGTCTAAATTTCAAAAAACTGCATTGTTGAGGTCTCAAGTTTGAATCGTCATATTTTTCACATATGTAATGTGTTCATCTTTAAAATGAGAAAACAATAATATTTAAAATCCCTAGTTATGGAGTTTTTCTGTCAAAAATCACATCAAACATTCTTAGCGGATGGTGATTTTTTTCACTAAAAATGTTTTACCCATAGTTAATTCACCCCTCCCTCTACATAAAAAGACTGTAAAGGAGAGGTAGTTCCCGTAGTTACTGATATGCTGCATTGTGGGATGCACATCCCCGTGGTGAGCTCAACGGTTAGGCGAGGAAACACAACAAAAATTAGAAAGCAAATTACAAAATAAAGAATGATTGAACGAATAGTGCGAACTTACCTCTAGTCATCATTGTTGTGAAATATGCAGTCAAGGAGAATAACTCGTTGAGAATAACTAATGGCGTTGAAAGAGGTTCTAAAGGAATGTTTGTCTTTTACGAATTACCAACACTTTTTTAGCATATTTTAGTAGTCAATGATAGGCCCCCAGTTGAAGTGTTTGTTTTTGTTTCAACTTTCATTCTGGATAAATATATATCAAGCGTACTGATAAACAATAAAATTTGTAGGTTACATCCAAGAACATAAAAGGAGGAAAAGAGCAGAAAATCGATGTGTTGATTATGGAGAATCTTTTATTTGATCATAATTTTACGAGATTATATGACTTAAAAGGTTCTACACGGTCACGGTACAATCCTGACACATCAGGAAACAATAAGGTTCTTTTAGATGAAAATTTGATTGAGGCAATGCCCACATCCCCTATTTTTGTGTGGAAAAAGGCAAAGCGTCTCTTGGAAAGAGCCATTTGGAATGACACGTACTTCCTCGCGGTTAGTACAATTTTTATTTAGTTTGTTACTTGTATCTTTTTTCTTTATCATGATGAGTAGACCCATATTAGTTTAAAACTTAAATCAAGAATTATCATGTCACTCGACCAAGATCTAATAGCTAGGCTTTAATGTAATGTCCCACCAACCTCTCAATATTAATAACAAAAAATACAAGTGAAAAGCCACTCTTGTATCTGACCTACAAAAATTCTACACGCCTGATACCTATAGGAGCAATTTCCTTCAGGTTTTCTCCTAATTTCACTAATAGGTGGAGTAATTAATTTATTAAGAAGCAAAGGATGATGCACTGCTAAATATTTTTGAGTATTTTTGTTTGTCACTATATAATGTTTAACTTACCAATAAATCGTATTGAAGTTCATGTCAATAAATTTATTTGACCTTCAACCTCATATATTTATCCAAAGAATCTATCATTGCAGTCTATAGGCGTGATGGACTATTCTCTACTCGTCGGGGTAGATGAAGAGCAAGACAAGCTAACAGTAGGAATAATAGACTTCATGAGACAATACACATGGGACAAGCACCTCGAATCTTGGGTCAAGGCTTCCGGAATTTTGGGTGGTCCAAAAAATGTCTCTCCAACCGTCATTTCACCGAAGGAGTACAAAGTACGATTTAGAAAGGCAATGTCTTTGTATTTTCTTGTGATTCCTGATGACTGGACCCCAGATTCAAAGGAATCCGAAAATAATGAAATTAGGCATGAAAAAAATGTAGCTCCTAGGATGAATTGTGAAAGAAAACCATCACAATGATAATCTTTAATCAAACATCAGCTCTTTCACCTCTCAATATTTTGAAAGGAGATAAAAAGTTTGTATTCTGTTTATTAAGTATAGAGAAAAATGTGAAAAATGATAGACGTGGTGATTCGGAATGTCACATTTTTGATAGTTGAATTTTTATAATAGTGTATATATATTTTGAGTTGTGATCAGGATTCAATCACTTTCATGAAAATTATGTCTTAATTAACTCCAACTCCTTATTTTTCATTTACTTTTGAAGCTTCTTAAAATGCCACATCACCCAAATAATTTAAGTTGTTAAATTAACTCTAATGTTTATATCTCAATCATTGATTCGAGTCTTGATTTCATGAGTTTCATATATTTTTGTAACTATTTATGTGATAGTTATTTTACACTCACTTTTAAAACTTCTCGCGAAGTCATATCATCATCCGTTCATCCTTATTTTTTAATCTTGAGTAATTATTGTCTTTAATATCTAGAGTGATAATTGATTTTAATACCTCATGATAAATATTTGTCTCTTCGATTCCTCTCACTAATCTCATCCTTTTATTTGCCCCTTTTTTCATTCCATCCACCATTTTTATTCCTCTCTTCACAGTTAAAATCTTTTTAGATTTTGAAGCTCATTCGTCAAGATAAAGAAAGGCACACTAGGAAAGTACAGATTGATTCTCTAATAGACAAGGGTAAATATTATTTATTTTTTACAATTCTATTGTTTTAGATATTTATTGTGAATTTTTACTCATATTAGGGCAACATAAATTATTTTTATTTTATTGTTTGAATTCTTACTATAAATAAATTTTATGTTGGAGTTATTGGGATGCTCAAATGTCATTACAACTCTTACTATAAATAACATTATTTTCATGGATAAATTTGTTTCTTATCTATTTCAAAACATAACTCCTATTTTCTTTGATTACATCTTTTAGTTTAGCAAATTGCAGTATAAAAATTATTACTTGTAACAAAATAAGTTTGTGTTTGAGCTATTTCAAAACTACCAAGAAATAAATCCACTTTGTCACTTGAAAGAAAATGATAATAGGGGAAACCTATTATGCTTAATTTTACTTTGATATAATTGGTCTGACCATATATATTAATCAAAGGTAGAAATAATTGACTTAGTTCAGATTATATTAGTTCAGACTATCAAAATCATATTATTTGAAGGTTGTGATCATTCCATATAAGAATGAATAAATTTGGTAAAATACACAAAATATTCTAGTTATATGTAAATGCATTTCAATTATATTCACATAATAAAAATATAAATAAGTAATTAAATTACTCACAGCGAAGCGTGGATATGATCCTAGTCTGTGTTCATTTTTCACTAGCATTTTTATATTCATAATAACCTATAATATTTTGAGATGGACACAATCTTATATTTGTCTTAGCATATTCTTCAAATAGTGTATCCTACTAGAGAATATTCTCGCTCCGCTTCGATTCATTTTTAAATTTTTTTATTCATAATAGTTAATTGAAAAATATAAAGATAGTTGACCAATTTTTTTTAAATATAAATATAATGTAAAAAATTATATTGTATGTTGTAGCCTGTGCTGTTGGAATAATTATGTATTTTAGTTTTGAGCTTTATGTAATTAAGACTTTGATTTATTTTATATCTTTGCAAGGTTTCGACCATTAAACTATAAAATTACAATCTTTTAGTTTTCATCATTAAAATAAATAAAAAATGAAGTAAAGGTACAAAATTAATTTTTAAGACCATACTTTTGAACTATTTATTTGAGAAAATATGATCAGAGAGATCGTTTGAATAAGAATGATTTATAGTTTATTATTGTTACAACCCAATAAAGAAGCTAATGAAACTTGAACAAAAGCTGCAAGCATGCCCCCTCTCAGAGTGAAGAATATGATTCTATGTGGTCTTAAATTGAACAAATGAAAAAATCATACTAATATTAATGTATATTGTGTACAATATAGATCATCCAAAGGGCCAAATCTACTTTACAAACTCATTACACGAAATTCATGGTGAGTGGAAAAACCATAGGGTTGTAGCTTTGTATCATGTCCCACAACTAGCTATACCTTGCCAAAGTCAAAAATTTATTTATGTTATATTGTATACATTTTCCCCATAAATTTAACTATTTTCCAATAAGTTAAAAATTATTTTCTAATTGCCTAAGGGTTGCAAAGGAAAAAAAAATAACATTTTATAATATTACTAACAAACTTCCTGTAGTGTGTATGAATTGCACATAAATTTAACATTTTATCTTTTCTAGAAAAGATAAAAATACTTCAAATGAAGTATATATTATAAGGTCATAATAATAGTTATAGATTAAATCCTAAAATACAACTACTACATTATTTTCAAAATGTCAATCATGAAGTCTTACTATATGATTTTTTCTGTATTGGTGTATTCTTATTTGAACTAATTTTTTAATATATAATTAAAATATTATTAAATATTAAGTTAAACTTTCTTTAAATTCAATATAAATTATTAAATTACGGAAAATAGCGATAAGTGATTTTTTTTAATCATTAGTTACTAGAGAAATTACATATATATGCTAGATAAACAATTTATTTTTATTTCAAAAAGTGCCACGGCTAATAAAGAGAAAAAAATTATTTATGTTTTATTTATATTATGATCCGTCTCGGCCCCCCTTATGATTTAGTTCTAGCTCCGTCCCTGTCGGGTCTGGATTTTAATTTTGCACAATCCGGAATTATGGGTTTGAAGTTAAAAACTCAAGTTAACCCAATCCAACCTTTAAAATAAAATTAACACAAATAAAAACCAAAATGAAAATTTTACAACAGGGAAAAGTCCATGCAACATTTATCATGCTTTGAAAAAAAATGAACCTTTAAAATAAAATTAACACAAATAAAAACCAAAATGAAAATTTTACAACAGGGAAAAGTCCATGCAACATTTATCATGCTTTGAAAAAAAATGCTCTAAGAAAGGTATCATATTATTGTTATTTTTAAATTTTTGTTAAAAAAATAACTAAATTATTAAAAATATAATTCAAATAAATTGGGTATATACTGCTATAAAAAAAATGTCATAGGAGAGAGCATATGTAAGAAAAGGTCGTATTTTTATTAGCTATATCTGTACTTGTTTGTTTCTTATGGTATTTTTATTACCCATACTTGTTTATTTTTTATGTAACGGGTCGTATCTGATATTTTATTGACTCGCTAGCAAAAGAAACATATAGAACTAACTACATAAATGAGCCATCACGTTAGTTAAGAGGATGCATTGATGGTGCATGGTGGGCGGGCAAGAAATGACCCATGATTTCCTGGAAAATCAAGTTTGAATGACACGTGTCAATTTATCAGCATATTAGTACAAAACGTGGCCGAGATTTATTTGTTCCAGTTTGACATCCTTTTTAATCCCACCATTATAATTTATATGGCGCTTAGAGTGCTTATTCAATGACATGTGAATAGCTGTTTCAGCAGAAAATTCTGTGAGCTGCATATCTGATTCAAAAGAGGACTAAATCAAATAAAGAGGGCCCATGTAATGGAGAGCGGAGAGGGACACGTGTCAGAAGTCTGTTAAACTGCACGGCCAGTTTTGTATATAATAGTATAACTAGGATAACTCGCGCGATTGGGCGATTTACATAATTACATTATTAAATAATCAAATTAAACATAGAGAAACACATGTTCTATGGAAAACCTATTTCAGCTATATTACTTCCAATGTAACACGGAGAATTGATATTTTATTGTAAATATGATGTATAATAGAATATTACACACTTTTTACTTAATTCAAATTCCAAGTGTCTTTTTCTTAGCTCATTCATTTTGAGATGCAAAGTACTAATGCACATGTTTATTTGTGGATGTTTTCTTATTTTTTGTGGTTTGGATGACGTGGCTTTCTATCATTCAAGTACTGTAGAAATCCTTATTTAAAATTATATATATTACAAGAAGATACTCGCGCTTTATATTATTTTTGCTTTTGGATTCACTTCATTTACGGGAAGTTTCATGAAATATCGAAGTAAATAAGCTTTTATACTACTTGGGACTTTCTGTTATAGGCACAGTAAGTCAAAATTAAAAGAAAAAGTAGAAATAAAGACCAAAAAATAAGTGAAGGAACAAAGAAACAAACTGACAAAAAATAACCATTCTTCTGAAGATCAGTACAACAGACGGTGATTAATCAGGCTAGAGAAAATATGAATCAAGCCAGAGAAAATATGAATCAAGACTACATACAAAATCACAATACAAACACAAATAAATCAGTAAACCATATTTCTGAAAATCATGTTCTTTTATACAGAGTTGCTTTTCAAGACATTACTGGTAAATGGTGATTTCAAAAACCCTAAATCATATTCCTTGTGTTCCCTGAAATACAAAAATAAAAATTATGAAATTAGTAGATCAGTTTACTCAAGACCAAAAAAAGGTCAAAAGGAGATTTTCAAGAAAAGGAAAAGAAATTACTTCGCAATGCAGGGTAAAACAAAAAATCCATCATTTTCAGCTTTGGGACTGTCTACGAATGGTCAAGAGCAATGTCATATGCCGAAATCTTGCTTGGAATTAATGATTTATCATTGTGACTTATAATACTGCATAAACATAGCAAATTGGATGTAAGCAAATAAAAGTTCAAATTATCTTCTTAACCTTCCTTTTTAATCAACAAAAAGAAGTTGCATCATTCAAGTTAAATAATTAAATTTAAAATTTGCTTTTTTTCTCTTGGATGAAAACTCTAATATTTCCATCGCATCAAATATTGCTAGCTATCAATTGTAATGTTTATAAGAAAAAAAAATTGGATTGGCACTACTTTAACCTTAAGAGTTAAGAATTCAAATTAGGAAGACCTTCTAAGAAAATGGCAGCATATATTATAATCAAACAAAAAATAAACTCATCCATCTTATAGCTGGGTGAATCAAATGTTTTAACCGGTCCTTGTATCATAAAAAAACAGATGCATGTAATTAAAGAAAAGAACTTTTACACGAAAATAATGATAGTGCAGCAGAGAAAATTATAGTCTGCTATTTTAGCCATCTAAATGACAAATTCTGTTGGATACCAAGAATATATAGTACATTATTGATTATACTTTGCAAAAATGTGAGGTATATCAAGAAGATTTAATTAGTATGAAATTTACAAAAAAAAAAACACTTATATTAAATTGGATCTTCTCATGTGCATAAGAGTATATCATGCTAGAAATATCATCTAGAATGTAATAAGAAAACAAATAATGAAATTGTTTCTTGAAATCTTAGAAACAGAGCTTACTCTTATCAACAAAATCAAATTAATTGATTCACCCTTTTGATGTCCGGCACCAAATCCTATCTAATCAGTAACCAAAAATTCATTTTTGCAGTTTCTTTAGATAAATTATGGTTCTGTTATCAATTTAGGTTAGCTCTTAAGCTTTTTTATCATATCCTAAAATCAAGATCTAAAGAAACAAAAAATGTGCATATGGGGTCAACATTGAATGGTAGTGTATAAATAATTGTCAAGTATCTTTTATAAAAACAAAAAAAATTGAAAAAAAGTTCAAAAAAGAGGGAAGAAAGAACCCAAACCGAGGGTATTGATCTGTCTTGCCAAGAATTTCTTTGCGTCAAGGGTAGAGTGGGTGGAAAGGAAGGGGGAAAATCTGATAGGAGGCATCTACGGAAATACTCCGCCGCCTGAGAAAGCGTTCCGTCCATCTTCTGGCTTCTTGAGAGAGAAGAGAGAGAGAGAGAGAGGGCGAAATTGTAGTTGGACGCTGGGAAGGGGAGAGGGAGAGAGGCAGGGGCCAGAAGGAGGAGGACAAGGAGAAGGAGTGGGTGAAATCGCGAGTGGGAAGATGTAGTACAGGGGAAAAGTTTTTGCAGTGTGTCATCACTCTCTACACGTATTATACAAATCCACGCGTCCGCATAGAACTCAAACCATGTAGCAAATTTACAATCGTTAATTTTGATAAAAAGGTAGAATCTGCAACCGTCGAATTCTTATCGGACGGCCTGAAATGAATTGAGTGACGTGGCACTCTATTTTACTGGTACTGTAGAAACCCCTTTTAACTTTATATATACTAAATAGATATAATGAGTGAAACGTGGAAAGTAAAGGTGAACTTTGAGAGGTTTTCTTGATTAATTGGTCGAATGAACTTTTATGTATAAATATATATTGCAGATTGCACCCTTTGAGATTGTCTACTTTTGAATTGGTACAACGAACCGGTTCATGCATTTATAAAATGGAAATGCAGATTGTTTAAGTTTGAAATAGGACAATGGACCGGTTTATAAATATCTTAATTTGTATTTTCAGAGATTCAATGCAAAGATTTATACCATGCAGAAATGATTTTCTATTGAATTAAGTGCATCAAATTGATTTACTGGTCTTTGCAATTGTGTTCAAAATTTATCTATCTTTAATTTAAACAAAAGATAAGATCAAAGTAAAAAGTCTTTCTTTTGAAAGATAAAAACGAAAGATGTTATAGAACTGATCAAGGGACTGAAAAGTAGGAAATGACAATTATATATTGTGGCTTCCTTGTGACGAGGGGAAAATACAAGTTAGGACTGGTTTTCGATTTAATACCAATTACTAGTCAAAATGCATTAATTGAATATTTAATAGAATGATTGGGATTATATTTTATATTAGATGAATTACGAAGCACCGAGTTATTTTCCGGTTTTACCTTCGTTTTGACCAAAAGAGAAGAATTAGCTCTTTGTTTTGAAAGTAATACAGAAATAAAGAAAAGGAAGTAAGAAAACCGAAAAAAATTAATGCAATTTGTCTAAGAATCTTGGAAAGATAGAAGAACGAACATTTCTTTGGGGTTATAGAAGGAAATAAAAGACTAGTGAAGGTGATAATAAAAATAATGCGGAAAGAGAAGCTTTTATGCAAATTTATGCAAATAAAATTATTTAAAGCTTTTATGCATATTAAAAAATGTAAAATTGAAGTTCAAATAGAAGTATATGAGAGTCTGTGTATCATTGAATACGATATAAAAAGGAAAAGAGTTTGTATGCATTGTTCATTATTATGGAACAAAAATAAATTCCAAAATAAGTTGGAAAATAAGAGGGGAGGATTTATTCAATAAATTTCAAACATTGACTCTATAACATAAGTACATGAAAAATCTCAAGCAAATGGCTTATTATAAGACATATTGGAGATTTGAAGTACCTGTGTTGGAAGCTCAAAGACTTCAAATATTGTGCAAGTCGTATTCTTTCAGCAAAACTTTCATAATAATCTACTATAAATTCTCCATCTTTAAAGATACCATTTACTCATAATCTGCGTGAAATGAAAGGATTTTATTAAATTAGACAAAGGAAAATGGACAACAAAAAACAAAGTCCAGTTTTCAATGATAAATTATGAAATTATTTTCAACAAATTATGGTGGTCTTACTCAATCCAACATTTCATCGAACAACTGAAGGCCATCACATAGTGTAAATGAACAACTCCAGTTTCAATCATCAACTCCAATTTACTCAATTCGTCAATACAATCCAAACTCAGCCACAAAACCAACTTACTCAATTGAACATTTCATCAAACACCTGTGTCTCATGCTTGGGTGCAAATGGGCATAGATGTATAATTTTTACAAGTGTTTTTACTTTTTTCTCACTTCTCTCCATTTTAACTTGCTTTATATTTTTCTTTATCTTGCTTTATTCAATTGCCAATTCTCTTAACTCTATTGTAATGAACTACATTTACCATATTTAATATAACGCTCTGAGGTAAAACCTGAGGTCTATTTTTCAAAAAAAAAAAAAATTAATTACTTGCTTAACGCATTGATTACAAGATTATTTATAGACTATTCCTACAAACCCTAATCCTTATCCTAATAAGCCACCTCACCCTACATTAGCACATGAGTGGTGCCACCTCACAGACATTCTCATGTGTTTATTTAGCCACATCACCGATAATCCAAAACTACCCTGTCTTTCTTATCTCCATTACAACAAATAACTCACACATCTCCATTACAATATTTGTACACACACCCTATACATGACAAATCTAAATGACACCCTAATAATAAGATTTTTAGAGTTAAAGAGAAAATTACGATAAAAAAGAGAATACATCATCTTCAATTTTAAGCCAACTAATTTTTGTAATAACCAACTATAGACGACAGTTCCCTCTTATTCATCTAATTTGCATAAGTATACATACTCTTCAGTTTTAGATTTTTTTGTTTTTATACCATTTTCATCAAAAATAAACCAGTAAATACCATCCCTTTCAAAATAATGTGGTATCTATCATGTTCCGCCACTGGTAGTGGCGGAACAAATGTGAATTTTCAGTTTTTTCAAAAATTTCTCATTTGACTGACTAAACATGATTAATTAGTGCAAATGAACAGTGTTCCGCCACTGGTAGTGGCGGAACAGGAAAAAAAAAATTTTTTTTTTTTTTTTTGAGAAAAAATTAATTTTTTTTCTGTTCCGCCAGTGAAAGTGGCAGAACATGTAAATTTTTCCCCTGTTCCGCCAGTGGCAGTGGCGGAACACGTTTTGTTCACTAATTAATCCCGTTTTTGAAAAATTATAAAATCCACATGTTCCGCCACTATTAGTGGCGGAACAACATCTGTTCCGTCACTAGTAGTGGCGGAAATGGTAGTTACCCAATTATTTTCAAAACAGTGGTAAGTATTAGTTTATTTTTGAAAAAAATGGTATATAAAAAACAAATCTCAGTTTTAAGCCCCTTCTTGCTTTGTTATTTGGTACAGGCCAGCCCATATATTACCATCTTAAACTTAATGGGCTTATCCTTTTTTTTATTATTTCAGTAGTCAACTTCTCCTTAAAATTAACTGGTTTAGACCCTTTAGAGCTCGTTTGGTATCGATATCGTTTCTTATTTTTTATTTTTTTTTAGAAAAAAATAAAACATGTTTGGGTAATTGACTCTATTTCCATTTTTTTTCTATCTAAATAGCAAAAAATAAACAAGATTTTGAAAACAAAAAAAAATTATTTTTTCTTTTCTGTTTTTCGTTGCTAAATCTATAAATGTCATAAACTACATGAAAATAATATGGTAGCATTAAATAAAGAATATTAACCTTGAAATATTATATTGTGTCAAAAAAGATAAGTTGTCCCAAAAAATGATATATTCAAATTAAAAAATGAATTTTGACCTAAAACTTAAAATCACACTAAAAAGGGTAAGTTGACACTAATTAAAAGTATTGACCCTGAAACTTTATATTGCAGTAAAAATGGTAAGTTGATACTAAAAATAGATTATTAATACTAAAATCTTTATATTCACACTGAAATAGTATATTGACACTAGAAATGATATATATATTGTTATTAAAAATGATATATTGACATTTTTTTAATACTAAGAATGACATATTGACATTGAAAGTGGTCTACTGATACTACAAACGGTATTAAAAAGTAATATATTTTCACTGAAAATAGTATATTGACAGGGACAATGATATATTGATATTGTAAACGGTAGATTGACACTGAAAACTCAATATATTGGCATCAAAAACAGTATATGATATTAATACTCAATGATAAATCAACATTATAAATTGTATATTAACACTGAAAATGATATATTGAAAAACGGTATATTAACGCTGAAAACTTTATATATTGGCACTGAAAATATTGTAAATATGCATTTGATAAAATAATAAGCTAGAAAAATTATTATCGATTTTAAACATAAAAAATAGTTTTTTGAAAATAAAAACAGAAAAATAGAAATCTATTTTTTATTTTTGAAAAACAAAAAACTGAAAAATATAAATGATGTCAAATGAGAGCTTAGCAATTCTTCTTTCTTCCTCTTCTAGCTGTGCATATGTAACAAAATAAATTCGCATATGTAACATATAGGATATACCTTTTAGCTGTAAATAACAGCACCATCATTCTTGATTTTGCAAAGAAATGTTAATTTTTTTCAATTCAGCATTCAAATTGGAATAGCCTAACTCTTAATATCAGTTGTACGAATCGAAATGGTTACTAGGCTAGACCTAGATCCATTCATTCAAAAAATATATATATATCTGATGTACAAGCTCACTGATTCGCATTCCGCCCAAATCAATACAATACCGTAAAAACTAATCAACCTGATTCGCATACTATTTTCGTTGTCCTTACACAAAGCACAAATTTACAAAAAAAACAAATAAACATAATTTTATTAAGTTTATTAAGTTTATATATATGCACATTTCATTTGTCACTTTACTAATACGAAATTGACTATACTCATTTTTTGTCATAAATGAATGGAATCAACAGGGACACAGAAGTCGTCCCAACTGATGAATAAACGAAAACTCCAGCCGATTAAAGGTAGCCGCGTGTAGGATGAAACAAGTCGAGAAGAAGATTTTCGACGTTAAAATTGAAGATTTGTGAAGATCTCCGGAATTAATTGCTCGCCGTCTCTGAGTCCAAGCAACCCTAAGTCTCCACCCCCCCTATATAAAGGGTTATTCTGTGGCCGTCAAAGGTGAGTCGAGCAAGAGAGAGAAAATGAGAGAGAGGGCGAGAGAGAGAGAGAGAGAGAGTTCTGACTTACTAGGGACACGTTACGACTCAACGCGCACCACAGGAAGTAGGATAAGGGTTTACTCTTCTCCTTGTATCGCTATTTATCTTGTATTATTGTTTGGTTCCATGTTCTGTAACTAAACCCACCACTAGGGTAAGGTGTTAGTAGTTTGTCAAACCTAGTTAATTTCTATTAACTTTATTTTATCTTCATTTATCTGTTTCTATATGTTGTGATTTACTTTGTGTATTTTAACTCTTGTTTTGAAGTACGAAATGCACCGTAAATCTTAGTACACTGAGTAAGTAGGCGAATGACCAGTAGGAGAGATCGAAAGCCAAATTCACCGAGTAGACTTAGATTGATGAGACACGGGAGTAACCGGGAAGTCTACAGGGAGCAAGGAACACCACAAAGCTCAAGGGTTCACTGTGATTCACTACGGGAGCCGGCTTCGTGATATAAAGGTGGATCCCATTCACAAGCAGAAACAAAAGAGAAAGAGAAGAAACCTAAAGGCATAACTAGACGAGACAAGCAAAAATACTAAACCCCAGTCCTCTCACCACCGATACAGGATTACTCCACATGCACACTGACAACGCGACCGCGGGACCTTTTATCTTTTACTTTCTTTTATTTACTTTCATGTGCCAAAACTCTAAAATATTGATTAGGCTTGAATTGCTCAATGCAACTACTTAATTCAGTACTCCACCTTTAACCTCTCTACGGATTGACACCCCAGATATCTACAACGCAAGATCATGAGGGCGACCAAACATAGTAAACTGGGGTATAAATTTGAATAGGACTGTTACCGACATCACCCTTTTCTGACGTCGTTACCGAGGAGGCGACGAATATCGGAGTTTAGTACTTGTAAGTGAGATCAAGTCATTTTATTTTTTATTTTTAATCTTGGGTATTTTTCTTTGATTTGCAGGAATTGATGTTGGACGAACCTGACTCGCGTTATAATTTGCGCCACAAGAAGATCTACCCAACCCAGAAAAATACAAAGGATGCGAGCATGAGTAACAAACCCACGACCGTGACACCAACCATGGACAAACCTGGGCACTACAACTATCACAAATTTGAAAGCAATAGTTGGAAACGGAGAAAATACATTGTTTTGGTTTATGGATTGGGGACTTGGTATTTTGGCAAACTTATTTCCAGCGTCATTTTCTTTCGCGATGGATCAAGAGCTAACGGTGGCTGAATTTTTTCAACAAGATGGTGATGTCTATCTATTTCGGGCGACAATTTCCCAAGCCGCCGCAAGGCAGCTTGAAACACTGAAGGACTCTATCGATAACATGGATCTCTCATTGGCGCCGGATGAAGTTAGTTGGAAAAATGCTAATGATGGACTATACTCAGTGAAGTCCGCTTATTTGAGGATTATTTAATTTCCTAAAATAAGAGTGCATTGGGAACGGATATGGAAGATGAAGATACCGCCCAAACTAAAGATCTTCTTGTGGAAAATTGCAAGGCGTATTCTACCGACACAACGATTTCTACTTGCTAGAGGGTGGTATCTACGGAGCATGTGTGTATTATGTAGAGCGAATAATGAAGATATTGATCACCTCACTTCTCAATGCCAATACGTGAGATCGTGTTGGCAACAATGGTCTAGCCTTGGTTTCGTAGACGAGTCTTCATGTTACGGGCCCATTAATACATTGAGTGGAAGTGGGGGCATCTCCGCTTTCTTAACATTTGAGATATGGAAGGAAAGGTGTAATCGCTTGTTTAGGGATGAATGCACGAGCTCCGGTCAGGTAGCGGAAAGAGCGGCGGCAGAATTTAGAGCATGGCAAAGTAGAGGACAATGACTTAATTTAAGAGGAAGGAGTCTTTTTATTTTCTATTTTTCGGCAAGCTATCTATTACAGTCTTGTATTTTGGTGTATTTTCTTTTGTTCTCTTGGCTGGAATCATTACAGCAATCGTGCTGTGATGACGAATTTATGTACTCTTGATTTGATTTATTTTATATAAACGTTTTTATTTTATATGCTGAGATGTAAATTTGGTGTTTGTAAATGTATAATTTTACTTGTTACGCCTTAAAAGCCTTAATCGGTTTTGAGGTGTAACATTTTCACTCTTTAATTTTTTTTTCTTTTTCTTCTTCTTCATCTTGATTCCTACTATTGAGCCAGAATGTTCTGATGCCACTTAGAAACAAGAGTATAATATTTCAAAAAATATTTCTCTTATTTTATTGATATACTAATAGGTCTCTTGCACAGTCATTTATATTTTTCCACACCGTCACTAAAAGCTTTGTGCACCATCACTCATGGTTTTTAATGAGAGTGGCGTCACTACAAACCATTCTTTAGCGAATGAATTTTTATTGAGAGCCCATTAGTGACAGTAACTGCTTGAAACCCTTCAATGACAGTTTTTTTGGCTTTAGTAACGGATTTACACCATCGCTAAAAAACTATTTTCTTGTAGTATAGCCACATAATATCTTTTCACATATTCTAACGTATTGAACTAGCCACATAATATCTTTTCATATATTCGAACATATATATTGAACCTAGACACGACCATTTCATATTTCTCATTAATTCCCACTAATGATATTAGCCCCATCCATTTCATATTTCTCATTCATTCCCACTAATGATATTAGCCCCACTAATGCTATTAACACATCATTTGATATTCACATTTTTCTTATTCTTTCTCTGTTATGTTTTCTTATAACCATTTTACAATCATATAGTTATAATTTTTTTTGTTACAAAATGGTGATATTGTATATTTTCCTTATTCTCTCTCTTATTTTTTTTGGCATTGGACTAAATTTTGATGACAATGGAGCATGGTACTTTTAGTGGTGGATCTTAATAGAGACAAAGTCCTCCCTCCCCCTCCCTCCAGATTTTGAAAATGTAGTATATATAATTTTACTAGTGTATTTTTTGATAAAGTGAGGACATATAAGTACTTCGCGCCAGAGCCAGTCCTATGCTTTTGGTGACCCAAAGCGGTCAACTCTTACCACAGTTACACTTAAAAATATAATATATACCAAATTTAATGTAGAACTATTCCAAATGAAAAATAATGAGAATTTTTTGTTGCAAGTTCAGTTAATCATTTTTTATCTTAGTAATATCAAATTAAAAAAGAAAACATATTTTCATTTTTTATTCTATTTTCTATAAATTTTATTTCTTTCCTAGTTCCAATCAAAACAAAGAGTAATTACATGAGCTACTACTATTGATCCAAATATAGCAGCTTATTCTTAAAAGCATGGAAAATAATATATTAGGTCGAACTTGGTGTATTGGCAGCTGGATCGGGTCATATTAGGAGTTGGAGCGGCTCACTCAGTAGGTCACATAGTAGGTCGCACAGTAAAAATATAGTGGGATGAAACTTGATAGCTGGGTTGGCATTTTGATTCATATTCTAAAATTATGTAATTTCATGTTCAAAAAATAGCTTTGCTATAAAAGACAATATTTTGGTGATTCATATTCTAAAATCATGTAATTTCATGTTCAGAAAATATGTTTTGGTGGCGGTTGCATCAAATTTCTGAAAATATGTCCACGTTCAATTCACTCTCTACGCGTTCTTACTATTTACTATTAATAGGGAGGACAAACGGAAATTCAACTACATGTAACCATGGTGCAACACGAAAATTAACAGAAAAAGAAAATGAACGGTGGAAATTAAGCACTAATTTTAGAAACTTCCTTTGTTAGAAAGCTTTATATATTAAGTTCGATCAATGATAATCACCATTACCGTTCCTTGTCTATCTCCGCGGCATCCATTTGTGTGTCGCACTATATTGGAGATATAGTTGCTTAGCTAAAGATCTAAATAAAAAAGAAAGTAAACTAGAGACAATGAGCAAAACGAAGAGGAGAATGGAGAATCATACCAACATTAATGAAAACATTCCCATTCTCCCTTCCTTATCTAATCCGTGCTCCGATAGCGAGATTGAGGAAGAGGGGCAAGTGTACGAGGTGATCGAAGGGCTACCGGACTGGTGGTATTATCCCGAAGACAGAAAGAACTCCCCTGCTAGAAAGCTGACAAGAACCGAATTAATCGTACAAGAGAAATGGCAAAAGAGATGCAAACAGATGCGGGAGAGATATGCTGCTGAGGATGCAGAGAAGAATTCACCTAATAATGAGGGCGGTCATCGTCCGAAGAAAGTGAGCTTGACAGATGAAGACTTCGATGAGCTTCGCGGATTTATGGGTTTAGGCTACCGATTTGATGAAGAGAATTGCAGTGAAAAAATCCGTAAAATGTTCCCAGTTTTAGACTTCTACTTTGCCGTCAAACGACAATCCTCTTCATCTCCGCCGCCGATAAACACATGGCTTATTAATAGTGGTATGTGAATGTTTCTACTTATTATTCTTGAATTCAATTACATTATCATTAATTAATGTTAGCCTATGTAAGAAAACAATATATTCTTTTTATTAATTTTGAGGTGTAATTTTATGTATTTCACATTCTTGTAGAGGATAGCGAAGAGCGTGCTAAGACAAGACTGAGGCATTTGGCAAAATCATTGGCTTTAATAGAATTTGAATCCAAGAAATCTAGACCGCAAAAGAAGCAAACAAAGCGCAAATCAAACTCCAGAACTCAGCATGCAAAAAGTGCAAATAATTGTTCTCTTCATGGTTAAACATTGTTTCTACTATTCAACTTCGAATCTTTATGAAAGCATTGTCAGAATTATCGTTATTGTAATATAACAACAATCTTATGTATTCATAATACGTCTTCTATTTTTCATCTTCTTTCCGATTTATCTTCTCTCTCATTTTTTTTTTTCAAAACAAGCTTATAATATTAATTTAGAAATACAACTAACTAAATTAACCCCATCCCATTATTGGTAACACCGATTTTGCGATTTCCTAAATAATACAAGGTCTTTCTGTAATTTCCACTGAAGGGGCATTTTTGCAAATACATAAGAATAGAGGGGCTTTTTGCAATTTCTAATAATGGAAGGGCTGTCTTTTGCAAATTTCTTTTTTTTTTAATTGTAAAACTAAGTACGAAAATTAGCTGACAATAAATTTTAGAAACATAACAAAATTTTCTATGCAAATATCAAATTTGATTCTGAGAATCGCGGATTCCGATTCAACTGATTCGAGTCGAAATTGGCAAGTTCTGATTCAATTAATATCCGATTCTCACAATTATATTAAATTATTATTTTTATTTAAATTTGCCCGATACTTCATCGCATTTGACCGATTCTGTTCCGATTCAGTCGATTCTCACTTGCTATCTTAAGGGACCGACTCCAGTTCCGATTCCGATTTTCCGAATCTTATATCAAAAAGAATTGCCCTTCATCAGATAGAGCTAGTCCTTTCTCTAACTTGACTGGAGAAATCTCGTTGAATAATATACGTAAAGTAGATCATTTGCTTTTGTATGTAGTTTTATCCGCATTCTTTTTGCTTGAAGATGGTTCTCCCGGATCGCATGTTGTAAGCTGTTATTCCATCGTACGTGCGGATTTTTACAAAATGTTAGATAAATTAGGCAGTACTAAGGGTGTGTGCCAATTTTTTTTTTCCGGCGGGCGGCATGGCCCCCGCAGACTGCCCACCAAGGTTCGGAAAATCAGAATCGGAACCTGAGTCGGTCTTTTAGGATAGTGATTTAAAATTATATGTCGAATCAAATGAAGAATCAGACCAATTTATATAAAAATAATAATTTAATATAATCGTGAGAATCGAGTATTAATTGGATCGGAGCTGAACTCGAATCGGCTGAATCGGAATTGGGCGATTCTAATAACTATGCTCCCCACTAGTCCGCCCCGTTTCTTTCAGTATTTCTATTATTTGAATAGAGAAAGAACATGCGCATTTATAACTTTATGAAATTGTTTTCATTTTTTTTTCTTTGATTTCAAAGTGAATGATATAGTGAAGCAAATATATTAGGGACCTGATAGAACACGACGCCAATGTAGCACGACTGTTCATGACGGATCCAATAACAGTATAAATAATTTATTTTCTAATAACGATATTTACATAACATTATATATAATTTATTTTCTAATAACAGTATATATATAAAAAGTGAAAACAATATATAAAATGGGAAAAATAATATATAAAATGGGAAAACAGTATATAAAATTAAAAAAAATAAAAAATACACAAAGAATAAACAACAATATATAAAATGGCAAAATAGTATATAAAAATGAGAAAACAGTATATAAAATGAAAAAACAGTATATTTACAGTGCCGTCGTATTTGCACATTTTCCAATATATTATAACTTTATCAAAAAAATAATTTGTTAATAATTTTATATCCACAACCAACTGGTGAAGTAGCGACCTACTTTACAGTGTGTCCTGAACTCCAAGTAGTACAAAGCCAAACAATGTTCACAAAACCATTTTTTCATACAAAATTTTCTACATAAGCACACACTCTGCTCAAAATCAAGCCAATGATTTCAAGTATTTCTCCACGATACTGAGACATTAGAGCTCCCTGCCCATCGGCATTGTGGTCGGAACGTCCATCTGAAATGTCAGAGGAGAGCCTTCTGATCCCAAACTCGAAGAAAACTATGTTCTTGCTGCTCTGATTGCCTCTCTCATTGCGCAACGAAGTGATGATGAAGCAATGGTGGTTCTCTAGATGCTATAGAAGATAGAGAATATAGTTAAGCAATTTTTGCAAGTCTACTGAGTTAAGTACGGGTGTACTGAAAATTTCCAACCACCAAACCCACCCAATTCAGTCCAACCAAGACGGATTTTAAATGCGTTGGATCGGGACGAGTTAGTATTTTAAGTAACCCAGAATAATGGATTGGATTGTGGGTTCGCAACTGAAAACTCACTTTAATCCAACCCAAACCATACAAATTAATTAACATATATGATATTTTCTTTATTTTTATTTTAAATTCAATTGGTGTCATAGAAAATATTCTTTTAAATCTAAAATTATAAGTTTTCAATAAAATATTAACATAAATAAAAATTTACTATTATTATTAAAAACAAAAATATTAAATATAATTATTCCAATAAGAAAGAAATTATGTTTTATTAAAAACAAAACAATGAAATTATCCGGTGAAATATATTTTTTATTTTGTCTTGGTGTTTAATTATGGATCTTTTTTTTATTGAATGGTTTATTGATGAAATCTTGAGTTATAAATATTTTATGTGCTATATCGAAATATATGAATGATATAAGTATTGCTGGATTTGGTGGATTTTAAAGTATATATTACCGGATTGAGAGGGTTTTGAGCTAAATTTCATCGGATTAGCTGGGTTTCGAAGTATCACGGTTTGGATCGGGTTGGAGAAATGCAAATCCAATATAACTAGATTGGGTCAAATTATAAATACCAAAATTTTTATTTAAATATTTTCCTAATTGTTTAATGACAAAACTATCAAATATATTTTTTTTTTCTGGCGCACTATTGGGTGTCGTTTTCATTTCTATTTTCTTAGAAATTAAATGTTTTTTGGGGCTTTTGGACAACCTCTATCATGTGACCACACAGGTTAAATAATGCATGGCGACACAACATTAAAAATTCTGATTTTGTGTAACCAAATCTCATGTCATTCATCAATGTCAACCAAAAACATATCAATAATGCCACAGAAAATCAGTCAACTGCTCTTTCTTCCTCTTAAAAGCCTTCAAGCATCCAGCCAACAATGTCGTTCTTTCCGACCCCATTTTCTTTCTCTCGTTTTCTCTTTCTCTTCCACTTTTCTCTCTCAAACTTCTTTTCTCTGCGTTTTTCTTCGTCCTCTTTGATAGAAGAATCTTTCACTACGTCCAAAATACAAAAAACACGACCAAAAATGGCAAAAGTCGCCCGACCCGACTAAAAATGGCCGGTTTCGGGTCTGCCGGTGCCGAACCCGACCCGACACGGCCAAAACTGATCCGTTTCGGCCGAAATTACGAACCATGATTCAAGGATAAAATAGTAAACATAATAAGAAATTGAATTGAAAATAGACTTATATCAACGTATATCAGCGTTATTTGGAACAATAATTTATTATATTACTAATTGGTCAAAAAAATTCATTTAAATAAATTAAATAATTAATAGTAGTTCGACATATATATTATCCAAACACAAGCATACAAAAAGTCATGATGTAATAATAAATATTTCATAGATCAATCAATATTTTTAATTCAGTGTCAAGAATAATACAAATAACCAGATTTAACCTTTTAACCAAAAGAGCTATAATATTTTAATAATTTTAATCAGAAATCAGATAATATAGTAGACAACTAACAGTCGACTAAGGAACAACGAGAATTATTGAGTCAATCAATAAGGGGTCCTGATATTGCGCGCCCTGTTTAGGGACGCCCTGCTCACGACTGCTGACATGGCAAATGCCACGTCAGCCAGAGGACGACGGGAGAACGACAGACTCCAGCCCCGGCGCCGCCTATCTGAGCTTCAGCGCCTGGAGCACGACACCATGGTTGCTGCAAACTCAGATCTGAAAACAGCGCCCGACGACACAAACGATATATAGATGGTGTATAATTCAAACAAACAGTATATAGTTCAAACAAGCAAAACAATATGTATAATTCAGATCAAAACAGTATATAGTTGGTATACCATTTTGATAAAACAATATATATACCCAGCGACACAAACGGTATATAGATGATATATAATTCAAACAAACAGTATATAGTTCAGACAAGCAAAACAATATGTATAATTTAGATCAAAACAGTATATAGTTAGTATACCATTTGGATAAAACAGTATATATACCCAGCGACACAAACGATATATAGATGGTGTATAATTCAAACAAACAGTATATAGTTTAGACAAGCAAAATAATATGCATAATTCAGATCAAAACAGTATATAGTTTGTATACTATTTTGATAAAACAGTATATATACTATTTTGATAAAACAGTATATATACTTTGAAATTATTATTTGGTGTTTTATATTTTCTCGTCAATTGTTTTTGAAACTTTTGCTTTTGAACTTTATTTAAAAGACTATATATATATATATTTTTTTTTCAATAATATAAAAATAATTTTTCAACATATCAAATCTATTCTTGAAGAAAATTTGTTATAAAATCATCTATTTGAAACTTTTTACTAAACCCTAAATTATTTTGCGAAGTTTTCGTTAAAAAAATCATTTATTGTAAATTATTTTTAAAAAGGGTTATAAGACTCATGGGGAGCGTCTATTTAGGGGAGCTTTGTTCTCTCTCATTTGATGATCCCTTTTGAATGTTTTTCAAAAAAGTAGAGGAGAAATAAAACTTGTTACACTCTCGGAATAGATTTTGAAAATCATCGAAGGGGAGTTTGTTGTTCTCAGTTTGACGATATTTAAACCTATTCCGAGCTATTAATATAATCCTAAGAATGATTTTCAAAACTAGAACTAAACCCTAAACAAGAAATCAGATATGAAGAATTAGCCGTAAAAGAAACTTCTCAATTCTCCGAAAGACAAGAAGGCGACTCACATCTCTCAAGTTATCAAGCGTTGGAGCACATCTTAAGTCTTTAGTTTAAATAGGTTAATTTCATTTTGAGTTATTTTATTTAAATATTAAAATTGAGAGAAAAAATATTGCAAAATAACTCAAAAACAGCTTTTTTCCACTTTTGACTTGGGTTGTGAATAGTGATTCCGTTCTGAACGGAATCATGAATAGTGATTCCGTTCGGAACGGAATCCCTCTGTTAAAACTATGTGAAACGCTGTTTATTCCGTTCTGAACGGAATAATTCCGTCCAGAACGCAATCTTCCGTCCATAATGGAATAATTCCATCCAGAACGAAATATCCTGTAATAGGCTCTTTTTGACTTGGTTTCTCTCCCACCTTTAAAAGGAAAAACCCAATCCGTTTTTCATTATCCATTCCTCCATTTTCAAAACTTAAAAAGGAATATTTTCTCTCTTTTGGTATGATAATAAATTTACTCAAAATCTTGTGAGATTTGAGAGAAACTTTGTAAGTTATTTGTTAGAGCTTGTTAGTTAGTTTGGATTGAAAGAAATCCGGTTTTTTAGTTTGGATTGAAAGAAATCCTGTTCAAGTTTTGTTTCATCGATTCGCTACGTGTTGTAAAGCGAGCGGTGATTCGAGCCTTGTAAAAAAACGCTATTTGGATTAGTGTAAACGGAGCCGAAAGGCAAGGCCCGGAGATTAGGCACTTGAGAAAGCGGAATGATTCGCTAGCAAGAAAATGGTGGTTATAGCTCATGCAACCACCTAGCCGAACTTCGTCAACATGTTTGCATGTTTGGTATTGATCCATTTCTCGTTTCTATTTATTTGCTTTTAATTGTCATTATCAATTTGTATTAATACAACCATCAATTAAAAGTAAAACAAACCAAAAGTTGCAACATTACAAAAGAATTTTAAAATCACACTTCCTCACGATTAGGCCATAATTAGTCAATATATAGATGGTGATATAACAGTATATAATTACACATAGTACTAAACGGTATATATATATGTTATTACTCGAACAAAACAGTATATATATGACGAATTATATCTCCAACGAAAACAGTATATAGCAAGGATGGCGTGTCAGAGTGACATAAAAATGGAAAATCACGAATTTTAGCCCCCAGACCTGTCGCGCGCAGCTACAGATCGCGCCCAGGGAGTCCACAAACAGGGCGTGATTTCCATTTTCGCATCAATTAGTATTGATTGCAAATGACGTAACAGAAGAAAATGTATTATTATGAAAAAGGAGAGTTTTTTCATTTCTTTTTAATAAAAAAACACTTTATTTATATTATTTCCTTACTACATGATCTTTTAAAATAAATGTATTTTTTTTATAAAAGAGCCCAAAGAGTCTATTTGAAGTTTAAAAAAACTATATATGTGTGTGTATATATACAAGAGAAATTAACCCCAACCCCTTATTTTTCTCCTATTTTTGAGCCTCCTCAAAAGGCCACATTCGATCAATTTTTTTATTGAATTTTAGCCATTCATTTTCTAAAATTTATTGATATTTTATGGCAATATTTATGTGGTTATTAAAACATAAGCATATGATTGGTTGAATTGGTATTTTGTGTTTCATACCCGATTTAGTGAGAACCGTTGTGAGTTTATTTGTGACCATCAGATATTAATTAGATAGTTTCAATGAATCATGGTGGAAAGTTATGTTCAATTATTAATACCAGTAGTTAATAAAGAGTTCACTCATTAAAATATAAATAATTTTTCTTTTCTTCTTTAAAAAATTATAATTCTTGATGAAATATTTTATTTCTAATGTTAAAATAATCAAATATAAATTTGTTTGAATTTTCTCTTTATTTTGAGTTTCATATTGTTATGGTTCCATTTTTTTAATGAAGAGTTTACTCATTAAAATATATATAATATTTCTTTTCTTCGTTAAAAAATTATAATTCTTAATGAAATATTTTATTTCTAATGTTGAAATCATCAAATATAAATTTGTTGGAATTTTCTCTTTATTTTGAGTTCCATATTGTTATTTTAAATATGTGAATATTAACTATATAAAAGAAGATGTACAAAAATAATATGCTCATTAACTTATACCTTATACCTTATTTTTCATTTCTTTTATAGTATTCCCAAGAAACCTATTATCAATTTTATCCTGGCCGTTAGATCAATTTTTTTTAAATATTAGTTTTCATTTAAATTATTACCACAATATCACATAAAGACATATTGTTATGATTCCAATTTCATTTTTTTCTTGATAAAATGTGAATATAGACTACATAAAATAATATGTAATAGAATGATAAGCTCATTTACTCTTATCATATTCTTTTACCCATCTTAGAAAATTCTCAAGCGAATTATTGTAAATTTTCTCTCACCTGTCGAATCGAAAAATTCATCAAATCTTTTCTTTTAATTTAAAATTTTATTATAATATCACATGATTAGTTAGATAAATGTTCAGTGTTATATCACCATTATGTGAGAACCTATGTTACAAGAATACTCAAAAAAATGGGAAGTATCCTGAGGATAAGTATTTTATTTTTCTGATCTCATTCATCTAAGCCTGATTAATACTTAATTTATTTTCTTAATATAATATGTCAAGAGATATATAAGAAAATCAAAGACAACAATTTTGAATTCTCATGTATTATTTATATATTATAGATTTACAAACTTTAATTTTGAATTTTTATAATTGCAAGTTATACATTATTAGATTGAAATAACTATTTTGAAATACTCGCCGCGAAATGCGAGCATTATCCTAGTTTAGAAAAAAAAAACACTATCTTTTCTGAATATTACAAATAACCACCTGTGTTTTCAAAATTTACAAAAAAAGCATGTCAGAGATACTTTCTTTACAAATACCCCCCTACATCAACTATTCCATCCATGTCATGGTTAGATTTATGAAATGACTAAAATGCCCTCATCTATATTGAATATATTAATTAATAAATAAACTTACAAAAAATTATATAGACATAAATTAAATAAAAATAGTTAAAAATTAACAATTAATTTAAAAATAAAATTATTCAAACAGAAATAAAATTATTTAAAATAAATAAAATTAAAAAAGGAAAATAATTAAATAGAAAAAGTTAAAAAAATATAAAAAAATATAAATATAAATAATTCAATAAATAAAATAAATAAATAGATAATACAATAAATAAATAATAAAATTAAAGATAATAAAATTAAAAATAATGTTAAAAATAGGAAAATTTACAAAAAAAACCTTAATATTTCTGAATATTACAAAGTACAAAAAAAAATTTAAAAAC
Source organism: Juncus effusus (assembly GCA_027726005.1). Classification (NCBI taxonomy): domain Eukaryota; kingdom Viridiplantae; phylum Streptophyta; class Magnoliopsida; order Poales; family Juncaceae; genus Juncus; species Juncus effusus. The sequence continues at coordinate 5,500,617 of CM050905.1, read as the reverse complement.
ATAAAAAATTAAAATAAAACATAATAGAATAAAAATTAATTTTGAAAAATAATTATTATTATCGACACACAAACCCCTATTTAGTATAATAGAGAGTTTGTGTGTCAATTTTTATTATTATTTTTTAATTTAATTATTCTTTTTAATTTTATTTTTTAATTATTATTTATTTTTATTTGATTATTTGATTTTTATTTAATTATGTCTAGCTTTTTAATTGTTTATATTTTGTTTATTTTAATTAATTTTATTGAATTAATTTTTAAATTTTAAATTATTTTAATTATTTTTAGTATTTTATTGAATTAATTTTTTAATTTTAATCATTATGCTCATGCATGAAAATAACTCAGCATCCTTTATTTCAATTGTCAATACATCAAATAAGTTATCTTGATGATCTTAATGGATGCGATTTCTCTACATTATATCATTGTAATAGATGGATTGTTAAACAATAACTCGTCCAGGGAAATAATATTCAATTTATGATTCAGGATAATACTTTATGCCTTAAAGAATTTAATCTTATATTCTTTTGAATAATATGGTAGCTTTTGGAGCTCTTCGAGAGTACCATAAGATTTTAAATCATTAATATATATATCAACATTCCA
>CM050905.1:5300000-5487500 GCA_027726005.1 Juncus effusus | reverse complement strand
AAGTTGATTTTCTAATTACCTTCAAGTTTATTTCAAAATCATAAAATTGCTTTCCGACTGAACGAAATCTATTATGCAGAAGCATAAATAAGTTTTAAGTCAATAAACTTCTGGTTTACTAATAAATATGACTTAATTGTATTAGTCTTTCATAATACAAATCAATAGAAAAGCTGCATGTTGTTCTAATGAATATTTTTCAAAATACAGAAATATTGTCCACTACAATGAGGCACACATATTTATAATTTTTATAATGCTCATACATACTTTGATTCATATTAGTAGTATCAAAAGAAAGAAAAATAATGATAATGATAATAACAATAATAATAAGAATATAAAATAGAATAAAAGAAATTTTTCTTACTCGGTTCTTTCTCTACCTCGTTCTTGTTAATGTGCTTTAGATCCAGCGGATGATATCATTATCGGTTATCAACATTTTCATTATCGTGATAAACAAGTCGACATTATTATTTTCTCTTTGTCTTTAAGACGGCTTAATAAAGTTCCACAAGATTCTTGGGCGTACATAGAGACATACCAAATGTCCTTTATTACTACGTTCTTCTGAATATAATCATCACAGTGTCAAGTATAGTTTTGACCTTGACCTCTTTCACATCAGCATCCACATTCATAATCATGACTTGTATATGTGGTATTCACTTCTGGGAATGATAAAAAATCAATTGTACGAAATTCATAATTTTTCATTTTAATGAAAATTCATTATTTTGCTTATATACAAGAAACAGTAATTTACAATTTTAAAGCATTATCCATTATATACAGTACATGCAACAAAATGGTAACTCTTCTCGAGTCTTAAATTACATGTATAATACATGGTATTATATTAATACCTGTCTTTCAATTTCTAATTATTATTTTAGTTGTTCAATGTCTTCTGGACATATGTCTTTATCATCCATTTTGGATTCCACAAATAAGCAAAATAAATTGAATAAATATATGGTCAAAGAAGTCCGCCTAAAAGTCTTATGTAATATTTAAGAGCTTACTAAAATGGTTTTCAATTACAAACATAATTAACCATATATTTTTTTTCTCTTTTAAAGAAACTTTATAGAATTCGACAAAATATTTTGGTGTACAACAGGTACTTAACCAATGCACTTTTATACAACATCAAAAATATATATTTTGGAATCTATTACAAATGATATCTTGTTGTATCTTCTCATTGTCTTATGTGATTTTCTTGTAATTACTTATGGCATTGGTCTCATTTATGTCATTATTTTGCAACATTCACTTCTGTGAATTGAGTGTTACTATTTAGACAAGTTTCATAATATTTTCTTCTTTTACAACTCATTAGTTTGGTTTTCAATATATCTTACAACTCTCTTCCCCTTGTTGTTGCTTCAAGAGCAAAATAAAATGTAAGGAATATCTTTATTTAATATATATATATTCTTCATCTTTTCTCAATTTATTATTTGAGAGTTGATCTTCGAGATTGAGACAATATTTCTGATTTATATTCTTGCAACTACTGGTGCTATATTTTGCAACTTTTAGTTCATAAAATAAATTTTGCAGCTTGTGTGCAAAGAATAAAATTATTGCTACTACAGGTGCGTAAATAAAAATAAATTTGCATAAAAATAAATGTGCAGAAAAATAAATGTACATAAAAGTAAATGTGCATAAAAGTAAATGTGCATAAAATTAAATGTGCATAAAATAAATGTACATAGAATAAAGATAAATATACTTGCAACTTATGGTGCATAAATATACTAACAACTTCTGGTGCATAAATAAAAATAAACATGCAACTTCTAGTTGCGTTAATAAAATTAAACAAGCAACTTCTGGTGAGTAAATAAAAATAAACATGCAACTTCTGGTTGCAAAAATAATTAAACAAAAAACTTCTGGTGCATACAAAATAATTTAAACGAGCAACTTATGGTGCGTGAATAAAAATAAACATGCAACTTCTAGTTGCAAAATAAAATAATTAAACAAGCAACTTCTGGTGCAGAGATATGTTACCTAAAAGAAGCTCGTAAAATAACGAATTTCAAGAAAAAAAAATCCAATAAAAGAAATCTAAAATAAATAATATAATGAAATATTAATAATTTGAAATTGTACCTTCTGAATCAGAGTTTCAGTTATGTTGTTTAGAACTTCAAATGTTTATTGTAGAGTCGTGCTGATAACGTGTTATAAAATAAAAGAACAAAAGAACAATAAAAGAGAGAAATGGAAGGAGAGAATTTCATTGAATTGTGGATTCAGAATACAATAGCCACTGTCCCGTTTATAAAGTAGAAGATGAGTGCTGGCTAAGAAATCTCTTGCCTGATTTAGAATTACAATAAAGGAAATAATCTAACTTAAATACAATAGAATATACAGTAGTAAATACCCTGCCACAACTCCTTCCATTCTTACAAGCATTTCCTAATTTATCTTTTCTTAGGGGCCAAGTATTGGACATCCATATTAATTATATTCATAATAATAGCAAATTTTATTCTTTTTTTAATAGATAAATTCCATCTTCAAAATTTTAAGTTATATTGGGCAGCTCATTTAATAAAAACTTGAAGCTAATTAAATTATGAGAAATGTGAAATCACGACGGTCTGAAGCACGTCCAAATCACAACTGAATTTGTATATACTTTTTTCTGCATTTTAATATACTATTTTTTTCTGTATATTATTTTCAGTGTTTTATACAAATTATTTTTTGCATTATGTATCCTTTGTGATTTTTATATGTTATTTTTCTGCTTTTTAATTTATTATTTTTTTTATATATATTATTTTCACTGTTTATGCATATACTGTTTATAAAAAATGAATTATATGTCATGTTTTTTCAATTTTTTGTAATGCTTATTATATGTATATACTATCATCATAGTCAGGGGCGGAACTATCTGGTTAATAACTCTATGCAAGAAATTTTTTCACATGAACCTTATATTATCCCTATATTATTTTATATAATTTTTCATTTACCCCTTCTGACGTCATTTAAATTATATTAACTTAAACAACTTGTCCATAGGTAACAACCACCACCCAGTACTTAGATATTTAAAAAAGGCACCGCCCATTGCATGGGGCCACAAGAGTCGGTGACGAACAAAAAACTAGATTATAACTTTGAAGCCCAAAGATTTAATTTTAACATTAGATGAATATATTTCTTGAAGTAGAATTAGCAATAATTACAATTTTTTTAATTTATGTGTCTCTCAATTCTACAAATTATTCTTAAGTTTAAGGGTTAATTGTTTTGGTTGAGATACCTGAATCGATGGCTTAAATGATTCCCTTATCTATCAATTGAAGTTGTAGTATTTTATCAAAAAGAAAAAATTGAAGTTGGAGTAATCTTCTCATTTTCTCTTTATAAAATATTTCTCACTTAGAGAACTTCAAAAGAAGTTTCGTGATTATTCTTTGTAAATAAAACGGCTTTGTTTTTTTAGTTTCTAATGATATATGTTAAATATTAGACCTGATGTTGCATGACGAATTTGTAAAAGGCAATAAATAGTATATATGTAAGATAATCAGAATAGTATATAAAAAATAAAAAATATATTAAAAAGCAGAAAAACAATATACCGTCGTGTTTTGAACGTGTTAAAACCCGTCGCATTTTCAGATTTTCGGTCAATATTTAGAAGATATGTAGGGGTGTGCATGGAATACTTTTTTTAATAATAATACAAGTTTAATCAACCCGAGCTATGCCACGTCAGAATAATTTATCCATCGTTTTCTCTGATTAGATCATTAGATACGTGCTACTCTCCACCAATTGCATCCTTCGTGTCCTCCTCATTTCACACTCCATGTAATTATTTTCTCTAATGTTTTTGTAAATTCGTCAACTAAAATTAATAATCTTATTTACTATATAATGAAGAAGATATTCCACATTCATTTCTTGGACATAAGTGAAATTTAAATCATCAAAAACCTTAATTTTTGTATTATAATTATGGTACTCAATCAATTGATTTTGACATATGAGATCATATTTAGCAACTAATAAAAAAATAAAATGCAATCTTTTTCGGCATCTTTTACATATTAAGAGAAATATTTTATTAAAAATAAATTATGCTTAACTTATAAATAAGTCTAAATTTTATACTTCTTCTTAGCAGCAGGAAATATTTAGAGATTGTTGTTGCTGTATAAGCCCATAAATAGTCTTTCATCTTTTATGCCAATTTCATATATACTCCTCCAGAACAGAAACATATCATTCTTTTTCTTTTTAAAATAAAACATAAAAGCTCATCTTTTCACCATTTTTTGGAAAGTTGAGATGACAAATTGATAAACTAAGAAAATTTCAAATATATTTTGAAGCAAATAATGAAACAGGAAATGCACATTACTTTTTTCTTAAAAAAATTAAGGGAAAATATACTTTGCCCTTATTTATGCCTCCATACTGGTAATTTCAATTTTTTTAACTTTTTTTTTTTTTGAGAAATTTCTGAAGATTTTGGAAGGGAAAGTGGTCCATAATATTCAAATTATTATACAATCAAAGTTCCTTAATTACCATATATTCAAATATAAGAAAACCAAATTATCACTTTGGGAACAAAAATGGGGCATTTTAGTGGCACTCACAATTGAATTTTTTTGCAGGAGTGATTGTGACCATTTTCATTTATCGGTAGGGGTATATGTTATAATTTAACACTTTGCAGGACTACTTACAAAATTGCCCCTTTCTTCGTAAAAACGTCTTTCTTGGAAAACGACGTCATAATTTGCATACTTGGGCTAAGGCTGGAACTGTAAGAAGAAGCACATACACCAGCAGTCAAGCAGTGAAAAGAGGTACTTCTAATGTAGAAAATATATGTATTTTCTTCTTGATTTTGGCCATATTTTGAATTTTCTCCACTTTCTAGCCTTCTTAAATATTTCTATCTACTTTGCCCATGCTTGTTGATTTCTTTTCTTTATCGAATAGAAATAGTATACATATCTTGAAATTTCCATTAAATCACTTTATTATGTATCACGCTAGGAACAGGGGAACAGAGCAGTTAGGAAGTAACTATTATTATATTAGAATTTAGTTCTCTGATTTTGATTTAATTCTATTTAGTTGTCAGTACCATTGGTATCTGGTAGAGAACTGAAGTGTACCAGTAAATACAGTTGCCTCAGTTGAGAGTTTTTTCCATTGAAAATTTTGATATTCTTCAACTTAGACTCAATTTAGACCTAATTTAAACATAATTCAGCCATATAAACATCACTGATACAAAAACTACAAAAATATAATCTCTTACTGGACTGAGCTGGTATGTGTCGTAGTTATTTACATGAAATTAACTTCTGTGCAGTTAAATCTCATTGCCTTGAAACAGATATCTATTTCAGCTCACGCATCTCTCCATCCAAAAAAGATGAAGAAGGATATAGAACAAATTAATATCAAATAACTTTGAACCATCTTCTTATGATTCAACAAAAAACCAAACCAAAAATTTTGACCCTAAACTGCCAGTTTTCTGCGTGCCCACACACAACCCTCATCACATGTTGAATTATTCATTTCAAACCGGGGAAGAATTCGCAGTAGAGTTCATGCAAGAAAGGGCTAATTTGCGAACCCATTTTGTCCCCAAAAATAGCAGCTCAAATCAAATTCAACCTAGCCCAATCATGTCTTCAATTGCACAAAGGTCACAATCCAGTATACCAACCCTTAGAATGGATAATACAACACATAGTAAGAATATAGGACGAAAAACCCTAGGATCAGTTTCCGAGTTTGAAAAGAGAACCTCTAGTAGTATACAAAGGTCTAGTAGAAGGTTTCTCCCATTATCTTCAAATTGCAATTTCACTGAACCAAGCATCATTAAATTCTTGTGTAGTTTTGGGGGTAATTTTTTACCGAGACCAAGTGATGGTAAAATTCGGTATGTAGGAGGGGAGACATATATCCTTCAATTAAGTAAGGATATAACATGGAAAGAACTCGTGGAAAAGACCATGAGACTGTACAACAAGGCCCACATGATAAAGTACCAATTACCTGGAGAAAATATACATGTTTTGATATTGGTGTCATGTGACGAGGATGTACATCATATGATAGAAGAATGTGATGTATTGCAAGGAGGTGAAGAGAAACCTAGGTTATTTTTGTTTTCATCCCAAGATGAAGATGATTATAGCGATATGCATTTTGGTACAGGAAGCGCCGATACAAATTGTGAGATGAAATTTGTGGCTGCAATAAATGGAGCCTCCAGTACTGGATCTATGGGTTTTTTTCAGGATCCGACAAACATGAAAGGTGTCGCTAGTGTGGGAGATTTAGATCAATTGATATTTGATATTGATAGTGACTCAACGAATGGTACAAATCATTATAGTGGTCATGAATTTACTATCCCGCATAAGAAAATGTCTTTCATGGAAAAAATCCCGACAAAAGGATCTTCAAATAAAATGATTCCAATAAATCAAGAATATATAGGTCGATATGATGAAGGAGGCGATAATTTTCTTCAGAATTCAAATAACCTTTTTGGAAAAGATGCTGGTAAAATCAGAATGGCTTCATCGGTACCATCTAAATTCAAGTCTAAGAACATATCAAAGCCAGTATATACCCAAAAAGAGTTGAGCCCGCTAGATATCCTTAAGGAATTTAAAGTTGAAACCAAGGAAACCCAAAATTTTGAGAACAAATTATTCTCACCAAAACTCAAACGTCAAGTTTCGGGTTTGAATTACGTGCAATCAATAAAGGTTTCATCACCGGAAAGTAGTAAGGCAACTAGTGGAGATGATCCATTTTTCGGGTCTACCTCAAATTTTGGTTATTCTAAGTATGAAGATGATTTTAATAGTTTAAACTATACAATCTTGTCGGAAGATTCACTTGTACGATTTTCAAGGCCCGAAGATGAGGGTCATCTGATCCATAGTGAGGGTAAGTTAGATGGAGAAGCAGTGCTAAAAAACAATGCTAAATCAACCAAAATGGGTAAAGATGAGTGTATTGATTTGGTACAAGATACCGAGAAATACTTTACCAAATCATTTAACAAACAAACAAGATTTGGTTCACAAGAAGATGAAGAGAGAAAAAAAGGAAATATTGTGAGACAGAATACTATTGAGCGATCCGATCCGGATAGCTCAATCAAATCTAGAAAATCAAATGCCATCATATGGCATGATGACATGGGCATTAGCTTCAATTCTGGTTCCTTGGTAAGAAAACTAGCCAAAGAGGAATTTTCTCTCAACAACTACATAACGAGTCAAGCAAAGAAAAACAATTCTGAAACTTCGGAAAACAAAAAGGAAGAGGTGGATTTGGTTAGCGGCTCTAGTGAGGAAAGGAGAAAAGAGTCTTTTGAAATGGACCCGGTGCAACAAGCATACCATACATCAGCAAAGACTCGTCCTAATTCAATTCGAAGTGAAGGTGGCTCCTCGCAAATCGGACATTTATCACAAGAAGACAGGGACAGTGTGAAATTGCCTTTGTTTGAACACGAGGTACCTAATTAAACATGCACTTATATTTCAAGCAAATGTTAATATTTTGTCAGAAATAATACTTCAAACTTTCGAAAATCATTTTATGTAGGAATTTGAGGATGAGGGTGAATATGAAGCAAGTCTACAAAAGGTTAATTTACTTGGAAAAGATTTTGATCTCAGTAATCTTCAGGTATGAGAATTGAGAATTTCAGAATTCTTTTTCTTTTCTGCGAACTTGTTGAATAATGTAGGAAAATTACAAATATCTTTTCAGATAATAAGTAATGAGGATCTAGAAGATTTAAGAGAGCTTGGATCTGGCGCATTTGGTACTGTATACCACGGAAAATGGAGAGGCACAGACGTAGCAATTAAGAGGATAAAGAATAGCTGTTTCACGTACCAGTCCTCTCCAACCGATAAACTTGTATGGCATTAACATCTAAATTACCTTTTTAGTGCAGCAATTTTTTTTAAAAAAATGAGCTTAATCAGGTCTTTTAGCTTTCTAAATTAAATAAAGAAAATATCTCATATTACAATTTTAGGTACAAGAGTTTTGGAGGGAAGCCGCTATTCTGTCTAAACTTCACCATCCAAATGTATTAGCATTTTATGGAGTCGTAAAAGATGGCCCAGGAGTTTCATTGGCTACTGTCACAGAGTTCATGGTTAGTGGCTCTCTCAAACGAGTCCTATTACGTAGAGACAGGTAAGCTGATAAAATATGTAATCTATAATTACTTGCTCTGAAATGCTTAGTATATCTCAACTTAATAGTTTATATCATGAATAATATATAAAAATGAAGAAACACAACTCATTGCTACAAAATAAATGAATAATAGGAATATGATTACTAATTTTCATTTAATCTTTTTCTTATTAAGATTAAATGAAAATAAGTAATCCAAATTTCATTTAAACACAAATATTATTCCAAAATGCAAGATAAAGCTTCTCTGTTTTGATCTTTCAGATATCTTGACCAGCGTAAGAGGATAATGCTGGCAATGGATGCATCCATTGGAATGGAGTACTTGCATGCTAAGGGAGTCGTCCATTTTGATCTTAAGTGCGATAACCTCCTTGTCAACCTTAAAGACCCCTCCCGTCCCATATGCAAGGTAAGTTTCCATTCTATTAAAAACTCATTTCTCACGTCGATTATTGATAATATTCCTTGCTTCATAAAAAATATTTGTTGTCAATTTCATATTATCAAGTTTTTAAGTTGAATAAATTAATAGGTAGGTGATTTTGGATTGTCAAAAATGAAAGAAACAACAATGGTATCCGGTGGCATGAGGGGAACTCTTCCCTGGATGGCACCAGAACAGCTTAGTATGAGTAGCAACAAAGTTTCTGAAAAGGTGATTCTTCTCTAATTTGCCTTGCATGCTACAATTTAGAAAAATTTGCAGTACTATGTGATAGCCTATTCTCATTTGAGGAATTTACTAATATAATTGCATTATCATTTATAGATTGATGTATATTCTTTTGGGATTGTCATGTGGGAAATTCTCACCTGTGATGAGCCCTACGATGGCATGCATTATGGCCAAGTAATAGGTACATTACAAACTCAGTACTTTTTCAAAGTAGCCTCTGTTGTCGTTAAGAAGCATCATCAGTTCATTTTCAAAATTGGTTAGTATAGCATTTTCTCCCCTCTAATAGGAAGTAATCAGGAGTTTACGCCCAATTAGGAGGCAGTAGTGAGAAAAGAAGTCCAGAAACCTATATTTTCCTCTATTACTGCCCCTAAGTCGGAGCAAATTCTAGATTAGCCCCTAAAAGCTGGAGAAAATGCTTGCAAATTTAAAATGAAATAGCGGTGATACAAATTTAAAGAAGTGAGGGATCACAAATTTAAAGAAGTGTGGGGGGATTGGGTGCTTTGAGAAAGTACTCCAAATTCTAGCCTTTTAATTTTAACATAACTCACAAAAAAGATATAATCAAAGGTTCAGAAAATCGGAATCGGTCTCTTATGATAGCGATTTAGAATCGGTTTAATCGGTCAAATCGGATGAAAAATCGGGGCAATTTATATAAAAATAATAATTTTGTATAATCATGAGAATTAGGTATTAATCGGATCGGAGCTTCCGATTCCGACTCGAATCAGAATCGGCGATTCTCAGAACTATTATATAATCTCACATAAAAAAAGTATATTGAAAAATATAAAAAAAAGTATGCAAAATGATATATTCAACTGAACCTTATAGTGTATATGCAAAAAAAAATATGGGTTATTCAAAATAGAATATTTTAAAAAATTATAATTATGGAAAAGGTCTAATCAAGTATCTAATAAGAATTTTGAACATAGGGGGTATTTTGAGCAACACATTAAGACCACCCATACCAAAATCGTGTGATATGGATTGGAGAAATTTGATGGAGCGATGCTGGGCTGCTAACCCGAATGATCGGCCTTCATTCACTGAGATCACTAGCTGTTTGCGTATAATGTTGGATGCCTGCTCAACAAAGAGCACCAATTGATATATTTATCATGGTCATATTAATTATTGGTTTGATTTTGTACAATTCTTGATGATGTTCGGTTTTGTTTGTTGTTTGCGTGATGAAGTTTGCATTGTAAAATATGGTCGTTAAGCTTGTTGATTTTTCCCCTTTTTTTGTTATGTTGTTTGAGTACTTATTCGTTTGGTCGTTTGCAAGTTTGATGTTTGTAAATTTTGCTAGTACATGTTTGTGATTTGTGAAATTGATTGTTTTTGGTAATGTATGATTCTGACTTTATGAGCTAGATGTATTAATCTATGATTAAGGGTTTATATTTTTTTAAAATTTCTGATTAAGGATTAACATTCTTCTCCATTCTTCATTTTTATTTTTATTTTCAAAATTGCATTTTAATTTTTTAGTTATGTTGTTTCTTCTCCATTCTTCATTTTTATTTTTATTTTCAAAATTGCTTTTTAATTTTTTGGTTATGTTGTTTGATTATTTATCAAATTTGGTCATTTGCAAGTTTGATATTTGTAAATGTTGTACATAATTTGTGAAATTTATTCCTTTAAGGTATTAATACTTCTTATATGCAAAAGATCGAGCAATTCAAAAATTTGAGAAATTCAGCAGTATCCTGACGAACAAGAGTTCAGATCACCAGCATGTGTTGAGTGGAACTTGAAATATGAATAAGCGTTTTCTAGCTGCACAAGGTGCACCAAGGGGGAAGTGTTATCAACCTACGGGTTTATATTAAAAAAAAAGAAAAAGGTCGAAGTGTTACTATCATTGATCAGCTTTCCCCATGGAACTGGAAGTGGAAATTATAAAAATATACAGTATATAGTATATAGTATATAGGAATAAGCGTTTATAATTACGAAATATAATTGACTATAAATTTTAGTGGGCATGTTGAGAGATTTTTTTTTGTCAAAAACGAAGATAGTATACCGTGTGTTGATATAAATGAATAATTTTTCAAAATATTGAAAAATTAGCTCTAAAATAATTTTTGTTCATAAAATAGTATGTACCTTCCCTCACAAAATAAATAGTATGTACTTAATAATTTTTTTGTTTTTAGTAGTTTAAAATAGTTGAAAGAAATTCTAAATTATTTGAAAATATGATAAAAGTTTCTTATTCTAGTTACGGATTACATCTGTTTCAAAGTTTTGAACTAATATACAATTTAGGAGATTAAAATGATAAAGATAAGAAATCAAATATAATTCTAATATAGTTCATTTTTTTTAAAAATAAAAGTTTTTAGTAGCTGGTTCGGTTACTAAGAAATCAAATGAAAATTTTAATATTTTACACTATTGTACACCAGGCGCAGCCAAAATTCTCTGCTCTATTATCATGCTTTTGTCCAAGAACAGGACGAATAATTTCTCTAGTTCCACGCAATCAGATCCAATTAAAATTTATCCATACAAGAGAGAATTATTTCTTAAATCAAATAACTCTTTTAATTATTACAAAATCTTCCTTTGTCATGCATTGGCTCAAAATTCTCTCGTGCCCCACGGTTCATGGATCGAATCGCAAAAAGAAAAGAATTAAAAGGAAAAAGAAAATGAAAACACTCGCAACACAACCAACAACCAAAATCAATCCGAGAAAAGAAAACAAAAAACAAACGAAAGTAAATTAAAATTAAAACAAAAGTAAAAGGAAGAAAAAGAAAGGAACCCATTTCATTTAATTAAAGCCAAATAAAGAAACAGGGTTGAATCAAAGCAAGCCTCTTTTCGCAATACAAATACAAGTCTAAGTAAATATAATTCAGGAACAACCCTAGCTTTGTGTGAGATATTATTAGGGTTCGATTTGCGCCCCCTTTCTTCGATTTCTTCTACTCTTTGTTCTCTCTCTTTTGGGTCCTAAATTTCTCAATGTTTTGACGCAATTTCCGTCGATTTCTCATCTGGGTCGCTGAAAATTTGTTCGATCCGTTAGCAAGTTTCATTCTTTAGCTGAATCCATCGATTTTTCCTCACGATTTGTTGGAATTTTGGGGGATTTTGCGCGATTTGAAATCTGAGTAGGTGGTATTACGGATTTGAGCAGAGAATTTAGGGATTAGCTTTAGATTGGGAATTTTGGGATTTGGGAATGATGTTTCAATCTCAGAACTTTGCTCGGCCAAATTGTAGACTCCTTGCTGTGTTATGTGGCGAAATTTCTGATGATAAAAAGCCTCTTAAGAAACCCAATGATCCTTTTCCATTGCCTGAGCTTGCCTCTTCTGGCCGATTAGAGGTCTTTTCTTATTTTCTTATTTTTTTGTTATTTTTTCTATTTTCATAATTATTTTTGCTTATTTTTCATTAGAAAATTACTCTGCTACTGTCCAGTACAAACCATAAGAAATTCATCTTTTTTTTAAATTTTCTGTTTTTAAGGTCTATGTGAGTAAAATTAACCGGAACCAAAATTATCACTTTTGGTACTGGTACATAGTGGCTGGTACAAATACTAGTTTTGATAATTTCAATTATATACTTAAAAATTCAACCATGATTACAAATTAGTGTCGTGATATCAAATTATAATTACTAATTTACCATCGAGAAACACATGTGCATTTTAGCATATTAATAGTAAGGGCATTTCAGGACTAATAATTTACCATCTATCCAAAAATGACATTTGATATCATTTTTAATGTACTTTTTTTAATTTACAGGTTCATGTGCTTGTAAACCCTACATTGGATAAATTCAGAGAGGCTCTAAAACTAATAGAGCCGAATTTATTATATTTTAGAGGCCAACAATTTGAAAATGAGGAAGAAATTGGATCGTTAATTTGGGGCTCAATTGATTTATCAGAGCCTCAAATTCTCACTTCCCTTATGGGCCCATCTTTACCCACTATTGTAAGTATTCTTTTTATTTTATTTTATTTTGGAAGTAGTTATCAATAATTTGAGGTAGAAGTAAAAAAATTGGAATTTTTTGTGATTGTTTGTGTAAACTGAATGCAGATTTATTTGGAGGTACCAAATGGAGATAAATTAGCACAGGCTTTTCGTACCAAGGTAATTAATAGTATTATAATAACCACTATATATACAAATAAATATTTATTTTTTGATCTTTTGCTTAACTTTTTTATTTATTTTTTACTTTTTTGGGTACTGACTGATTGATAAAATACAAAATTTTGTACATGGTAAAATTATTAATAAGATAATAACAAAAAAAAGAGCAAATGTGAATTAGCACGAAATCAAAATAATATAGAAGAGATAAAGCCGAGCAGAACAAACAAAAATAGACAAACATAAAAAAAGAGAAATAATCACATCACTTTATAAATTATTACATACCTTAGAGAGAGAAAAAAATTCATAAACTTCGTCAAATTTGGTTTCTAGGGTTTGCTGGCAGCGGTTTATTTTCTTTCTTGGGTTGTCCAATTGCTTCCTTATTTATATAGTGGAATATTTTCTATAATGCCCTTCCAAATTTCCTAAATATCATATCATAAATGATCACTCAAAACAATCGGGTTTTCTGAAACATTTTTTCCCATTTTGCCCTTCTTTTCCCAAATTTTCCTTCTTGTTCTCTCTCTCTCGCTTTTCTTTTTTTATCAAATAATCATCTCCAAATGAATTTCTTTGTTCTTTTGTGGTATTTAAGAAATTTTAGTTTTGGGGTTTTACATGATGTTTTATTCTTTCTAGGGACTTATATGAATATTTTCTTCTCTATATAATTCCTTGCTCCCCCCTTTCCTTTTCAACCAAAGCGCCGCCAAAGGCTTGCAAAGAAGAAACATAGGGTTTTGAGTGAAATGCAAAAAATAGAAAGCAACTAAAAAATAAAACTTTTTTACTACTAGAAATCTCATATTTCTATCTTTTTTCCTAATTAGGGAGTGCCATATGTGATATATTGGAAAAACACATTTTCCTTTTACGCCGCTTCTCAATTTCGCCAAGCCTTATTCTCCGTTGTCCAAAGGTAAATTATTATTATTATTATTATTATTATTATTATTATTATTATTATTATTATTATTTTTTTTTTTTAATTTTATTTTATTTTATTTTTTTCGTGCAGTTCATGCAGCCACACATGGGACGCATTTCAGCTCGCTCATGCATCATTCAGACTATACTGCATAAGAAACAACTACACATCACCAGCCAATATTAACGCCCAACAGAAATTAAATATGAATATAAAACCGGGCCCGAGACTTTTGGGGGACGCCCCTAAAATTAATATCCCGAAAGAAATGGGTACGGATGAAAAAGAGGAGGAAAAGGAAGAGGTTGATGTGATGCCTGCGATTAAGGTGTATAATGAGTATGTGGACGTGCGGTTTCTGATTTGCGGCTTGCCTTGCACTTTGGTATGTTTTATCACTTTCTCTCTCTAGAAGTTTTCTCTCTCTAGACCAATATACCATTTTGAAATTGTATATTGTATGAAAAATCAGTACCAAATCATTTCCTTTGACCTTTTAGCTACCAATTTAAGAGCTATAAAAACCAAATAACTTTTCTGAAGTTTATGCTAAAAAAAAAAAAAATGTTTATAATTCCTCTATTTTTATTTTATTTTCTTTTATAGGATGCTTGCTTATTGGGTTCTTTGGAAGATGGCCTGAATGCCCTTCTCAACATTGAAGTGAGTATTAAATCTCTTGAACTGTATTTTAAGTACTATTTTTGATAAAACTTATTTACATTATTTATTTTTTTCTTGTTAGTATTTTGTCAGATAATACATTATTTGGTAGAACTTATGTTAAATAATCTTCTGAACATGATTTGTAATTTGTCAGATTCGTGGGAGCAAGCTTCAGAACCGAGTGAGGTATCAATCATGCTCTTCTGCATATATCATTATCATCTTTTTTATGCTGTCTTTAATCCTGATATGATATGATTATGTTTGTTGACAGTGCGGCCCCACCAGTGCTGGAAGAAGGAGCCCTGTCACGTGGTGTGGTGACCATGCGGTGCGACTTAACCACATCCAGTTCCGCCCACATCTCCCTCTTAGTCTCCGGCAGCCCCCAAACCTGCTTCGACGATCAAGTACACACACACACACAATTAATCACATAGATATAAATGCACATTTAGTCTATGTACTTTACTAGTATTGTAATTTAGTCCCTGTACTTTAAAGAATTGCGCACTGGTAGTCCCTAACTCAGGGACTAACCATGTGTGTTAAATTAATAGTAGAGGGTCTAAATTGCAATCGGACTAAAGTACAAGGACCAATGGTGCATCTATCCTCTAATTTATTACATACACAATTAATCACACAGGGATAAATGCACCGTTAGTCCCTGTACTTTAATAGGATTGTCATGTTTGGTCCCTGTAATTTAAGAATTATGCACGATTAGTCCCTAACTCAGGGACTAATCATGCATTTTATCATAAAGTACAGGGACCAAACATGCCAAATTAATAGTACATGGACTAAATTGCAATCCATCTAAACCACATGGGCTAATGGTGCATCTATCCCTATTTATAACACACTATTATATCCTTTTTCACATCTTTCTTTCTTTTTTGTCAGCTATTGGAGAGCCACATAAAAGACGACCTGATAGAGAAGAGCCAGCTGGTGCAATCCGTAACGGGTCACGAAACGGGTAAATCGGACCCGATCCGATCCGCCTCAATCGCGTGTGGCTACCCCACTTTCCAAGTCTGGATGAAGGTCCCTTCTTGGGCCGTTCAGGTCATTTATTACGACTAATATTTTAAGGGAAATTTGCAAAAAAGCCCATGCATTGTGCCTAAATTGCAAAAAAGCCCCTGCATTATTGCAAATTGCAGAAAAGACCCTGCATTATTGGAAATTGCAAAAAAAACCCCTGCATTCTTGTTAAAATACAAAAAGCCCCTGGGCTACTTAGTTTTAATAGTTTTGTAAGAAATATTTTTCTGTAGCAAAAGTATTAATTAATCTTTTTTAAAATATTTTTTAAGTGATTAAACTACTAACACTAACGGTGTTAGTTTGAATCTAACGGTAGGGACTTTTTTGCAATTTTAGCAATAATGCAGGGGCTTTTCTACAATTTCCAATAATGCATTTTTTTTTGCAATTTAGGCATAATAAAGGGGATTTTTTTACAAATTTCCAATATTTAAACTAAATTTAATTAAATTTTTTCATTTTTCCTAAAATTCTATTTTTAATACAGATTCTTCGCCATTTGGCACACGAAGCGACTCACCGAACCTTAGTGGCCTTAGGCATAGCGAGCATCCAAGGAATCTCAGTCTCCTCATTCGAAAAACAAGACTCAGAACGACTCCACTTCTTTTGCAAAAATACCCAATCCAAAACCCAAAATCCCAAAAACGCCCTTCTCTCCCCTCCCCCTCTGTACTCCGCCCCCCTTATTAAAAAGCGAACCCGGCCCATCACAAACCCTTCTCTCTCCTCGAACAAAAAGCTCAAAATCGGTACGCTGAAGCCGGTACTGCATTTGAGGAAGTTCAAAATGGTACCGTTTGTTAAAACAGAAGAGAGAGTTCAGAATGATCTGCTGGCGGTGCAGAGTCAGCCGAAGGTGAATAATAACAGTCAACTGACAGCTGGTCCGCGTGAACCGGGTGCAGGGGTGAAACGGGAGGCGGTCCACGTGAACCCGGTCCGGCCGAGAAAACCGGTCTCGAGCTCGCTCCATGCGAGGGAGATCATTTCGCTGAATTCGATGCCGGTTAAGAAGCACCAGTGTGAACGCAACCCGATCAGGGCTTGCTCTGAGGTTTGTTGTTTTAATTACGAATTAGTCCTTGTGGTTAAAACAGGATAAATGAAATGTTAGAGATCTTTTATTTTTTTTCAATAGAAGAATAAAATTTTAGAAATTTTTTTGGGATTCTTTTTTTCAGAAATCCGTAACTTTTCTGAATATAATATTCAAAACTGTAAGTTATTAGGGTCCCTTATAAACCCCTAACATTGCTTATAAACCACCCTCTTTTGTTTTTTCATTACAAGTTGGCCCTTGTGGTAAAAACAAGAAGGAAATAATAGAAATATCAATAGAAAAATAAAATATTAGAAATCTTTTATCTTTGGGTATTTTTTTTTTTTTGAAAGAAAATAATGGAAATCTCTTAATTTTTTCCACCTTTTTTTTAATTTGTTTTGTTTTTTAGGAGGAATTTTTGAAGGATGTGATGCAATTTTTAGTTTTGAGGGGGCATAACCGACTAGTTCCACAAGGGGGCGTTTCGGAATTTCCCGATGTGATATTAAATGCGAAGCGTCTAGACCTCTTCAATTTGTACAAAGAGGTCATTATTTTACTTTACTATTTTTTACCGTTCATTTTTTTGATACCTTCAGATTTGTATGGACATTTATTTTATTTTTTGCAACTTAGGTGGTATCAAGAGGAGGATTTTATGTAGGCAATGGTATAAATTGGAAAGGCCAAGTTTTCTCCAAAATGCGCAACCATACTGCCTCTAATAAAATGACTGTTAGTTTCTCCTTCTCTAGTCATATTTTTTCTATATTTTTCTTTAGTATAACAATTTTTGTTTGAAATATTTTATAATTTATTATTTTGAAATAATTTTAGGGCGTGGGAAATACACTTAAAAGGCATTATCAAACGTACCTCTTGGAGTACGAGCTGGCGCACGATGATGTGGATGGAGAGTGCTGCCTTCTTTGTAACAGGTCATTTTCGTAATTTTTCTCTTTATTTATTCCAATACTTGTTATTCTTTTATGTTAATATTGTTTTTGTTTTGTGTTTTTACAGTAGCGCCCCTGGAGATTGGGTTAATTGCGGGCTGTGTGGCGAGTGGGCGCATTTTGGTTGTGACAGGAGACAAGGTCTTGGTGCTTTTAAGGTATTACATATTTTATTTCATAAGGAATTATAATATCGGAAATTTTACAAAAAAGCCCTCGCATTATTCCGAAATTGGAAAATAGCCCTGCATTATTGAATTTTGGCAATATTGTCGGGGCTGTTTTGCAATTTCCAATAATGCAGGGGCTCTTTTGAAATTTTGGCATAATGCAGTGGCTTTTTTGAAAATTTTATAACATTTATGAGGGTTTAATTGCTAATTTTGATCTGAATTAATTTGTAGGATTATGCAAAAACGGATGGACTGGAATATATATGCCCTCAGTGTAGTTTAACAAATTCGAAGAGAAAATCGCAGAAGGTGGCGAGTAATGGATTTTCAACCTCTTTAGTTATACCTCAACATGTATAATCAAATTATTTTTCTGTAATTTTTTTCTCTGGTATTTTTCGAGCCGTATTTTCTTTTTAGTAGGACGTTTAGTTTGTAGCTTTGTGTTATGTAGCTTAGTGTATGAGTATATTTTTGTTTGAACCCCTAATCGACAATGTTGGCATACAAGATGGGGTGATTGTATAATCATGGTGTCGTTTGGAAGTTTTGTTACCCTGACTATTTATAAGAAGTATAATTTTTTGACAAAACAATACTCAACTTTGTGAAGCTTTTTTTGCCAACTAAAGGTTAAGAAGCTTAGGGTTTGTACTCAACTAAAGGTTTCTCTTGCCCCGCTTAGTTTAGGACATTTTATAAACAATATTTTTGGAAACCAACACAAAACCAATATTGTAATATAAACTTGACGAAAGAAGTAAAAAACATTTTTTTTTGGCTAATTGTCAATTTTATAATTTGTAGGAACTTATTTGTATTTTATACTAAAATATATTTTAAAACTACTTTCTTTTATAAGAAACATATAATATTTTTGGAAACCAACACGAAACCAATATTGTAATATAAACTTGTGGAAACCAATATAAAACATTTTTTTGCTAATTGTCAATTTTATAGTTTTTATGAACTAATTTGTATTTTAAACTAAACTATCTCTTAGAACTACTTTGTTTTGTAAGAAACATACATCTACTTTTAAGAACTGGTTTGTTTCAGTAAGCGGTACCACATGTACATGGTTCGAATTTTGTCAAAACAATTTCTGGAATGGGGAATTGTCCCCTCTGAGGAATAAATGAATCTAATTTTGGTTTTAAAATTTTTGTACAGAAATGTCACATAAAATCTTGTGAAAACACGTGTTACAAATCTGAGAAAAACTGAGAAACAAGGGCTTTATAAAACAAGCTTTGAATTTGGTAAATTTGGAAACAAGGGCTTTATAAAACAAGCTTTGAATTTGGTAAATTTGGGAAATTCTTTTCCATGATCATTTTGGCAATAACTTCACATACGGCCTGAGTCAGATGAACTGCGTCCCAAAACAGGTGCTCCGAATGATTTTTGCAAGTTGGTAATAGATTTCGGCAGAACGGCCCTAACTCGACTACACCCGTTCCACAACACCCCCTTATTGTGTTCTTAAACCCTAAAATTAAACAATAATTCATTTAGTAAAACAAAATATTAGTAATGAAAAACGATTGTATTTTGATTTACAATATCGTGCGGGGTTAGTCGCCATGTCAAACATAGATGTCAATACAGTCGACTTTGGACTTCTCAATGGAGGAAGTAACTTTCAAGTCTTGAAGCATTTGTTGTAGCTTGTAGCTACGTCATGCTTTTCGGATGTACATTTGGGTTTGATGATCCTTGGGAGAACAGTGAATGGACCTGATTTAACTGCGTCTAGTGACATTTCAAGTGGTACACAACCAATTGGTAGTAGACCACCTATGAGGAAATTCCTCACTCCCAATGCATGTAATTGCTATAATTTGAGCCCATTTATAGAAATTAATAAATATATAATGATAATTTATGTGTTAATCTTCGAAATTATGAGAATAATTGAGGAATTTACTTGAAGGAATATTTGAGACGACCGAGGAGGAAGTCATGGTATTGCTGAACATTTTACATCGCACTTCTTAGTAGGATTAAATAATAATTAAGCATTCAAACCATTAGACCCTATGCTAATGATGAATATCAATTTCTTAATAAAGTCTAGTGTTATAGCATCACCTTTCAACACCTTCATCTTCCCAATGTACTCAATAAATTTCTGGATTTGGTTGGACATGGTAGTCACATTCCAGGATTTTGATGTCCAAGTCATCCAAGCCAGATCCCGCAGAGGCAAAACTGACTCCAATATCGTTTACACTTACTACATGACCATCATAGGCCGGCAGAACGTCTGACAGGTTTAACGCTGCCGCAATGTAGTCTGTTGCCAATTTTCCATTGCAAAAACGACCGGTTGGAGTATGTGTAAGAAAATCTTTTCCGTACAGTAAAAAATTTGCCTTGGCATCTGTCTTCAGATTATTGCTGTTACCAGGATCCATCGTCGAGTCGCTGAATGAAAACAAAGCTGGAATATTGTAGGCATCGGAGGAGATGATTAAGGAGATAAAGAGAGCAATGGAGATGTCAAGCTTAGACATGGGGGTATTTATTTTTTTTATTTTCGTGTTCTGATTTGAATGTGATTGCTTTGTTGACGATTTGCATACAGATGAAAAGATGATCGAGAGTACTTCTAATATTATTCTTTTGTTAGACCTTGTATTAGTTATTTTTACGGACAATATTCTGTGGAATTTTTTTGAACCATATAGCAGTGACACATTTTCCTTGAATAGAAAATTAAAATGTTAAGTTGCAAATCATGTTAACAATAAAGGTTTAGGAGTGAGTGAGGCGGTTTGATTTTCTTGCCATTCTTAAATCCGGAAACAGAGTCAACATTAAATCTAACTAGGATAATATTTGCGCTACGCTGTGAGTATTTTCATTTTAGTATACAATTAGATTAATATTTCGTGCTACATTCTCGATTTCGTGAAACCATTATATTAAAATATTTTTTTAAGTTGTTGAAAATCATATTATATTAATTTATGTACTGAGTTCCATCAATAATATGTAATATTTTTATCCACATAGTGTATATGTATTGTACATATTTTGACAACTAAAAAAACAATAATGAGAATGCAAATAGTTAATATTTTAAGAAAATTAATCATATAATTTTTTCAAATATATCACCTTATTTATTTTCCTTATATAGTTTATTCCTTTATACAAATGTAATGCCAGTATCATTAATTTCTGTCTCGTTCTCTATTTTTTTCCCCCTCTTATTATGTTGTAAAATGATGATAATATAAGAAAATTTAAGAGAATAAGTAAAAAACCGTATAGTCGCACTATGCTGTAAATATTTTTATTTTTTATTTATTCTGATATAAAATTATATAAGTTCTCTGTAACTTTCTAAAAAATATATAAAAAATAAAATAATATTTAAATTAATTCATAACACATAAAAAATATAGAAAACTTATGTAGAGTAAGTTCAATATTTTCTTGTCATAATTTTGTACTACATTATAAGATATTTTATCACGTCTAATTTTGTAATGACGGAAACCTTTATATAATAAATCATGGTATTATAAATTAATAATATAAATGATAACTTAATGGAAAGAAAAAATTATTTTTTTAATAAGACACTATGAACTAATATTTTTGATCTCAATTTAAGTTTATTTTCAATTGTCCTCTAAAGTTATGTTCTTGACTTTTGATATATTATATTTAGAAAAATGTGCAAGTTACAATTAGATGGAGCTCAAAAAAGAAAAAGTAACAATTTATTTCGAAAATTTTAGTGGAAGCATGAAAAGATTTAGTCAAAGACGTTTCATTTTTTTTTTTTATAAAAGTGAATTTTTTTTTTATATTTAACATTATATTTGAAGAAAAAATATAATGTTATATATAGAGAAATATTTTTGTACTAATATAAGAAAATATAACATGAATCATTTTCTTTAAATGATATCACTATTAATTTTCTCATTGTTGATCATATTCAACTGCCAAAATGCTGTCCAATAGGTATTTATTTTATGAATAAATGAATCATATAGCTATCATTAAAATATATAATATATATTAATTAATGTAATGTCTTTCTTAATATATTATTTCTTGTAATGAAAATCCAAAAACTTGATGGTTCTGACAAAATTGGAAATGTAATACAAAAAATAGCAACCTAACAAGTTATATGATTATGTATTAATAATCACACATATATTACTATAAAATATCTAAAAACTTGTGAAATTAAATAATAAAATTTGAGAAATTTTTTGATCGAAAGACCCAGAGAAAATTGATGGCATGATTCAATGAGAAGACTCAAAAGGAGATAAAAATAATGGGGTGAAATTAATTTATCTAAATATTTGAATTTATAATTTATTGATAATATAAAAAAATTATTTATTGCATTACATTTTAAATGCCTAATTGTTTAAATCTAATTATCTAACGATATATTTTGCATATGAGCATATTCTCTTATATAGTCTATCTTTGCATACTTCACCGAAAAAGACTTAAATTGGAACCATAGCAATATGAAATTCAAAATAAAGAGAAAATTTAAACAAATTTAGTTTTATAGATTTTAACATGAGATATACAATGTTTTATTATGAATTACTATTTTTTTAAAGAAAAAAAGAAAAAAACTAAATATGCTTTAATAAATGAACTCTTCATATTCTCTTTGTATTAATAATTGAACATAATTATGTATCATGATTCGTTATAACTATTTGATTAAAATCCGACGATCAAAAATAATTTTAACCGTTCTCACCTAATTGAGAAATAGAATAGCAAACATGAAAATCACCAATCATTGTTATACATGTTAATATGAGATATAAATAATATCACAAAAAATTAGATTATGTAAAAAATTAAATTGTATAAATTTAATCATACTATTTAATCCAATAGATGAAATAATACTATGATGTTTCTTGAGATGTCTCTAAAGGCTTTGAAAAATAAAGGGGTGGGGGAACCAGAGTTATCCTTACTTTGCAACGCAAGCATACAACATAATGAGTAATGACTGAAATAATTAAAATTTATAGCATAATTGTTGCTACTAGGACTAATATTTAAATTTCTATTTATTTATATATGATATAACTAACAATTTGAATTTTTAGGCAAATTTGTAAATTGATCTCTTCATAGATTTATTGCGGTTACATTTCAAATTTGGGGATTATTTGCGGTTACATTTGTAAATTGATCTTTTATTATTTAAGTTTCTCTTGGCCATTTTTTGCCGTCTATTTGCTAGTTAATAAATAAAATAATTATGTTTAATCGGAAATTCCAAACTAGATATTTAATTTATTCCCATGTATTTATATAAATATAAACATTTTTTTGACGATTTTAATTTTGTTTTTTGTTTTTAGTTGTCTACAATTTTAACTATTTAGTTTTGGGAAATTTACAAATAACCCCTTAACATTTCTGAATATTACAAAAAGACCTTTCAATAAAATTCAAAAAACCCCGTCTATCCACTTTTTTTTATCTAATTATTAGTTAAATTTTTTGAAATTCCCTTTCCATAAATAATTTTCTTAAAATATATTGTTCTAAAAAATATTTTCTAGAATTGTTTACTTTTTTTTTTTTGCTGTAAACTGGAATTTGAATTCATTATATTAATTTTCCTTTATTTTGCAACCATACTAGTTTCCCTCTTTCCTTTTAATTCATAACTAGAGGTGTAAACGGTTCGGATACGGTTCGAATAATGCTTTTACTACATATGTATCCATATTTTTTCCCGATTCGTATACGGATACGGATAGAACCTGATTGATACGGTTTGAATATCTTGGATGCAAATACAAATACGAATTTATTTTGGATTTAAAACAGATATCTTAATATGTAACATAGAAAGTTACTATATAAATGTAGCTCTCAAAAAACATAATTAGTTAATTGATCATATGAATGGTGAAAGGAATTTTCAATTAAGGATTTGCACTTTATATATAACTAGGAGCAATTTCTTTATATATATATATATATATATATATATATATATATATATATATATATATATATATATATATATATATATATATTTAACATAGTTATTCACACATTCAATTGAAAAAAAACTTAAATATATAAGGGAGCGAAACTGATATGGAGCCCAATATAAATAGAAAATTAATTCAATCAAATTTATATATAGAGGTTTGAATTAGAAAAAATTTATTCAAATAATGATTATTAAAAAATTCTTGAGAAAGAAAAGAAAGAATATTTTAAAATAATTTATTTTAATTTAAAAATATATTAAGATATTCATTTATGTAAAAAAATTGTGTGATTTATTTAATCTTTAATAAATATCGTTATTAAAAAAGTGTGACAAGCATTAAATATTTATTGTAATTTACTTTATTTATTGAATAAACAAATCTCTTTGATGAAAAACATTCTAAGGAAGTTCGCTATATGCTGCTGTTTTTAAAATTTATTATTAATTAAAAGAAAAAAATAATTTATTCCATTAAATTTTAATAGATTATTTATTTAATATTAATATTATATATATATATATATATATATATATATATATATATATATATATTCTCCTATATAATTGTTTCACGTATTTTTTCTACATTTTCAATATATACATACTTAAGTAAGAGAAAAATTTATTTGGAACCATATCAATATAGAATTAAACAATAAATAGAATATTCAAATGGATTTATATAAAATATTTTAACATGAGAAACTTGATATCTGATTGTGAATTGAGATCTGAACTTTTCATCTTCTATTTATATTTTATTCCAAATGACATGAATTAACTTTGGTGAAATCGGTTCATGAATCCAACGAATAAAATTAGATATAAAATATATATGTTATATATGTCATCAATATAAAGTGATGTAGTTTTCTAGAAATAAACAAAATTATATGTAAATTATTGGCACATAAAAGTCTATAAATACATTTGATCTCATGTGATATATAATGAGATGAAATTAGTCTATCATGAATCTAACGAATGACAACAAGACATGTTATCAACGCAATATACTGTGATTTTCTAAAAATAAATATAGTGGATGTAAAATAACACCTAAAAGTATACAAATAAATAACAATTATATAAACTCAATTTGACTAAGATTTGTTCATATCTTATTATCTGACGATGTGAAATAAATTTAAATTGGAACCATAACAATATGGAATTCAAAATAAAGAGAAATCCAAACAAATTTAGATTTAAATATTTTAATATGAGAAATACAAGATTTCATTATAAATTATTATTTTTTAAAGAAGAAAAGAAATGGTATTTGTGTTTCAATAAATGAATTTTTCATATTCTTTTTGTATTAATGCTTGAACATAATTACGTACCATGATTCGTTGGAATCATTTAATTCAAATCTAACGATAAAAAATAACTTTAATCGTTCTCGGCTAATCGGGATATAAAATAGGAAACACTAAAAGTATCAATTATTGCTATACATATTAGAATGATACGTAAAAAAAATATAAAAAATTAGAATCAGTAAAAATTTTAATGGTCTAAATGTAATCATACTATTTAATCTAAGAATTGAAATAATTAAGATGTTGTGGCACAATGAGAGTTCTAAAAAAGAATTGAAAAATAAAGGGGTGGGGTAATTGATAGCTAAGGTTTTGTTAGATGAAGAGTAAACTATGTCTCTAATTTGAGTGCATGGATTGAAAAAGATGAAAAGAAGGAAAAAAAAATAAAAACTTTGTTATGAATTAAAAGGAAAGAGGGAAACTAGTACGGTTGTAAAATATAAGAAAATTACTATATAATGAATTTAAATTTTGATATTATAAAAACGGATATCCGAATAAAAACATATATCCATGTTTGTATTCATATCCGTATCTGTCTTATAAACTCAATATTGTATCAGTATCCATATGTATCCGGTCGAATACATATTTTTTTTAGGGATAATTTCATTTATGCGACTACAAAAAATCGAAATATCATATTTGCCATTACAAAAACTTAAATATCATATTTGCCATCATAAAAACTTAAAAATATCATATATGCCATTAGAAAACCTAAAATATCATATTTGCCATTACAAAAAGTTAATATATCAAATTTGCCATTAAATTTACTCAAAACTTAACACCATCTATTTTTTTCCGTTAAAATTAACGGCCCAATCTTATAATTACCATTATACCCCTAAATTCATTTCATGAATTAGATTCATATTAAACATCTCTCTCTCTTCATGATTTAGATTCATATATAAGCAAAAAAAAAATCTTTCTTTTAATTTGAAGTCAAAAGAATTTGATACGAGAGAAATGAATTGATTACTTTTTTGAATAATTTTTCTCTCGTGTCAAATTATTTTGACTAACAAATTGAAGTGAAGATTATTTTTGTTTATATATAAATTTCAATCATGAAGAGAGAGATAGAGAGAGATCATCAAATGAATGTTTAATATAAAATCTAATTCATTAACTAAATTTAGATGTATAATGGTAATTATAAGATTGGACCGTTAATTTTAACGGAAAAAATTGATGATTTTAAGTTTTGAGTAAATTTTATGGCAAATATGATATATTAAGTTTTTGTAATGGCAAATATGATATTATGATTTTGTAATGGCATATATGATTTTTTTAAGTTATTACAATGGCAAATATGATATTTAAGTTTTTGTAATGGCAAATATGATATTTTGAATTTTTGTAATGGCATATATGAAATTATCCCTTTTTTTTATTATAGCACCATTTACAACCCTAGTAGCAGTGTTTTAAATATCGGATATCGGGCCGCGTCAGAAACCTTACCGATTAGTTATATGGTGACTAATCAGAGACTTATCGGAAGCACGTCGGTCAACGTCAGATTTGACTTTTAGACATGCTTTCCTCAAATACTATACTACAAATTATCAATAACATTCTTTAAATTTAAAATCCAACAACAATAAAACATAAACATACAAATAATCATAATTTAAATAAGTTCAATTAAATTAGAAATACCATAATTTAAAGTTCAAATAACATATAACAAAATTGAAATTAATATTTTACACACCAAAATAAATGAGTAAATTAAATAAATAAGTAAATTAAATGAAAATAAAAATTTATATTGGACTGGGCTGTGATAAATAAAAATGGGCCAAGAGAATATAATGTTTTTATCATGTCGGCCGAAAGTCGGGTCAAACGTCGGTCAAATATTGGTAAAAATTGGTCAAGAGCTAATCGGGACAGTGAGGGACCGATATGCAACTAATCGACGACTTATCGGTGACATATCGCGACATTTAAAACACTGCCTACTAGTAACCCCAAATCTCAGTTTAGGATGGGCTGGGCTGTAATAAAAACTATTGAACAAATCAAGCCCATTAAGTATGGGCTGGGCTATAAAGAAATAACAAAATAAGAAGGGGCTAAATAAGTAATGGAGAAATAAATGGAGAAGAAGAGGGACCTGTGGTTACTTACGAAGTACGATTGATGCTTGGCTGAATGTCGAGGGTGTAAACTTCAGGACTAAACTCTAGTGAATCTTAGGTCAAATTTACTTTTACAGACTAGTAATAAGGGTGTCATATACAAAGGGAGATTGGATGGTCAATTTATGGGGTTAAAGTTGAGTTGAATTTTTTTTTTTTTTTGAATTGAATAGTTGAGTTGAATTTTATTTTATTTTATTTTTTTTTGAGGAAATTTGGAGAGGGCTTGATTATCCCCCATCCAAAGCAAATTTTTCTATAAATATAAATGTTTACAATATAATTACATAATAGTTTTACAGCCCTTGACACTAAGCACCAACATATAACCAAAAATAAAAAGGGCTGAAAAATAAAGACAAAAACGGGCCGCACAAAACAAAATCTTTGGGCCGAAAGAAGAAGAAAGAAGGCCCAAAAAAATATTATAAATAAATAAAAGCACAAAAGCCCTCTCCTCTTACTCGTGAGTCACTTCACCTTCCATGGAGCATATCGCCTCCTTCTTTACTGACACATCACAGCCATTACTCCGCCCGATTCGTGAGACACTTCACTAGCTCGAGTTCCCTTTCAAGCTCGTCAATCAGAATTCAGAGCCGAGCTCTCTCGTCTCTTCTCCGTGAAAATACAAAGAGAGCATAGAGCCGTTTTCCCCTCGTCCTCTCACTAATCTGCCGCCCACCTCTTTCTCCTTCCACTATTCTTCTTCTTCTGCTCTGTCCTTTCTCATCCCTCCTCACCAAACTGGAGCTACTCTCCATCGACATTTACCCCTCTCCTGTTCAGGAGTCTCACCAATTCGAGTTCATCCTCGATCTCCTCTATCAAAATCGCCCCCCTTTTCTCTGTTTCGGTGAAAACACGACGGCATCGCTCTCTCCAAACTACAAATACAAATAGGGCGGTAAATGCCGGTCTCCACCCTCTCTGTACAAGCTCTCAATCGCAATCGCAATTGAGCTTGGAAGACTGTGCTCTCGATTCATCCCACCTCGCCACAGATTCCAGTGATATTGAACAAATTCGCATTCACCAGATGAGTGATGAATCGATTCCAAACTTCTTCTACACAAGTGGCATCTGTTAACTAATAAAACACCCCTCCTTTGTAGGTTGTCTTGCGTAGGCGATTTTCCCTGGCCTCTGATCCACAGAATGATGTGCATTCTCAAAGGTAATCTAATTGTCCACAGATTTTTGAGGTTTGAATGGGTCAACCCCCCCCCCCCCCCTCCCCAACATTATTGTTTTATAAGCATTTTTTGTCGAATACACCCCTTTTGTATCCCATTTCCATTTAACTTCATCCTTTCCTTCTGAAAGCTCCAACTCAGTTACCATCCTTTCCAATTCTTGCAGTTCCTGAGCTGGTACATCAGCTGTAATAAAATGGAAAAGTGTGCCTTTGTCCTCTGTGGAACGGAATTGCGCTACTGTGCCAGTCTTGCGGATCGCATGCGAGTACAAAGATTGGAATTTCTCACTGAGGCGACCGTGCCCCCAATCAGAGTCCCACAGATTGCTACACTCCCCGTTCTCCACTTTAAACTGTGTACTGGAGAAGAAAAAATGCAAGTCCTCCTTCAGATCCTTCCAAAAGTAAGAGTCTTTGAGATTTATTACATCTGCTAGGCCTCTTTCTTCTAGTCCACTAATAAATTGTTGCCAATTTAAACCCTCAGTTTTTACAAAATAGTTCCACACCCATTTGAGATTCATCGCCACATTAAATGTTTGCAGGTCTATAATACCTAGACCCCCACCCTCCTTGGGTCTGAATAAGCTCCTCCAGTTCACCAAATGGAACCCTTTTTCATCTGTCCCTTTCCAAAAAAACCTCCTTCTAATTTTTTCCATTTCATTAATGACCCATTTAGGGAATTTAAAGACTGAAAATTGATATATAGGCAGTGAAGAAAGCACTGAATTTATTAATATCAATCTACCAGCTTTATTAAGCAACTTCCCCTCCCACCCTTTTAACCTTCTGTCAAATTTCTCAATTAGACTAATAAACTCCTCTTTTGTAGGTTTTTTATAGTGGAGGGGATACCCTAAATAATTGAAAGGCAGTGTGACATGTGGGCAGCCCAGCTCAATTGCAAGGTCTTGCACCCCACTTAAGCCTTCTGGTATGACTATAAACTCTGACTTTTCAAAGTTTATTTTGAGTCCAGAATTATTCCCATACGAATTCAAAAGGAATTTAAGCCTTCTTGCTTGTTTGATCTCTGGTTTGATAAAAAACAATGAGTCATCTGCATAAAACAGTGAGACATTAGTATTTCTAAGAGGTTTTTCGATAAAATTAAGGTTACCCAAGGCCTCAATCACCCAGGCCAAAGCATCAATTGCTAGAATAAAGAGATGAGGAGACAAAGGATCTCCTTGTCTCACCCCTCATTTTAGGTGAACACTTTTACCAGGAATCCCATTTAGCATCACTTTTGCCGCCTCTCTTAAGACAAAACAGTTGATCCACTCGACCCATTTGTGCCCAAAACCTCTGGCCTCCAAAATTTTTATAATAAAGTCCCAGGCCACATTGTCAAATGCCTTCTGAATATCTGCTTTAAACAGTAAGAGTGGTTTTTTATGCTGGTGTGCATGGTTTACTGCCTCTCTGGCGTAAATATAGCATTCTGCTATCTCTCTATTTTTTAAGAAACCTAATTGGTTTGGCAAGATCATGTGACCGATGACTGTTTTTAGTCTATTAGCCAATGTTCTTGAAACGATTTTCTGAATGCTACTAATAAGGCTAATAGACCTGAAATCTTTTGCAAACAATGCGGTTTTTTTCTTTGGTATTAAAGCAATATGAGAGATTGAAAATGGGCCAAGCCCCTGATGCAAATTATGTACTACAATAATTGAGTGTATTTCTTCTCTCATCAGCCCCCAAAATTTTTTAAAAAACTCACCAGTGAAGCCATCAGGCCCCGGCGATTTATTATTCTTCCACCTTCTAATTACCTCGTCAATCTCTTCAATCTTAAGCTCTTCATCTAGAAAGGACAAGTTGTTATCTGATGGAAGAATTTTCTTGAGGTCCCAATTAAGTTCAGAGATGGTTGGTTCTGATCCAATGAGTGTTTTATAGAAATTAAAGAGCAATTTGGCCTTATCTTTATGGTCAGTCAACTCTCTATCTACATTGGGGTCTTTAAGAGTTGCAACCATGAGTTTATTTTTCTTTCTTGATGCATAATTATGGAAAAAAGTTATGTTTTGATCCCCCTCTTTAATCCATCTATGCTTAGCTCTTTGTTTCCAATACTGTTCTTCTTTTCTAATTATAGCTTTTAGCCTTTATTTTACCACTTGTTTTAACCAGAATTCAAGATTAGAAAGTTCACATTTTTCTTGTTTTTTATCTAACCAATCACTGATTTTTTTACAGTTTGTTTTTTGCTGTCTTGAGTTTCTCTTTTTATTTTTACTCCACTGTTTCAGCTTGACCCCTAATTTCAACAATTTTTCATGGAATTCATTTAGCGAAGTGGCTTGGAATTGAGATAAGTGTTCAGAGATGATTTTTTGGGCCTCTTGGTTTGCAAGCAAAGCATTTTCAAAGCAAAACCCATTATGTATTGGAAATGTGCTTGCTGCTTTTAAGAGAATAGGGGTATGATCTGAGCAAGTATTGGTTAACTTGGTTTATTGGTATTGTGGAAAGGTTTGGGACCAACTAAGATTGAATAAAAACCTGTCAATCCTTGCGTGAGCGATTGAATTAGCCCATGTAAAGGATTGACCTTGAAGTGGGGGATTAATCGGATTTAATGAGGAAGTTGAGTTGAATTTTAGTACGAAACAAGTGTTTCTGGTTATTACTCTCTTCTATCGTAATTTCTGTATGTTCTCTAAATCCCGAAAAAAATCCATCTTCTTCTGTGTTTATTGCAATTCCGATCTTGTTCATTACGTTTACTATATGCACATTCATTTGCATCCAAGCATCGGACGGGGTGTTCGATGAAATGTTCAAATGAATGACTTGGTTTTGTGGCTGATAAAATGCTGGACTGAGTAAGACCAGAATATGAAGAACTTGCCTTTGACCATAATCTGTTGAAAAATATTTTTATTTATCACGGAAAATTAGACTTTGTTTTTTGTTGTTTATATTCCTTTGACTAATTTAGTGATGAAATTTTTTCATTTCATTCAGATTATGCGTAAATGGCATCTTTAAAGCTGGATAATTAGTAGATCATTATGAAGCTTCTGCTGAAAGAATAAGACTTGCACAATATTTGAAATCTTTGAGCTTCAAACACAGGTACTTCAAATCTCCAATATATTTTCTGTTTGAAATTCTTAAAAGACTTGCACAATATTTGAAATCTTTGAGCTTCAAACACAGGTACTTCAAATCTCCAATATATTTTCTGTTTGAAATTCTTAAAAGACTTGCACAATATTTGAAATCTTTGAGCTTCAAACACAGGTACTTCAAATCTCCAATATATTTTCTGTTTGAAATTCTTAAAAGAATACAACGATATGAACCTCTTTACTCCCCCCCTCTCCGGATTTTTTGTGGCATTCTGTTATTCGAGCATATGACGCGGGTCAAAGCAAAGCCCAAAGAGCACCTACTACATAGTTGGCTACATCAAATACACCATTCTCATTAGCTCTAGAAATCCGGTCCCAGTTCCTTTTTATATGCCACCTAATGATACAATGGTTGTGCCTTTCAGAGCAATAGGTTGATTTATAAAGAGTTTTTACTATGTTAAAATAATAGCAATGAAAACCGGATCTAAGGACTAGGTGTTTTCCGAACATAGTCAAACATTCAAATCAAGTCAAAACAGGAAATAAAAGCACATCTTCCCTTCTACAAGAAAGCACCTGGGGTAACAACGGCGGTGCTCGATGGCAAACCGGCGTCGACGACGGCGTCACTCCATCACCAGCACTCACCCTGGCCGCCATAATTGTCTTCTCCGATCGAAGGTAATTGAAACTTTGATTGGTTGCATCCTTAATATTTTCTTGCAGTGCTATTTGCCAAATTCGCTGATACATCTGGATTTTGGACTGAATGAAATTAAAATCAATGTTGTGCGATATTTTGCAGAGGCGGATTGAAACCACCATGGTCTACAGGGAGAAAAAAGAAACCCTTGACGAAGCGACAATTGTAGAACTTAGGAAAGCTCGGAGATGGTGATGTCAAATTTCATAAGATAGAAATGGAGTAAGTACTTTAAACTACAATCAAATATGATCTAACTATGTACAATGAATTAATTTTTTTTGAATTTAGAGTACAATAAGATTGATTGGAATTTGTTGCTTCATGATTCAGGGAGTAGATTCAAGTTTGAGAGCTGAAGTTTGGCCTTTCTTTCTTGGAGTGTAATTTCTTGTTTATTTTTTAGTTTCAATATTGTTTCGCTATTTAGTTATCATGTGTTATGTACTCTGTAATTTCATACATTTTTATGCATTATATTGAATAATTATTTCTTTGTGTAGATGTCACTTGAACAGAGGAAGGGAGAAATGCAGTCAGAAACAAAAATAGGTACTTAACCAACATATTTAATCAAAATCAAGGACTTAGCTTCAAATATTAATTGTAAAATTAAAATATATTATGCAGGGAATTATTTTCAAAACTGAGGAAACAAAAGAAAGCCCAAGATTCAATTTTCTAAGAAGAAGACCTCTATGAAACCGCACAAACAAACGTAAAATTACTTAACAGCCCCTCAGAAAATGAAAATTCTGAAAAAACCCGACTCAAATTGACCTGATGAAAAGTGTGAAGTGACTCAGGTCAAAAAAATCCGACACTGAATCAGTAGACAATAATAACAACAGCAATAACAATAAAAATAATTCTATTTAATCACGCAAATCTGGCGAGGATTTCGCCACGTGGCAGGGTAGACTCTTTACGAGCCAACACAGAGTGGATCCCGTTCTCTCATTCCCAGGTCAACATTTCTGAACAAAATGTGATTCATTCCGCAGATTTAGCGCATTTACAAGATTACAAACACTTAGAATCACACCTCATTTTTGACGCGGCAAGATTAGTCCAAGTTTTAGAAGCCTACGCATTATACGACCAGACTATAGGTCATTATCAAGGCATGAGCGATAGATTATCTTCAGTTATCACTGATACATTGCATGGTAGAATCACCGGCCGTGTTGATTTGACACCATAAATGGGTGATATGTTGAGAGTTTGATATGTTCCTACTTTTTGTTCTTTGTAGCATTAAAATTTATTATAGATTTGTTCTGACCATCCAAATTGTATTTCACAATATTCTTGATTAGTTAATTATTTTCAAAATAATTTCTAATATGTACCTCCAAAATTTTAAAATATCAAATTTATTGTTTGTAAAAAAAGCACATCCGCTAGATTGCAACTAGTTTATTAAATAAATCATCCCCTCTTATTTTCCTACTTAATTTGAAATTTATTTTTGTTCCATAATAATGAACAATGCATACCAACTATTGTCCTTTTTGTTATGAATATAATTAATGTGGATGTCCATTACTTGGCCCCTAAGCAAAGATAAATTAGGAAATACTTATAAGAATGGAAGGAGTCATGGCAGTATATTTATTACTGTATATTCTATTGTATTTAGGTTAGATTATTTCCTTTATTGTAATTCTAAATCAGGCAAGAGATTTCTTGGCCAGCACTAACCCTCTACTATATAAAGAGGCCAGTGGCTATTGTATTCTTAATCCACAATTCAATGAAATTCTCTCCTTTCAATTCTCTCTTTTATTATTCTTTTGTTCTTTATTTTATAACACGTTATCAGCACGACTCTACAATAAGCATTTGAAGTTCTAAATAACATAACTGAAACTCTGCTTCAGAAGGTACAATTTCAAATTATTACTATTTCATTATATTATTTATTTTGGATTTCTTTTATTCGATTTTTTTTCTTTTCTTGAAATTCGTTATTTTACGAGCTTCTTTTAAGAACATATCTCTGCACTAGAAGTTGCAGATTCTCTTTATAGATCAATGCACCAGAAGTTGTTTGTTTAATTATTTTTTATTTTGCAACCAGAAGTTGCGTGTTTATTTTTATTCACGCACCAGAAGTTGCTCGTTTAAGTTATTTTGTATGCACCAAGAGTTTCTTGTTTAATTATTTTTGCAACCAGAAGTTACATGTTTATTTTTATTTACGCACCAGAAGTTGCTTGTTTAATTTTATTTACGCAACCAGAAGTTGCATGTTTATTTTTATTTATGCACCAGAAGTTGTAAGTATATTTATACACCAGAAGTTGTAAGTATATTTATACACCAGAAGTTGTAAGTATATTTATGCACCAGAAGTTGCAAGTATATTTATTTTTATTCTATGTACATTTATTTTATGCACATTTACTTTTATGCACATTTACTTTTATGTACATTTATTTTACGCACATTTATTTTTATGCAAATTTATTTTTATTTATGCACCTGTAGTTGCAATAATTTTTTTTCTTTTGCACACAAGCGGCAAAATTTATTTTATGCACCATAAGTTGCAAAATATAGCACCAGTAGTTGCAAGAATATAAATCAGAAATATTGTCTAAATCTCGAAGATCAACTCTCAAATAATAATTTGAAAAAAAATGAAGAACATATATTAAATAATGATACTCCTTACCTTTTATCTTGCTCTTGAAGCAGCAACAAGATGAAGAGAGTTGTAAGATATATTGAAAACCAATATCATATCTTATTGTGAAAAAGCAAACTAATGAGTTGTAAAAGAAGAAATTATGAAACTTGTCTAAATAATTGCATTCAATTCCCAGAAGTGAATGTTGCAAAATAATGACATAAATGAGACCAATGCCAGAAGTTATTACAAGAAAATCACATAAGACAATGAGAAGATACAACAAGATATTATTTGTAATTGATTCCAAAATATGTATTTTTGATGTTGTATAAAAGAGCATTGGTTAAGTACCTGTTGTACACCAAAATATTTTGTCGAATTCTATAAAGTCTCTTTAAAAGAAAAAAAAAATTATGGTTAATTATGATTATAATTGAAAACCATTTCAATAAGCTCTTAAATATTACATAAGACTTTTAGGCGGACTTCCTTGACCATATATTTATTCAATTTATTTTATTTATTTGTGGAATCCAAAATGTCTGTCATATGTCCAGCAGACATTGAACAACTAAAATAATAATTAGAAATTGAAAGACAGGTATTAATATAATACCATGTATTGTAAATGTAATTTAAGACTCCAGAAGAGTTACCATTTTGTTGCCTGTATATAATAGATAATGCTTTAAAATTGTAAATTACTGTTTCTTGTATATAAGCAAAATAATGAATTTTCATTAAAATGAAAAATCACGAATTCCGTGCAATTGGTTCCGCATCATTCCCAGAAGTGAATACATATACAAGTCGTGATTATTAATATGGATGCTGACATGTAAGAGGTCAAGGTCGAAATTATAATTGTGACTGTGATGATTATATTAAGAAAAACACACAAGAAAGCGGAAAGAACACGCAAAATGGTCTACAAATTTATGTGGTAGTAAAGGACATTTGATATGTCTCTATGTATGCCCTAGAATCTTGTGAAGGTTTATTAAGCCGTCTTAAAAGCAAAGAGAAATATTCATTAGAAAAACATGCAGCTTTTCTATTGATTTGTATTATGAAGGAGTAATACAATTAAGTCAGATTTATTAGTAAACCAGAAGTTTATTGACTTAAAACTTATTTATGCTTCTGCATATCAGATTTCGTCCAGTCGAAAAGTAATTTTATAATTTGACATGAACTTGAAGTTCACTAATTAGAAAATCAATTTTATCATTAAACATGAACCAGAAGTTCAATAATTTGAAAAGTAATTTTATGATATGACGTGAACCAGAAGTTCACTAGTTCGAAGAGAAATTTCATGATTTGGCATGAAACAAAAGTTAACAAATCTCGGAGCAAGGATGATGCAAATAATCACATAGAATTCAAATATGCATCAATTAAAGAACCAGAAGTTTTATCAAATGAATTTTCATGTGCTGCATGTTATCAAAGGAGAATTAATTGTTAGACATCACAAATCAGGGTTGGGAATAAATCACCCAATTTCCTTGAGCGGTTTAATCGAAATATATGTGGCCCTATTACTCTTTCATGTGGACCATATAGATATTTTATGGTATTAATAGATGCATCTATTAGATGGTCACATGTACATTTATTTAATCTCGAAATATTGTATTTGCGAGATTGCTTGCTTGAATATTCTAATTAAGATAATAATTTCTGGATCGTACAACTAAGAAAAATCGTCTTGATGATGATCAGTTGGCTACATCCCAAGTAATAATTGACTATTGTATGTTGATTTAGATTATAGTTGAGCATTGGCCCACAAACGCACTTAGAATGATCTAACATCATATCTTGTTAAGCGATTGTAATTAATCGTTGGCCCCTAATAATAAAATGAAAGCTCGTCTTTTGATTGAGGCCATGAAATGATATATACTACAGCACTAATTAGAGTAAAGCCAATATTTTATAATAAGTACTCCCCATTATAATTTGTGACCGGCCTGCAGCCGAGTAAATACTATTTAAAATCTTTTGGATGTGTAATATTTGTTCCGGTAGCTCCACCGCAACGCACAAAAATGGGTCACAAATAAAAGTCGGGCATATATGTTAAGTCAAATTGCCCTGCATAATTTGATATCTTGAACTTCATCACACAAAATTATTCACTACATCTTAATTCGGATGGATATCCCTGGAGGATCATCCAAAAACACACCTGAAATGTGTTAGATGTTTGTAGACAAAATTCCAGAAGAAAGAATTAAATGAATACCAAAGTGATTATTGTGAAACAAATCAAATATTAATGAATATGTTCAAGATATAATAGACAATGAAAGTCCAGAAGAACTTGATTAATAATTAATGATAACATTAGGGGGAGAGAAACAAGAGCTGGAAAACATAAGTTATAACTTATATGGAATGCATCATTAATATCTTTCACTTAGATCCTCTAACAAGTTAATATGAACTAGAAGTTCATAAATTTATTAATGTGAAACAACATGTAATTATATTATTTATATTGATGCAAAAATGATATTCCAGCATTTAGTGCTCATTGAGATACCCTTGGATAATTCTATGTTTGAGATATGCCAGGAGCATGGTCGACCGATCGGTTCCAATGATAAAGATCCAAGGAAGAATAAAAGAGCATGATAAGAAAGTTGGCTTGAAGTTATCAATACTTCAAAAGAAATAAATTCTTCTGAAAAGAATATTGATGATAAAAGAGTAGAAGACAATGACGAGCAAATTACCCCAGAAGAGGTTTAGGTACCTAACAATATTGAAAATAATGAGATCTCAATAAATTATGTCTCTACTAGAATAAATATGGAACCGAAATAAAATTGTGATTAATCAAAATTTAGTTATACAATTGCAATTGATTTATAAATGAAAATGAGGATCTAGAATTAAAATTATTTGTATAATGTCGACGGATAAAGTAGTGGCCAAATCGAAAGATGTGATTAAAGCATCATTATTTTCACTAGTGAAATATAAAATTGTGGACATGTAGTCCAAACACCTGGCGTTGTATAACGGTAACTATAAGCGGGTATAACTTATAAGAGGGTGTTTTAAGAATATGTAATGAAAAATTAAATTGTGATATGCAATTATATTTCTAATTTTGTCGTACCTGGAGGACTCGTTAACTTAGTAGCAAATTATTCATATCTCATTTGATTGCAATATATTAATGAAAATCCCTGAAGGATTTAGAATGCCTGAAGCATTTCAAACTCTCGAGAGATTTAATCTATTAAATTACAAAGATTTTTGTACTAATTAATGCAATATTGAGATATGTGATAAAATTGCTATAACAAATGTTTGTTGAATGAATGTTATGTAATTGATCAAAACTACGTTTAGAAAACTATATGTTTACCTTTTGAATGTTGATATATATATATTGATGATTTAAAATCGTATGGTACTCTCGAAGAGCTCCAAAAGCTACCACATTATTCAAAAGAATATAAGATTAAATTCTTTAAAACATAAAATATTATCTTGAATTATAAATTGAATATTTCCCTGAAGGAGTCATTATTTCATAATCCATCTATTATAATGATATAATGTGGAGAAATCGCATCCATTAAGATCATCAAGATAACTTGTTTGATGTATTAACAATTAAAATAAATGATGGTGAGTTATTTTTATGCATGCATGAGCATGATGATTGTGAAATGAATATCTAACTAAGCTCCTCAAATAATGATCCAGCAGATCTCTTCTTAAGCATATATTACAGAGATTGAACTTTGTCATCTCACATATAGTTGCATATATGAGGGGAAGAAATAATATGCACTGCACTCTTTTTCCCTTGTCTATGGTTTTTGTCCCAATGGATTTTTCCTAGCAAGGTTTTTAACGAGGCAGCTTTTGTGCGTAATATATAGAATGATGATGCACTCTTTTTCCTTCACTAGGATTTTTGCCCATAGGATTTTACCTAGTAAGGTTTTAACGAGGCATATTTAATATATGAAATAATGAGAAATAATGATAATACGCGATGCACTCTTTTTTCCTTAACCAAGGTTTTGTCCTACTAGGTTTTCCTTATAAGTTTTTTAATGAGGCAACTTCTAATGCGTATGAAAGATAAAATATCGACATCCAAGGGGGAGTGTTATGAATATAATTAATGTGGATGTCCATTACTTGGCCCCTAAGCAAAGATAAATTAGGAAATGCTTATAAGAATGGAAGGAGTCATGGCAGTATATTTATTACTGTATATTCTATTGTATTTAGGTTAGATTATTTCCTTTATTGTAATTCTAAATCAGGCAAGAGATTTCTTGGCCAGCACTAACCCTCTACTATATAAAGAGGCCAGTGGCTATTGTATTCTTAATCCACAATTCAATGAAATTCTCTCCTTTCAATTCTCTCTTTTATTATTCTTTTGTTCTTTATTTTATAACATAATATTGTATTCAATTTCAGTGCTACACAGGCTCTCATATACTTCTGTTTGAACTTCAATTTTGCCTATTTTTAATTTGCAGAAAAGCTTTAAATAATTATTTTTTGCATAAAAGCTTCTCTTTTTGAATTATTTTTATTATCACCTCCCTAATTTTTTTATTTCCTTCTGTAACATCCAAAGAAATGTTCTTTCTTCTATCTTTCCAAGATTCTTAGTAAAATTGCATTAATTTTTTCGGTTTTCTTACTTCCTTTTTTGTATTTCTGTATTACTTTCAAACAAAGAGTTGATTATTATCATTTGGTCCAAAAGAAGGTAAAACCGGAAAATAACTCTGTGCTTCGTAATTCATTTAATAGAAAAATATAATCCTGATCTTTCCATTAAATATTCAATTAGTACATTTTGACCAGTAATTTGCATTAAATCATAAACCAGTCCTAAATTGTATTTACCCTTTGTCACATGAAATTGTCATTTTCT
Organism: Juncus effusus; assembly: GCA_027726005.1. NCBI lineage: Eukaryota > Viridiplantae > Streptophyta > Magnoliopsida > Poales > Juncaceae > Juncus > Juncus effusus. The sequence goes on along the minus strand of CM050905.1, from coordinate 5,447,502 downwards.
ACTTTTTAGTCCCTTTATCAGTTCTATGACGTCTTACGTTTTATCTTTCAAAAGAAAGACTTTTCGCTTTGCTCTTATCTTTTGTTTAAACTAAAGATAGATAAATGTTAAACACAATTCAAAGACTAGTAAATCAATTTGATACCCTTAATTCAATAGAATATCACTTTTGCATGGTGTAAATCTTTGCATTCAATCTCTTCAAATACAATATAGGAAATTTATAAACTGGTCCATTGTCCTAATTCAAATTTAAACAATCTGCATTTCCATTTTATGAATTCATGAACCAGTTCGTCGAAACGATTCAAAATAAACAATACCAAACGGGGCAATCTGCAATTTATATTTAAAATATTAAATTTCATTCGACCAATTAATCAAAAAAAACCCCTCAAAATTCGGTGTTTTCTGTTCGGCCCAATGCATCTCACCTTCTCTTTCCACGTTCGAGCTTTTTAACAAAAAAATATTACACTTGTCAACCGACCGTTTCAACTTTTACTCTTTTATAATCCTTGCAAGAGAGAGAGAGAGAGAGAGAGAGTCACAAAAGAGAGACAACCAAACTTCCATTGATTTCTAACCCTAAACCCTAATCGACAAAACCCTAATTTATTAGCAAAACACAAGATGGACTCTTAACTCTGAGAGAGAAGCCAAGCGAGCGAGACTTGACATAGACCTAAATATGATAGATGTAACATAATCAGACTCAGAAGAGTTGACTAGTCAACCTGACGAGATGCAAAGTCCTTTGTTCGATCTCAATGTAGCTGCACTTGATGAGCCAGATGTAGCACAGTTAAGATATTTTGTTCAAATCAGATTTTGTATATCAATAAGTCTAGGATAACCGACCAAAAGTCCCGATCCCCGCCCGACCACACACGTGGCACTTTCCTCGTTTCCATGTTGGCACAATAGAAACGGTGAAGAAAACATCCAAACAAAATGAAAAAAAAGGAATAAATAAAATAACCGCTTATGTGATTTAATGTGTAATAGATTATCTATATCTAATTTAACTTTTATGCTCATGAGATATTCCATTGGATGACTATTTTATTGAGAATTATCTTTTGACTTTTCCGGATGTATATTCTTTATTTTGTGGTTTCATATATCTTTTGAGGTTAAAATTGTAATATTTTGATCTGGCTACAAAAGAAGTGGAGGAGATTAATTGTATTTTTTTCTATTGTAATTGCCAAATGTCTTGTTGTTGGATAGATTGTACAACTGCAAAATTAGTCAAAATACACTTATAACCATAATCCATCCATCACATAACAATTAATCACGTGGACACAGCGGGCCACGTCAGAGCGTTGGGCAGGGATCGGAACTTTTGGTCGGTTATCCTAGACTTATTGTTTATTTATTATGTAAAAAAAACAGAGTCGGACTTAAAGATGGTTCGCAAGCAAGATTTGCGGGAACTTGCTTAAATTTATCTCTAATTATTATTATTTTTTTTACTTTTTAAAGAAATGTCCTATAATATCGGTGATTATGTCATCAATTTTGTCGTCTTGGAAACTTAGCTGATGGCACAATATAATAATATTTCTTTCTTTTTAATCAGTTTGTTGTTTTATGGAAATTCTTCTGTGCTAAAATCTCAACAGTATCAAGTTCTAATTAATATAATTTTGCAGGACAAATTACCAACAAGGGGCTTCTTCTAGTAGAATGATTGCTGGACCCTCAAGTTCAAGATTCCTAGGTTTGTTTACTCATAATTACCAACAATTTCTATGATTTGCATTATATATAGTTTTTCTTTTTTCACTTTTTGGAAATTTCTTGTTAATAATATTAGCATCGCTGCATTGTAATAAAGACATCGATCCGATCCAACTAAAATCCAAACCATGAAACTCAAACCTTTGAGCGGTTTTATAGGAAATAAAACCTATATATAATGGTGAGTTGTAACGGTGTGATTCTCACCGAAATCCACACCAAAATCCTCCATCTCGTTTTATCCCAACTGCTGCCCCTAATCGCCCACTTCACGGACCCCACCAAGCGAGGGAAGAGAAAAGTTGCAGAGAGTTCTGCTGCCCGCCGGACCGGGATAAGTGCTATACAGACTCTCAACGCGCTGACCTGGCCTGAGCTGGCGGCTTCTTTTTTGGGTAAAAGGGTGGATTGGTCGGAAATTTCTCTCTTCTTTTCAGAAGGAATGAAGATTTTTCGATGTTTACAAAGCGATAGTGGGTTAGACGGAGTTGTATCTGGCATTGCGGGAATTGAAGCTGATGTTGCGTAAGAAATAACAATTATTTTTATTTTTTATTCTATCAATTGAAGGCTCAAGTTCCCAAATCAATATATTGGTAACAAAACAATACCATAATAAAAAAATTTACTCGTTAAATATTTCAGGTTCTTGTGGAGTCCCAAAGCAGATATCAGATCCGACAAGCGAGGAGAAAAGCATCATATCAATGCAAATTGTGGGTCGTGATATTGTTACTCCAGACACGAATCGAGTGCCAGAGTGGGCCCTACCACTCGAGAGAATAAGAAAGCTGCCGACAAATGTGGGGTCCAGAATAAGGGGGTGAGTATATCAAGATCTGCACACGGAGCCTCCAGTTTGGGCGAGAGAGGTTTTGGATAACTCGGCCTGTATATAAAGCGTTCTACAAATTATTGCAAATATCTTAAAAATTTTAGCTACAATTTTTACCCGTCATCTACTGTCCAAAAAAAATCAAGGCAAAAATGAGAGCGAATATTAAGATATCATATTTGTAATTTTTTTTAGATTCTAACACATATTTAATTGGTTGAAAGAATTCGCTAAATATGTGATTCATAAAATTGTATTTGTTAGGAATTAAATCTATGACTTCTTATTACATGTGTAATATGCTTTATCACAACTAGGTTATTGACCATTTGTCGGATTTGTAATATTTGAGATATTAAATAATTAATTAATGTTAGTAGTGTGTCCTAAACCAGTATAATGCATCAAGACCACAAAGGTAAACATATTAAATCCTAATTTTAAAAGTATATTGTAATTTATGTACTTTAACATGGTTCTATTTAAAAAAATGTTTTGAATTTTATCCTTTTGTGAGAAGAAACTCGCATTGAAGGTTTTACGACATAGCATAAACACGGCCAACAACGAGGTAAATGTCGATCAAAGACAAACTCCAGCCCCTCATGTATGACGAAAAGCCATGTCATTCTGCACAAGGCTCTCTCTCCACCTCGAAAACCGTGCTACCTTCTTGCATCTTCTCTCGTTTATTCAGATGAAGCGGGTTTGAAAGGGATTATTGGGTTTCTAGCTGTGGTTTCTTGCCCGGTTGACTTTCGGACCATCAATAAGAGGCTGAGTTTGGGATTATTGGGAATTTGTAAGGCATGCTGACCCCAAATCTCTGCCTTCAGTCTTCTCATCTTCAATCGATGAGTAATGACTCTGCTCGGAATAATCAAACTATTAGTTCACAGAAATGCTCAATCTGGTTGCGTGGCTACAAGTAAGTATACATATAACAAAATTAGAGATAAAAATGAAAACAAGAAAAAGGAAAAATAAAATTGAACTTGCAAAAGTTCTTCAAATTTTCATATTCAATGCATTCAATACCTTAATATATAAAGAAAGAAATTTATATTGAAAATTAATTAATACAATTAAGATAAATCACAGTCATTCAATATAAAGAATCATTACCCAAAATAGAGAAAGAGAAAATGTAATACCTTTGAACTATGAGTTGGAAATTTCAAAATTCCAATTTGCTAGATTGAGTACTTTTAGCTAATTGAGGGTAACCTAGTCAAGTTGATTAATTTCATGTAATTATCATGTAATTAAGTCTAAGCATTAAGAACGAGGGGAAAATAAGTTAACAAATGAACCTTTAAAGTGAACCAAGCAGTTTGTCCATATTTGCTTGAATATTGTTGATTATGTGAAGAAAGCTTCGCAATGCTTGACCTGCATTAGATATATATCACCAATTATTCAAGTCATCCACAAAATAGAAAACTAATTGGAGAAATACAACATTTCGATCCCCAAGTAATACAATATTATCTATTTTTTACTGCTTATTTATATTTTTTTAGTGCCAATGAATTTTTTGAGAGCCATTACATAATTTTAAGTTTTAATGTCAACTATTATTTTAATGTGACCTGATATATCATAACGAATTATAGCACGACGAATTATAGCATGCTGAAATCATAACAATAGTATATATAGCTCCTTTTTAATGTTCAACATTTGTAACTAACATTTGGTAGCCAATAAATATAATTTAATATCTTTTAATTAAATTAAATTTTGATAGGAAGTTATGTTACGTGTATCAGATGGATATCATATATGATATTATATGATTTAGAAAAGCTGTATTGATATGTCTTATAAACAATAATGATTAAAATAGGGAAATCCCATGTCACAACACACACCGTAGCATGTTCAATTCACAATGGATTGTATGTATATTATTTTTTTCACTTTTCAATATATTAATTTTTTTTCTATATTTTTTTATTGTTTTATATATATTTTTATTCTTTATGCATTTTTTTACTTTTTGAATTTGGATATACTATTTTATTTTTTATATATTATTTTCACGATTTATGTATATACTGTTACAAAAAATGAATTATGTATACTTTAGTTTACTATTAGTTAGCTCTATATATATATATATATATATATATAAAATTTAGTCCAAGCTCACTACTACAAAAAAGGGAAGCTATCGAGTTATCATAACATTTTTTTAGTGACAAAATAAGGATACAACGACTAATCTTTTGTCGCCTTAGAAATTAGCAACTAGCTACGAAGAATAATGTCGCAAAATATGTGCTAAGAAAGAATAATTTTATTGTTCTTATTATACCGGCAACGAAACTTTGGTCTATGTAACTCTAGATTCAACCAAACTTTTGTTGTTATAAATATTACCGTAGCGGGAACATTTCCCTCCAACTTATTCTAATATTTTTTGGCAAATGCTTTTTTGGATGCATAAAATAAGAGATCAGCGGTAATTATCTATATAAAATACTCCAATCAAAGATCCAAAGCATCTCTTTGAAATCTCCAATGCCTTGTACAAACTCACATCTCTTCCTCCTTAAAGCAAAGGTAACATCTATTAACGAAATTAAATCCTATCTTCTTCAAATTATCTTGAGTTGAGATGTTTTGTTTATTTTGCCAGAAAAATATTTTCATCCTCAAAGGCAGCTTGATAGTCCAAATGCTCTTCAAGCTAGTGTGAGATAATACACCTAGTATCAGTAATTTATAGGAATTGGACAGTGAGATGTCCCCATTTCCCTCCATTTGCACTGAAGGTCATCTGAGTTCAGATAGATTTACATCTCTCAAAATGAAGATAGCTATTGCAGTTCCTGCTATGGTAGCAGTGCTCTAATCTCTTTAAAAGCTACTTCTAGAGCTGGTATGTTTTTTAAAGTCTGCCAAGACAGATCCCACTGTGTCTTTCTGCAAAAGAGAACAATGAGAAAAATCTCTCACTTAAAGGACTTGACCACCCTTCTTTTCAAAAAAGATGAATTTGAGAAAGAAAGGAAAAAAAAAGGGAGGGGTATAGCAATACTTTCTTATTTCTACAACTTCTTACTATTGTTGATGTGGCGTTGTCTTATTGAATTTCTAAACTTTTATTATAAAAAAATTGTAGAAAAACTTCCTATAATTTTTAGCTTTTAAAAGGAAACGATCCATATGAAAGAAAGGTAAGAAAAGAAAGAAAAGTAAAAAGAGGAAAGAAATAATTCTAAATAAATAATAAATACGAAAAAAATTCTCAATTCGTTTATTAGGTCTTTGACTTCGTTTCAAATTTAATGAACTTCTCTCTTTTCATTTCTAATATAAGGTTTAATTTTACTGTTGATTTTGCTAAACTCAAATTAATTATTTGAAATAATAGTCGTAAAATTCTAAGGCCTCAACAAATAGTCGTCTTCAGAAATACAAGACTGGTCCTGACCCTTAAGGCCCCCTACTAATTCCGCCCCTGCTTGCTAATAAAAAATATGGGCTTGTTCAAATGATACAGAACTTTTGGATTTGTAGTAGAATTAGGAAGAAAATAATAAGTAGGTTAGAAAGAATATACCAAAAATAAGAATATTTTTATGATATCATGTTTAAATGTGGTTTAGAAATGTTTGGGGAAGATTTTGGTCAAGGGAATTTCTACAAAATTTTATATATAGTCATAAAGAAGTTGTGACATCAAAAATTTAGAGCTAGTAACGATATGCATAAGAAAAATCTATGTTTGTGTGAAAATAATATAGAAACAATTTAGAGCTAGTAACGATGCAAGTTCTCTATCTGCTTACCAGGTCGTTGAAATTATACAAGTTCTCTATCCGTTTATCACGAAAATTTCAAACATATTAGAGGAAATGAAATGTTTGGTCTTTAGTCAAATTAAATAAGCTTGACTTATCCATCCAAGAAAACAAAGTTGGACGTGAATACTTATCCTCCAATAGGAATCTTGAATAAAACCAAATCATTAATAATTTTTCAAATTTTGTTATTGTATCTAAAAGGAAAATTCTCCGTACAATCACGGGTCGGAGAATAAAAAAGAATCACCACTGGAGATGTCCAGTAATCCGCCCTCCACGCGTGAAAAATAAACCGCACGTGATATGTCGGAAAGAAAAACATGTCACAGGAAATCTCCAGTAAGCCTTTTCTCCTATCCTTTCTGAGTCTGTCTGACCAAACTCTCATCTCCGGGTATTCATTCGGTCGGTTCGGCTGAATCAAACCGGTTTTTCTCAAACCGAATTAAACCGAGCATATTTTTTTCAAAACCGAACCGATCAAACTAATTTAGTGAACCGAAGTAAAACCCAACGGTCGGTTAAACCGGACTGAAAATCTTGTTATGTTGTTTCCATACTCAAAATAAGACAAGCCTTCATATTTTGGGAAAGAAAAGTATATTTCATGAAGAAAAAGAAGAAAGAAACAGAGAAAGAATGATGTATGAAATAAACATGCAAATCATTGATACTGTCCATCAGATTCGAGGAAAACAATATAATTCGTAGAACTAAGAACAAAAAGAAGAACAAAAATAAAAAAATGATAAATACATTACAAAAAACTGCATTAGAAAATAAGAAATCAAAATCCATTTATGCTAACAAAAGTAGTAATGAAAAATAGCGAAATAAAAGAAGTAGAAGAATGTTATTGTTCTTCAAGCTTTACTTTTTCTCCATTATTATCTCTTTTCAAGAGATTGGTTTTGAAAAATAATTTAACACTGATGAAAGAACACGTTGAGTATAGCTGTATTCATTATAGATGTAATTTTCAAAGTTGAGGTTAGATCCTCCACATCGCACAAATTTGTGGTTTTTGGTGTAGGAAGTTGACTTGTAGTATACTATATATTATTTGAACAAATGCTTGATCCAGCACACGGACCACATAATATTTCAAATTATAGAAAATCTTAAATTAAATAGAGATTCCAATTTCCAAAAGTCTTTTGACTGACACAAACAAAGCGACTAAAAGAAAAATAGACTTGGAGCTTCATTTAATAATAATAGTGCAATCTTAAGAAAGAAGAATCACAACTTCAGAACATTTATTAAATTATGAACCAAGAGCATATTAGTTATTATTGATTTTGAATCCCAAAATATTGCTGTGTACTAGAGCGGTTTACTCGGTTCTCAACCGATTAAGAAAAATAAAGCCGTACCGGACACCGGAAACCGAGTTATATCAGTTTTTCAACCGAAACCGGACCATTTAAACCGAGAACCGAACCGGTTTAACCGAAAATGACCGGTTCGGTTCGGTAACTAAATAGACCGAACCGTTTGAACAGTCCTACTCATCTGTCTCTCTCAAATCTCAGACATCTCTCTCTCTCTCTCTCAAAGATGCACCACTCTCGCTCTCGCTCTCGCTCCTCAAAGACGCACCCCAGTCTCTCTCTCTCTCTCCTCTCTCTCTCTCTCTCGTTTCTAGGTTTTGTGAGAAGCACCACCCTGGCTGCTCTCTAACGCACCTCCTTTCTCTCTCTCAACATTGCATCCGTTTTTGCTAAGTTCCTTGATTTGAACAATTGCTGATCGGTTCCCCGATCTGAACTTCATGGCTGGAGTGGTTTGAACGTTTTGAACGGTCGATTTTTTTATTTGAACGATTTGAACAATTGGAGCTCTCTTGCGGTCCGTTCTTCAAATTTTCCTTCTTTGCCTTTCTGATTTTAAAGCAGCACTAAGAGTAAATTGAGAGTATTTGGGTCAATTTCGGAATTTTTTGTTTAAATGGGGCTTATACTGAAATAGTACACTAAAATGGTACTGGAGATTGAGGCTTTGCATGCGAAAATTGAGGCTTAAAATACTGAATCTACATGATGCTTAATATATTGAAATTTCTTGGGATTAATATACTGAAATTGTACTGCAATTTTTTGCGATTAATTTGCTTAAGTATATTGAAATTCTGTGTGCAATATACTGAAATTTCATGCAATTGTATTTAGACTTGGGGTTTAATTTGCACTTCAGCTTCAATACAAATTGAAGTTTAATTTAGGCCTCGTTTGGCATTATTTATATTTTATTGTTTCTTGTTTGTTAAAAGCAAAAAATGGTTTTTGTTTTTCTGTTTTTGTTTTTGAAAAACCATTTTTATTTTTAAGATTGATGCAATTATTTTTAACATATATTTACAAAGGAAACTAACACATATGAAACATAATATTTCCCGAAAAATTGAAGTGCTGCAAAAACAAAGAAAAAAATACTAAATTTTTTAATACGAATATTTACATTTTTTTTTTGGTTCAATAATATGTTTGTTCGTTGTATCAATCAAGTCTCAAAATTCACATTTGATAAATAAAAAAATTGTGGTCAAAATATTTTGGGAACTGAAAACAATAAAAAAAATAGTAATTAGATATTAAATAAAAAAAATAGTAATTAGATATCAAATAAAAATTTGTCGCAAAAATATTTTTGGAATTGGAAACAATAAAAATTCGCATTTGATAATTAATAGAATTTGCACATATTATTATGTTTTGACCAAACTTAGGAAGTCCAGCCATAATAGGAAACAAATAATTAATAGGAAAATTATTGAATCAAACTTAGGAAGTCCAATCATTGAAGGATGTGAGCGGCTGTAGCAAAAACAAAAAAATAGGAAAGTGAAAATGTATTTATATCATTTTCAGAAACCCGTTTATTTTTTGGCAATTTAGATGAAAAAATTGGAAATGATTCTAATTTGCCAAACACATTTCGTTTTATTTTGGGCAAAAATAAACAAGAAACAGAAAACAAAATCGAGCCCAAACGAGCCCTTACTATTTCAATTTTTTTATTTTATTTTAGACTTTTTATGTTTCTACTTAATTATCCCAAATTAGTCTGTATTTATGCAAAACAGCTATAATTATAGCTGAAATAACTTTTTTTGGGTAATTAGGTTTAATTTGGACTGTTACCCAAATTTGTCTGTATTTGTGGATTTTGACTTAATTATCCTAGTGCAAAACAACCCTTATTAGAACTGAATTGACTGAATTTTTTGGTAATTTATGCAAACCAATTCAGATTTCACGGTTTCCAGTGTGGTTGCTGAAATTACAATCAATGGAACCGGCTCATATAGCAATTCGGGTGCCCTGTACAGCCTCATAACGACACATGAGGTCAGCATACAGGTATCGATTCAAGTTGCGAAAAATGATCCGTTGTCTTCATATCTTGAATTTTTTTCTCATAGGATTTCAAGTTCTTTTCGGATGGTGTATTTAGTTTATGTATGTATGGATATATGAATTATGTATTTTATTTATAGATGGTGTATTTTATGTATGGATAGATGAATGATTATGGCTGTATTTTATGTATGTATTTATATATGAATGGTCTGATTCTTTATAAGCATTTATCTGACATTTCGTTGTTTGTTTAATTTCCTATCTTTAATTTCAAACTAAGGTTGGTTTGACAGATTATTATTGGTTGGTATGAACTGGTGTATGTTGTCTATGTACCAGTAAACTTTATGTACCAGTTAAGTTGTATAGTACGTAATTGTTAAAAATCAATAACTTTTATACACATAAATTTTTCGTATTAACAGAAGATACCCTTGTTGTTAATATACTTATTTTCTACAAATCTTTCGCGGTAATAATAATTATCTTGCTATGAATATATACCTATAAGTATTTAAATTCACCCGTTTATATTACCATAATATATCTTTGCTGTTAATATACGTGTTTTTTTACAAATCTTTGGTGGTAATAATAACTATTTTGTTATGAATATATACCTATAAGTACCTAAATTCACTCATATATACTAGAATATAACATTGCTGTTAATATACTTATTTTTTACAAATCTTTCGCGATAATGATAATTATTCTGCTATGAATATACACCTATAAGTAACTAAATTCACTCTTTTTTTTTACCAGAATATACCATTACTGTTAATATACTTGTTTTTTACAAATCTTTCGTGGTAATGATAATTATTTTGCTTTGAATATATATCTATAAATACCTAAATTCATCATTTTATATTACCATATATAACCTTGTTGTCAATATACTTGTTTTTAACAATCTTTGCGGTATTAATAATTATTTTGCTATGAGTATGCACATATAAGTACCTAAATGTACCCTTGTATATTAGCAGAATATACCATTGCTGTTAATATACTTATTTTTTACAAATCTTGCACGGTAATGATAATTATTTTGCTATGAATATACATCTATAAGTATCTAAATTCACCTACTTATATTACCAGATTATATCATTGCTGTTAATATACTTATTTTTTTTATAAATCTTCACAGTAATGATAATTATTTTGCTTTGAATATATACCTATAAGTACCTAAATTCACTTTTTTATATTACCATAATATACCCTTTCTGTTAATATAATTGTTTTTAAAAAATCTTCTCTGATAATTAGTTTACTTTGAATATATACATATAAATACCTAAATGCACTATTTTATATTACCAGAACATACCCTTGCTAAAATTGGGATCATTTAAACTAACACAAGTGGATAGCAGGAAGAGGAAAGAAAATAATGCATGGTGTTGGGAAGCAAGATGATGTGTTCGGATTGCAAGAAATAAAGTTTTTAGGGGACACTGAACGTAAATGCGAGAAGTAACATTACTCTTGGCTAAGATTTTGCAAAGCATGAAATATGATTGTGTAGTTTGATTCGGCTTTGATTTTCACTAGCACGAGTTTAGGGTTATCTCAGTTCCTATTCATTTAGATATTTTTCTTGTTCATTTTATCTTTCTAATTTGTCATGATTTTGATGGTTAATATTAATGAAATCTTGCGAGGCAGATTGACTCAATGTAGATTCTTCTATTATCAGTATCTCTAATATTTGCGTCTTGATTTTATTTTGCTTTAGTTTAGTTACCACAAATAACACTTCAAGTTATACAATTTCGATTCTACATGAATCTTGATTGGAGATTTCTTATTCTACATCAGGTCTTGAATACAAAATGGTCTTAATATACAAAATTGTCTCAATAATCTCAAAATCGGGCCATAATATAAAAACCATTTTTGGTAATTATACATATATAAATAAGTATATTATATGGTAATTATCATTATTTAGTTATGAATATAATGTTTGTTATAAGTACCTAAATTTACTATTTTCATCATCAGGATATACCCTATTTTATAATATACTTATTTTGACCAATCTTATTTGGTAATGATAATTATAATTTAGTCATAAATGTATTGTTATAATTACCTAAATTTACCCTTTTTATTATTAGGATATATCTTTTTATATTAATACAGTTGTTTTAATCACTCGTATGAAATAATGATAATCATTTAATCATAAATGTACTGTTATAAGTTACCATTTTGTATTATCATGATATACCTTTTATAATTAATATAATTATTTTAATCAATCTTATGTGATAATGATAATCATTTAGTCATAAATATACTGTTATAAGTACCTAAATTTACCCTTTTTATTATCAGGATATACATTTTATATTAATATAATTGTTTCGATCAATCTTATGTGATAATGATAATTGAGAATTCGAGAATTCTCTTTTTGATACTCATGAGCTGTGAACGAGGTTAATTTAGAATTATGTTTTTTTTGCATTTGAATTTGAGAGCCAGATTCATAAGATTATACGAAATATGCGGTCATAATTTATTATTGTTTGAAGTATTAGTAACCAATACCAATATTCTTTTTCTGAAAATACAGTTGGTTGCACCAGAATTTATCATTTCTGCATAAGAACTTATTATTATTTGAAGTATCAGAAACTATACCCATGTTTGAAATATCAAAAAATAATATCAATATTCAATTACTGAATATACAATTGCTAGTACCAGAATATACTCTTTCTTTTACAAGAATTTACCCATATTTGAAATAACAAAAAATATTATTTGTATTGCTCATATACATACAATCAGAAATTGAAACCACAAAAAACACGTTTCTCATATTGAACAATAAACATTAAATTAGTGGTGACTGTTAGATGTTAATTTGAGAGTACAATAAATAAGTATGTACATTAAGGTTTCTTATAAGGTTGTGTTTTAGTACTTCAAACTGTCAGTAATAAAATATTAATGGTAGTTCTCGTAGTTACTTTTCTAGGTTTATGTATATTTGTACATATTTTGTTGGTATGTTATTATTATTATTATTATTATTATTATTATTATTATTATTATTATTTTATTCCATGTTAATAAAAAATACTTTAGTCCCTTAATTAATTATTTATTTTTTGGAGTGGCAAATAATTATTTATTAGATTTTATTTTAATTGTATGTATTTTATAATTCAATTTTTATTTTGATAGAGAATTCGTTTTTAACTTACTATGTATATATTATTTTATTTGTTTAGGCAATAACAAAGTTTTGTGTAGTGGTTAGCCAATATTTCAAGGAGTTAGGGAGCCAAGGTTCGATTCCCGATTGGGGAAGCGGTCATTTTATCGCTTTGTAGAATTTCGGGGTCCATGATAGACCAGGTGCACACATGGTTGCTGCGGGGCATGTAACACAGGGTCGGCCAAACGCATTTTCTGCTATGACATGTGTCGCGTACAAATTGGTGATTCTTTGTGATTCTTTGGTGCTTATTCGAGTTAGCAGGCCCCTATCTAAAATATTGTTTGACAGTTGCATCCGCTAAAAGAAAATTTTCAAAATTAAGAACTCGAAAAAAATATTTACTTACTACTGTGGCACACGATAGGTGGAATGATTTAATAATTTTATCAATAAAACATGCTTTATCTAATTAGAAAAAAAAAATGATTTATTGATGAAAATTAATTGTGAAATTTTGTTCATAGAAGCCCTCCAAACTGTTGGTCCAGCCTTGTTCAACATTTGAAGGTTGTATTTCCTTCTACTTTATGATCTTTATTTTTTTGGGTTGTACAATTTTACGGGAGTAGGTTTCCTTTTTTTTCCTTTTTGTTTGGGCTTTACTAACTCTTACAGGATCATGTTCTTTATTTGATTTGGCCCAATTATGAAAATTCCGCATTTAATATATATATCACGCGTTATATTCAAAAAGAAGTTATAGTCAAGAAGCGTTTGAATAGAGTAAAATTATAAATATCTAGTAAAATGACACAACATAGGTTATTCAAAATAAAATATTCACTTATAAATCTATCATTAATTGATATTTCTATCCAAATAAATGCTACAGAACATAATAACCGAAATTCCCCTTAACTTATTGTCTATTTCTCAACTTATTGTTTGTCAAAAACCATCTGTCAAAGTCTATAGTTTAGTTCTCCTCCAAAAAAAAAAAGTCTATAGTTAGTTAATCTTAAAAACAAAAAGAAAACAAAGTTCTTTCATACTACCCTGATCACTTCACTGTAAATACACATGTAACGAGTTGTACTATCTTACTAACTAACCCGCTTTACAGTATCATACGTAATTACCATCAAAACTCAAATACTAGGTTGTTCATGTTTCCTCAGAACAGACCGTGGCTCTCTATTTCAAGACATATTCATGAATGAACTCGGTCCACAACACTCACATATGTAGGTCCCATCATTCAGTCATAAAATTCTTTCTGGTATAAAATTCCAGGAGTACATAATTCCTGTTACTATTTTGTCCCAAGTTATTCACCTTCCCCTCTCTCTTCGTTTCTCTCGAATCGCATTAATTTCTTCCCTAATTTGGTACGTGAATTTCTATCCGTAATTTATCTCTCAATTCTCCTCTTATCTCTTTTCAATTATGTCTTAATTAATTGGTTGATGTTTTTATGATTGAATTGCATTCAATTTTCTTAATTGTGGAAATTTATTTTTTATTTTTTTATTAGAATGGTATATCAGGCTGAATTAAGATTGGACTTATATTACAAAACATAAGACAGAACCAACAAGAGCAAATTAAAAACGACAAGGAAAAGCTACAGAAGATAGCTCCCAAACATAACCACTTAAACCCACAAAACCAAAAGACTAGATAAACAGGCACACGCATAACAATAATAATACTAAAAACAGAGACTAAAGTCTTTATACAGTATTTAGGTTGCTGCCAATCACTCTGCCGGTTGCACTGAGGCTTGGTTGCCTTCCTGTAAACCTTGGTCTGCCTGGCCAATGGCTCCGACTATATCCTCTACTTCTCCGACGACACCCTCCGACATACCTTCATACTCTTCTCCATAATCTTCTCCCTCTCCCGCATACGGTTTTTCGCGGGAATTATGATGCCAATGATGTTGCTGGTACAAAAATAGTAATTTTTTTTATTTTGAGTTTTTTGTTATTTTTTTATATGTTCGTAGTGAAAGTGGAAATGTCATATAACTGTACCCATGTAAAACATGGAAAATATCACGTATGGTAGTCTCCAAAAATTAGATATAGGGATGGACCGATGGAGTTTAGTCCTTGTACTACTTATTTAAACTTTCAATTCCTATATTTTATGAAATCTTCTATTTGATTCTGAGTTAATAGAAAGGATTAACACGAAAACTAATTCCCATTTGACAATTTTATCAATGTAGTTCACAAAATGACAGTCTTGTCCTTCTAATTTCCCATATTTAATGAAAATTGTCATATTTTATTATTTTTTATAACTATTCTATTTTGTTTAGATTTTATTTTTATTCTTTTTGTGCAGTGAAATTGCTGGATTGGGGGCCAGAAGGAATTGTGACAAACGCTTTAACGGCTGATCGTCGGTCTTCATTTTACCAAGAGGTCAAGATTTGGCATAAACTCGATCATCCCAATATCACTAAGGTAATTTCATTTAATGTTTTTCAATAAAATTTCATTTATCTTTAACGTAGTTAGACAATTTCATATGTGCCCCTATAAAATCTCGTAATATCATGTATACCCTTGAGAAGTCAACAAAACAAGGTATGTTAAGTTTAAGATTATTGTAGTGTTAGCATTCTATTTCTGGCAACCCTTTTTTTTCTTCTATTTTATGAAAGATGATCTATGCTAACCACTGAATCACGTAGTATTAATAAATCTTAACAAAATCTCATACACCTCCAATTTTATTTCTAATCATTACAATGTTGCATTATTGCTGGCACCTATTCAGTTATGTGATTGATTTCCTACCAATAAGCCCCAAAATTTTAATTCATGTATTTATTATTATTATTATTATTATTATTATTATTATTATTATTATTATTATTATTATTATTATTATTATTATTATTATTTTTTCTTAGTTTGTGGGGGCGACCATGGTGCCGGCGGATCTCCGGATCCCATCCAAAGTCCGAAGTGGGATGGAGTCCATCCCGTCTCGAGCGTGCTACGTGGTGCTCGAGTACCTCGGAGGGGGCACCCTCAAGCAATACCTCATCAAGAACCGTGCTAAAAGGTTGTCTTTCGATGTCTTCCTTCAGTTCGCCTTGGATCTTGCTAAAGGGTATGTAATAGTAATGATTTTTTTTTTGTTTCTTTGCTTTTTTTCATTTGATTCAGAGGAATGTCTAAGGATGATTTTTAAAGTTGGATTCTACATTTGTAACATTATTGAGTAAATTTTAGACCAAAAGACTGTTGACATAGCAAAAATTCTATACAACACGACCAAAAAGCATGATAATAACATATTAGCTAGGAACTATGGTAATGTTGTTTTCTTAATCAACTATATTCAATTGTAATATTTGCACTATAGTAGACACTATGATGCTGCGTTATGTCATGTTTTATCGTCATGTCGCATACCATTTTGTTAAATTAATTAAGGCAAAATTGATTTGATCAACGCTTAACTTGGACTATTGAAAAACTTCACATCTTTTTTCTCATTAAAAAAACTACTTCCCAATTCTAACCTTTCTTGTTTTCTCTCTTCCAAATTTATGACAGGCTGGAGTACCTCCACTCGAAGAAGATCGTGCATCGTGATGTTAAGACCGAGAACATGCTGCTAGACACCAAGAAGAACTTGAAAATTGCGGATTTCGGAGTGGCTCGTGTCGAGACGTTCAACCCCAGCGACATGACCGGCGAAACCGGTACCATCAGCTACATGGCTCCTGAGGTAATAATACTTTGTTTCCCTCTCTTATGTTTCTCTCTCTTAAGAGGCACATGTTTACAAAAAAAATATAATTGTTACTTATTAACACACAGTATGCAAAAGATGGTACACGGTATGACAATAAATGTGATATGACAAGAGTTTAAAGAAAATATAATTATTACTTATAAGTATACTAAGTATAGCAAATTAAAGAAATAATATTTGCATTATATATTTTGTCATGTTGTTATCATTCTTTAATGTCATGTCGTTGGCCATTTTCGTATATATTAAATCTTCAATACCAAGAATGAAGGGGCAAAAATATGTGCCTTTTGTGGTTCAAAACCTTTTTTTTCTTTACATGTATTTTTCAAATAATAGTAATTATTTATTTATTCACTTTTTTTTAATTTATATATCAATTAGATTTTGGAGACGAAGCCATACAATCACAAATGTAATGTGTATAGATATGGGATATGGCTTTGGGAGATGTATTGTTGCAAAATGCCATATGCTGGCTATCAGTTCCACGAGCTCTCAACTAAAGTTGTCCGACACGTAATACTTCTCTCTCCTTCTTTCTCTCTGTAGTTTCCCTTTTACATTTAAACCCTTGAACTCTTTTTATTTTAATCCATTCAATAGTTAATCATATTTATTTTTCTCCCAACCAACCGTACTTATTGCTAATTTGACAATTTCATGGCTTTATTTAAAATATTCCCTAACACTTAATAATAAATTACAACATATAATTAATACAACCAGTGACCCGTTAAAATTTTATTTGCAACAAATAATCCACTTAATAAAAAAACATAGTATTCGTGAATTATTTCATATTATTTTTATTTGCATACACTCAATAGTTAAATCATATATTTTCATCTCAAGGGCATTCATGAAAATTTGACATTTTTCATGACTATATTCAAAGCAATCCTAACACAATTAGTAACAACATATTGGTAATCGGTAATTCAATTATTAAAAAGTATCGTAATAGTAACACAAATATTGTATTTAATTTTTATTTTCTAACAGAATTTCCGTCATGAAATTCCGCGCCGTTGTCCAACAAAGCTCGCGAAACTAATGAAGAATGTTGGGACGCGAACCCATCAATCCGCCCTGAAATGTCAGAAGTCGTGTCAAAGCTCGAGGAGATAAATCAAGGGAACGGAGAGCCCTCTTGCCTTCTCAAATTCTGCGTCGCCTAAAAACAAGTAATTTTTCAAAAACGGCCCTCCTTTTTTCTTAAATTTGTGAAAGCAACGTATTTTTTTTTAACTAGTGGGTTCATCCTTGCACATTAGCGGCCGTGCAGCGGGCCGAACCACTTTTTTGTAGATTTAAAACTAATGTTGTTTCTAGGAACTAGAATTTTTTTAAAATTGAAGAATATGTTGGTTTTTTTTAAAAGTAATAATTTCACCCTTGCATATTAGCGGCCGTGCGGGGGGCTGAAACGCTATGTATTTTTGTAAATTTTGAAATATGACAAAACTAAAGTTGTTTGTGCGAATTAATTAAAGGAGGGTCATTTTTGGAAAAAGAAAATGTTTTGGAAATGGGCTTGCAGATATGTTAATTTTGGACTAGTATGCAAATTAACCTATCAATAAATAAATAAAAAATTGTACCCATCTGAAGGTAGCTTCTATTATGAATGTTGCTAGTATGGTAGCTTCTATTTTTTGAATATTGCTACATTTTGCGGTTGCCTCGTTATCTTTCACTTTTGTATTCAATATATTTTGTAGTGTTTATTTATTTTATGAAAACGATGTAATAATACTTTATTCGAATAATTGCTATTATCGAATGTTGAGTGGAATATGTATAATTCGGATTATTCAATTCTGGTGTTTGTAATGTTTGTTTTGAACTTTTAATCTTTGAGCTTAGATTAAATTTGATTATATTATTTGATTCATGATGTTTCTGTTATGTTTTGAATTGTGAAGTGGTACAGGAGAACTCCAGTGCAGCAGTTGGAGTCCTTTTATTTTATCTTTTAGTAAAAGAGCCATCTGGTTTTCACTTGGCTTCTTTTAATTGTTTTTATGGAACCTGCTACAGCACGACGCACTGTAGCATGACTGTTCACGATGGGATCCAATAACAGTATATATAATTTATTTTCTAATAACAGTATATACATAACAGTATATATAATTTATTTTCTAATAACAATATATACATAAAATGGGAAAATAGTATATAAAAATGGGAAAACAATATATAAAATGGGAAAACAGTATATAAAAGTAAAAAAATAAGAAATACACAAAGAATAAATAACAATATATTAAATGGCAAAACAGTATATAAAATGAGAAAATAATATATAAAATGAAACAAAACAGTATATTTACATTGCGTCGTGCTACAGTGTGCTATAGTGCCATCGTGTTTGCACATTTCCCTTTTTTTTATTATTTTTGATTGTTATGTTGATAGATTGTTAAGCCTTTTCTTATATTGCTTCATTTAAAAAAAAAAATTCAAAAAATCCTTGTATTTTTTTAGTATTTGTGAAAACTCACTAGCCAAGTATGCGAGAAGAAGAAGAATTTGTTTTTTTTTTTTTGAAGCTCAGTAGACAAGGCAATTTGCCTACTGAGGTTTTCATTTAAATAAAATAAAAAGTTTTTTGTTACAAAGTGCCTTTGAGATGGCCATTTAAGGAAAAGAAAATTACAATAAATAGGTGACGTGAAGTCATTTTTAGCTAGATCTCAGCCGTAATTAACCTTGTGCATGGAGCATCAGTAGTCGGTCTTCCCATATATAGCATGGCCTCATGATTGGCGAGCTGAGATGTAATCGTCGTTGGAGCCCGACGATTGTTGAACACTCGAAGGTTCCGTTGTTTCCATAGGGTCCAGCAACCCGCCGCCCATCGAATGTCCCAGTCTATTTGATCAAGTACCGTCAATTGAGATTTTCTTACTCGCATCCAGAAGGCAATGTTGGAGTGATCAGACCCGATTAGAGCGATCCCATGCCTTGTCCAGAATCGGACAGAGTATGGACATTGCAGAAATAAATGGTTGATCGTTTCAATAACTCCACCAGAACAAAGAGTGCATGCATTTATGCTCGCCAATCCTTTCTTAATCAGATTTTCTTGGGTGAGCAACCGATTAAGAGCCATCAACTAAACAAAGAAAGAAGGGAATTGATTCACGAGGGTACACCTATACTCCCGGCGAGAAGATTGATAAGAGAAGGAGTTGGCTAAAGGCGCATCAAGGAAGGGGAGGGCTGGCGGATAGGGAGACCTAAAGTTTTTTAGTGTAAATAGTTTCATTTTTTATTTAATATTTTTGGAATATATGTTGTTTGTTTCTTTTATTTGTTTTTTTTTCAATCGAAGGGAATTGTTCATCCATTTTTTCATGTAATCATCAAAATGTTTAACTCTTAAATGAATGGAAAGCATACTGGCATTTAAAATGCAAAACAAAAAAAAAAAAGAGACCTTAAATCCGAACAATTTCTATGACGATCCAATTCCAAACCAGACTTTATCTGAAATTTATTATATGATCCTTCAAATTCTTTTTTTCTTTTCTTAAACAAATACTTTATCAGCATATAATGTCATCTACCTTTTCTATTCGTTTTGACCATGATTTTTAGCAATGTTAATAACATAATCATCAAACGCTGCATCTTATTATTTAACTCTGCACGACCGATCTTCCAATAAATTTGAATTGATCAAAGTCAAATGCCACAAGAAGGCATAGAAGAACATGCGTTAACTTATCCAAATGCTAGTGCATCTTTCATTTAAATAAAATGTATTTACAATGTATAATTAGATTCGACTTAAAAAAAAAATGAAAAAGAATTACGGACGATCATCTACTTCATTTTTTTTAGAATGAACTCATATGTTCTCCATAAATTTTTAAATCAATTCTACTATACACGGGATTCGAAACTCTCACCTATAAAGAATAGGACAAATACTATAACCACTAGACTATTCTAGTGATGATATAATTAGATTCGACTTAGCAGGTTTCTTAGTCCATTAATATAGTACTACAAGGTACATAAATGCCAGGCATAAAATGGAAGGACCATTGTATAATTTACATATTTCCTAGTAAAAATCATGATCAAGAAAGTTCCTAGGAATCTAATTAATTACTCTCTCTTGTCATACTCACGAAACCTACTCGGCCCCTTCTCAATTCTCTTCCCCTTTCTCTCCAGTTGACCCTGAAAATTTTTCTATTTATAAAATAATCTTTCACAAATACCCTTTCACCTCCTCCTTGCTTCTCCCTCCTACTTTCATACTCTCTATTCTTTATATATGTTCATTAACCCCAACTAACAAGAAAGAAAAGAGAGAAAAAGGAGGGCAACTTCCTAAGAAAGCCAACATGTGTGGTGGTGCAATCATCTCAGATTTGATCCCCCTGTCGCATCGTGCAACGGCAGAACACCTCTGGCCCGAGCGGAAGAATAAGAAGAATAAGGTGATCAGTACCCGAAACAAGAAGAAGGGTGATTTTGACGATGAATTTGAGGCGGACTTCAGAGAGTTTGACGACTTTGAGTCCGATATAGAGGATGAATTTGAAGAATTTGAGGAGGAAGAAGATGAGACGGCTTTTGGGTTCGATCCTGAAAGCCTTTTCTTGAAAGGTGAGATAATTAGCCCCTAAATTGAAAAAAAATTCTCCATCTTTAAACTTATTGTTCCTCTTTATTAGGCCAAAATCAATCATCGGTTTGCTGAATATTTCAAAAAAAATAAAGTTAGGCTGTTTGATTTTTAGATGTGAAACCAATGGAGAGGTCCAGTAGTGGCAAGAAGAGGAAGAACCAGTTCAGAGGGATCCGTCAAAGGCCGTGGGGCAAATGGGCAGCTGAAATACGAGACCCCCAAAAAGGAGTCAGAGTCTGGCTCGGCACTTTCAACACGGCTGAAGAGGCGGCTCGAGCCTATGATGCTGAGGCGAGGAGAATCAGAGGGAATAAAGCCAAAGTCAACTTTCCTGCTAAAAACCAGAGATGTAATAACAAGAAATCCGCTTTGCATAAATCCAGGTTATAATCCCACCTTAATAATTGTTAAGAACATCCAGAATATTCTAGTTGTTAAATCTTTTAGTCTTACAATCCTTAGTGACATATCACAGGTCACACAACAAGCCTGAAATCGCGACACCTGACCCCGTAACTCAAACTACGGTAACTCATTCATCTGATCAAGGAAGCAACACACTTTCCTTAGACTCAGAAACCAAAAACCCTGAAATAATTTCATTCGTACCAACAACGGTACCGAAAATTGATCAGGAAGAACTTTTTGTACCGGTCAAAAAACAAAAGACCGAATTAGGTGAATCTGTCGTAACTGAAAATGCGGCTGAGGAGGATTTCGAGCAGTACTTGAAGTTTTTGAATTATTCTTATTTTGAGGGAGAAGAAGGGTTTGAGTCCAATTCCATTGATGGGCTTTTTAATACTGAAGTGGGTCAAACGGGTCAGGAAGGACTTGGGTTGGTGGATCTGTGGAGCTTTGATGATATGCCTGTTCATGGCAGTGTTTATTGACGCATGGTTGTAAATAAAGTTGTTTGTAAGTGTTTTGGGCCTTATTAATATGACTTGAATAATTTCAATTGTATTTGGCGATTTCCTTTTATATGACTTAATTTCCCTCATTTCTTTATCTTTTTTGACAGTAATATTGGAGAAGAGGAGAAACAGGATGCCAGGATGGTGTTTCTAAGCTAAAAGAATGTAATATTGGGATTGTTTTTTTTAATCTTTCTTTTGAATGCAAGCTTGGTAATATTGGGATTGTTTGTACGAGTATTTTAATATTCCGTGAAATAATGATGCGAGCTATTACTAAGTGTGATCTTGTGAGACATTTTGTTTCTCTGTCCAATTTTTCATTTGCGGTAAAGCAAATCCGCTTAGAAACTGGTATTTTGTCTAAACTATATATTTCTGTGTTATTATTGTGCTTCTGGGATTGGAATTTATCATTGCTCTCTATATCTTCTTGATTTCTCTTTATTCTTTCTTTCTTGCTGTAATGGATGAAATACAAGAAATGAGCAGTAATAATATATATATATATATATATATATATATATATATATATATATATAATTTTTTTTTTTTAATTCTATTCTATTCAAACCCTTAGGTAGAGCTGTAATAATATTGGTATGAAGTATTGCTAGCCAAGTTGCCAGCTCAATTGAAGGAAATCAAACTAATGGAGCCACTTGTGTATGAAATATAACTAGGGGCACGAATGCACTATGAACCCAGCCACTGAAACCATGCCGCATCAGCGAATTCAATCCAAGTTGCCAACTCCATCTAACTTTTACTTCTGTTTGTGTTAAGAATTGCAACTTGCATGCAAGAGATATTTATTATAGAATGGGGGAAACATTATCAAGATTCTTATTGAAGCATCAATTATATTTGGGCCCCTCTGTTGTACTAGAAAATGGCAACTGGTACCGAATAATTCAAACAAATAGTCTCCTCTTTGTTTTCTAGTTTGGAAGGTTTTGATTGCAATCTAGATGCACTGAATCAAAGAATCTTTATTATCTTTAGCGATTCCGATGTATCCGTTTGTGTGGTGGGTTGTTGATGATTAAACCAAAATCAACAGAACAGAATAATTATGTATATTATGTTAAAGCTAATTAGTTAAGTAAACACTAATGACATGAATAACCGCACCATGAGTGGTGTGCATAATTACTTGGTACTACAAGAGAAGGGAGAGGCAAAGGGATGCCAGCTCATTTGGACCTGTCTGTACCTTCAATCTTATTCACTAATTAATACAAGTCAATTTAATGTTGAAATGTTCCACTTATCTGAGTTAGTATAATTTCTCTAAACTAAATTACCACTTATCTGAGTTAGTATAATTTCTCTAAACTAAATTAGTGGTTATTCTTTTCTCAGAAGATTAATTATTAGCTGGGAGGATGAATTAGATGGTTGGTTGCAACTTACCACGGTTTAATTCACCACCAAAACAAACACTAGTGAATTAGATTGTTCTTTTCCTTTAATTTAGAAGTGATTAGGTCTGAATTTCAAATTGAGATCATGAACGGTTTCAAACCAAACCGATCCGTCTACCGATCATAACGAGTTATTGGGTACTAGTTTAGATCACCATTGCCTCCTCTAAAACTAAGTCATGTAAAGCACTACTCTCTGAATGTAAAATCCTTTAGGGTTCAATTAGTTGTCCCCCAGTTAAAGTCTTCCACTTTTCTTCATTAACATTTAGATGTATAAATTTTGCTTCGCGTAACGAACTCAAATACAAGACATACTTTGGCAATCTTTGAAATTTGTAAATAAGATGTTTAATTGTCAAGTGGATTATTAAGAAAATAGACGTGTTTCAATTTTCATGTGGTTGATGGGAAATTTTGTTATAAACAATATTTGGTGGACCACAGGTCCACAACACAAATATATACTCACAAATACATTACAGGAAATATAGTAAATATAAAACTACATATTGTGTATTATTATATAGAGTTAGGGGTCGGCAAAAATTAATTCCGTTGCTATTATCAAAAGAAAAAATTAATTCCGTTGCTTTCAGAAGATCTAAGTTGACATGCTCCAACCACCCTTTATAAAAGGCACCAAAAATATATTTGATTGTGATATAGCTTTTGTTTCAGTCGCATAAAAATAATTTAGACATGCACTAAGTAATTACATTTCGTAAACTTGAACAACTTGTTAATCGCACTATCAGCTGCCATTACCATTTACCAACAAGCATTTCATATAACAATGATTTACAAAAAGCCACAATGCATTATTACATCATAATAAGAAGAAAAAGAAGATTTTGTTCCATTTTGTTTAGATAAAAAAAAATTATTTTGAAGAAAAAATATTTTGAGTAAGTACAAGGGTTATTAATTAAAAGAATAAAAATCCTATTCTGGAAACTAGCAAAGAACAATTGAAGCTAATTCTGCTTACCATTGCTCCCTTCCACCCCTGAAGCTTTTTGTGGAATCTGCCAATCAGTTTATCACACTCTTCTTTGGTTGGGCTCTTGAAATGTAAGGGGTTTCCCAAATAAGTAAAATGTAAAGTATTGTGTGGGCATCCCAATTATGTTTCAATCTCATCTAAATCACTTGCATTGCTTGAAATTACTGTGAATTCTAATTTTTGAAAGTTGATTTGTAAACCAGAAGAGTCTTAATCCACAATTCAATACATAATTCTTTTCTTCCAATTCTCTCTTTTATTATTCTTTTGTTCTTTATTTTATAACAAGAAGAAATATATAATATAATTATTAATAAAAATGTACCAGATGGGTTAGGGGATTTTGTTGGCTCTTATAGCACTTTCATTCTATAAACAGATGGTGCTAGTCAAGTTAGAGACTTCATACCCATAAGACTCATTAGCAGTCAGCAAACATGCTGAAAAATATAATTAATGATACAATAATGCCAAATCAATTAGGCTTCATAAAAAAGAGGAAAATCAATGAATGTTATATGTATGCAAGAGAGGTTTTACATATATCTCACATTACCATTAAACGATTGTTACTTTTTAAAGTTGATATTGAAAAGACTTTTGATACAATTTCTTAGGAACTTATCATACACATATTGAAAGCCCAGGGTTTTGGGGACCAGTGGATTGATTGGATGAGGTGGTATGTTTTAACAGGTTCAGCTAAAGTATTACTCAATCGCAATCCAGGCAAAATAATACATCTCAAAAGAGGAGTGAGATAAGAGGATCCTTTGTCTCCATATCTTTTCATTAATGTTGTGGATATAATTCCTAGAGTGTTGGAATTTTTGGCTTCTCAAAATTTTATTGAAAGATCATTAACAACAGTAATGTTATTTTGTTCTATCTACTAAAATCAGAGCTAAATCAAATAAGGAGGCTCAAATTCATTCTCACAAGCCACTGCCCTCTTTATATAGTAGAGGGTGAGTGCTGGTTAAGAAATCTCTTGCCTGATTTAGAATTACAATAAAGAAAATAATCTAACCTAAATACAATATAATATACAGTAATAAATATCCTGCCACAACTCCTTCCATTCTTACAAGCATTTCCTAATTTATCTTTTCTTAGGGGCCAAGTATTGGACATCCATATTAATTATATTCATAACACTCCCTCTTGGATGTCCATATTTCATACGCATTAGAACTTGCCTCATTAAAAACCTTACAAGGAAAACCTAGTAGGACAAAACCTTGGCTAAGGAAAAAAAAGTGCATCGCGTATTATCATTATTTCTCATTATTTCATATATTAAACATGTCTCGTTAAAACCTTACTAGGTAAAACCCTATGGGCAAAAATCCTTGTGAAGGAAAAAGAGTGCATCATCATTCTATATATTATGCACAAAAGTTGTCTCGTTAAAAAACCTTGCTAGGAAAACTCATTGGGACAAAAACCATAGACAAGGGAAAAAGAGTACAATGCGTATTATTTCTCCCCCTCATATATGCAACTATATGTGAGATGACAAAGTTCAATCTCTGTAATATATGCTTAAGAAGTGATCTGCTGGATCATTATTTGAGGAGCTTCATTAGATATTCATTTCACAATCATCATGCTCATGCATGCATGAAAATAACTCACCATCATTTATTTTAATTGTTAATACATCAAACAAGTTATCTTGATGATCTTAATGGATGCGATTTCTCCACATTATATCATTATAATAGATGGATTATGAAATAATGACTCCTTCAGGGAAATATTCAATTTATAATTCAAGATAATATTTTATGCTTTAAAGAATTTAATCTTATATTCTTTTGAATAATATGGTAGCTTTTGGAGCTCTTCGAGAGTACCATAAGATTTTAAATCATCAATACATATATCAACATTCAATAGGTAAATATATAGTTTCCTATACGTAATTTTGATCAATTACATAACATTCATTCAACAAATATTTGTTATAGCAATTTTATCACATATCTCAATATTGCATTAATTAGTACAAAGATCTTTGTAATTTAATAGATTAAATCTCTCGAGAGTTTGAAATGCTTCAGGCATTCTAAATCCTTCAGGGATTTTCATTAATATATTGCAATCAAATGAGATATGAATAATTTGCTACTACGTTAATAAGTCCATCAGGGACGACAAAATTAGAAATATAATTGCACATCACAATTTAATTTTCTTATTACATATTCTTAAAACACCCTCTTATAAGTTATACTCGCTTATAAGTTACCGTTATACAATGCAAGGTGTTTGGAGTACATGTCCACAAATTTATATTTCACTAGTGAAAATAATGATGTTTTAATCACACCTTTCGATTAGTCCAATACTTTATCCGTCGACATTATACAAATAATTTTAATTCTAGATCCTCATTTTCATTTATAAATCAATTGCAATTGTATAAATAAATTTTGATTAATCACAATTTTATTTCGATTCCATATTTATTCTAGTAGAGACATAATTTATTGAGATCTCATTATTTTCAATATTGTTAGGTACCTAAACCTCTTCTGGGGTAATTTGCTCGTCATTGTCTTCTACTTTTTTATCATCAATATTCTTTTCAGAAGAATTTATTTCTTTTGAAGTATTGATAACTTCAAGCCAACTTTCTTATCATGCTCTTTTCTTCTACCTTGGATCTTTATCATTAGAACCAATTGGTCGACCATGCTCCTGGCATATCTCAAACATAGAATTATCCAAGGGTATCTCAATGAGCACTAAATGCTGGAATATCATTTTTGCATCAATATAAATAATATAATTGCATATTGTTTCACATTAATAAATTTATGAACTTCTAGTTCATATTAACTTATTAGAGGATCTAAGTGAAAGATATTAATGATGCATTTCATATAAGTTATATAACTTATGTTTTTCAGCTCTTGT
This sequence comes from Juncus effusus, assembly GCA_027726005.1. Classification (NCBI taxonomy): domain Eukaryota; kingdom Viridiplantae; phylum Streptophyta; class Magnoliopsida; order Poales; family Juncaceae; genus Juncus; species Juncus effusus. Next base: position 5,419,842 of record CM050905.1, on the reverse strand, counting down.
TTCTCTCCCCCTAATGTTATCATTAATTATTAATCAAGTTCTTTAGGACTTTCATTGTCTATTATATCTTGAACATATTCATTAATATTTGATTTGTTTCACAACAATCACTTTGGTATTCATTTAATTCTTTCTTCTGGAATTTTGTCTACAAACATCTAACACATTTCAGGTGTGTTTTTGCATGATCCTCCAGGGATATCCATCCGAATTAAGATGAAGTGAATAATTTTGTGTAATGAAGTTCAAGATATCAAATTATGCAGGGCAGTTTAACTTAACATATATGCCCGACTTTTATTTGTGACCCATTTTTGTGCGTTGCGGTGGAGCTACCGGAACAAATATTACACATCCAAAAGATTTTAAATAGTATTTACTCGGCTGCAGGCCGGTCACAAATTATAATGGGGAGTACTTATTATAAAATTTTGGCTTTACTCTAATTAGTTCTGTAGCATATATCATTTCATGGCCTCAATCAAAAGACGAGCTTTCATTTCATTATTAGGGGCCAACGATTAATTATAATCGCTTAACAAGATATGATGTTATATCATTCTAAGTGCGTTTGTGGGCCAATGCTCAACTATAATCTAAATCAACATACAATAGTCAATTATTACTTGGGATGTAGCCAACTGATCATCATCAAGACGATTTTTCTTAGTTATACGATCCAGAAATTATTATCTTAATTAGAATATTCGAGCAAGCAATCTCGGAAATACAATATTTCGAGATTAAATAAATGTACATGTGACCATCTAATAGATGCATCTATTAATACCATAAAATATCTAGATGGTCCACATGAAAGAGTAATAGGGCCACATATATTTCGATTAATACGCTCAAGGAAATTGGGTGATTTATTCCCAACCCTGATTTGTGATGTCTAACAATTAATTCTCCTTTGATAACATGCAGCACATGAAAATTCATTTGATAAAAGAATCTTCTGGTTCTTTAATTGATGCATATTTGAATTCTCTGTGATTAATTGCATCATCATTGCTCCGAGATTAGTTAACTTTTGTTTCATGCCAAATCATGAAATTTCTCTTCGAACTAGTGAACTTCTGGTTCATATCAAATCATAAAATTACTTTTCAAATTATTGAACTTCTGGTTCATGTTTAATGATAAAATTGCTTTTCTAATTAGTGAACTTCAAGTTCATGTCAAATTATAAAATTACTTTTCGATTGGACATGCAGAAGCATAAATAAGTTTTAAGTCAATAAACTTCTGGTTTACTAATAAATCTGACTTAATTGTATTAGTCCTTCATAATACAAATCAATAGAAAAGCTGCATGTTGTTCTAATGAATATTTCTCAAAATACAGAAATATTGTCCACTACAATGAGGCACACATATTTATAATTCTTATTGTGCCCATTCATACTTTGATCCATATTAGTAGTATCAAAAGAAAGAAAAATAATGATAATGATAATAACAATAATAATAAGAATATAAAAATAGAATAAAAGAAAATTTTCTTACTCGGTTCTTTCTCTAACTCGTTCTTATTAATGTGCTTTAAATCCAGCGGATGATATCATTATCGGTTATCTCAAAAATACATATTTTGGAATCAGTTACAAATAATATCTTGTTGTATCTTCTCATTGTCTTATGTGATTTTCTTGTAATGACTTCTGGCATTGGTCTCATTTATGTCATTATTTTACAACATTCACTTCTGGGAATTGAATGCAATTATTTAGACAAGTTTCATAATTTCTTCTTTTACAACTCATTAGTTTGCTTATTCACAATAAGATATGATATTGGTTTTCAATATATCTTACAACTCTCTTCATCTTGTTGCTGCTTCAAGAGAAGGATAAAAGGTAAGGAGTATCATTATTTAATATATATTCTTCATTTTTTTTTCAAATTATTATTTGAGAGTTGATCTTCGAGATTTAGACAATATTTCTGATTTATATTCTTGCAACTACTAGTGCTATATTTTGCAACTTATGGTGCATAAAATAAATTTTGCAGCTTGTGTGCAAAGGAAAAAATTATTGCAACTACAGGTGCATAAATAAAAATAAATTTGCATAAAAATAAATGTGCGTAAAATAAATGTACATAAAAGTAAATGTTCATAAAAGTAAATGTGCATAAAATAAATGTACATAGAATAAAGATAAATATACTTGCAACTTCTGGTGCATAAATATACTTACAATTTCTGGTGCATAAATATACTTACAACTTCTGGTGCATAAATAAAAATAAACATGCAACTTCTGGTTGCGTAAATAAAATTAAACAAGCAACTTTTGGTGCGTAAATAAAAATAAACATGCAACTTCTGGTTGCAAAAATAATTAAACAAGAAACTCTTGATGCATACAAAATAATTTAAACGAGCAACTTCTGGTGCGTGAATAAAAATAAACACGCAACTTCTGGTTGCAAAATAAAAAATAATTAAACAAACAACTTCTGGTGCATTGATCTATAAAGAGAATCTGCAACTTCTAGTGCAGAGATATGTTCTTAAAAGAAACTCGTAAAATAACGAATTTCAAGAAAAGAAAAAAAATCGAATAAAAGAAATCCAAAATAAATAATATAATGAAATAGTAATAATTTGAAATTGTACCTTCTGAAGCAGAGTTTCAGTTATGTTATTTAGAACTTCAAATGCTTATTGTAGAGTCGTGCTGATAACGTGTTATAAAATAAAGAACAAAAGAATAATAAACGAGATAATTGGAAGAAGAGAATTATGTATTGAATTGTGGATTAAGAATACAATATCCACTGCCCTCTTTATATAGTAGAGGGTGAGTGCTGGTTAAGAAATCTATTGCCTGATTTAGAATTACAATAAAGGAAATAATCTAACCTAAATACAATATAATATACAGTAATAAATATCCTGGCACAACTCCTTCCATTCTTACAAGCATTTCCTAATTTATCTTTTCTTAGGGGCCAAGTATTGGACATCCATATTAATTATATTCATAACACTTCTCTCTAACAAGGCCAATATTGCCTAAAAATGTTGGATTCTATTCTAAGAATTAACTAAATAAATAATCAAATAAATTATAAAATAATGATAAGAATGAGACAAGTCTGGATATAGTCGTGCGATCGAGTCACGACTGCCCTAAAGACAGATTGACGTCCTCTTGTACAAGATTTTCCGTCTATCCGCCTCCAAGGTTCTACACCATGAGAAAGTTCCGTATCCGCTCCGGTAGCACAGTCGCAGAGCGGGCCTTCATTTCAAAAAGAAATGAAGCCGTGCACCATTATCTTTCAAACCAAGTTTATGTTGTGTAGTAGGAAGAAAGTATTTTAGAGGAGGATGAAGAAGAAGAAGTGTTGTTTTGTATTTGTTGTATTGTTGTTATGTTTAGAAAGGAGGGAAACTCCTTTTATAATGAGGGAGAGGAGAAGACTTGGTCCAACATATTAATATCATTCCAAACTCCTTATTTAATGGCTATTAAAAATATCAATAAAATACAACAATAAGTTTTAAAATTTACTTATATTATTTATATAATAAATAATATACAAATTTCCACTCAAATTTTAAAACTTAATATTTAAATATTTCTTCCGAATACTTGGAATCTACTATGCATAAGTATGAGTTGACATAGCATTGAACTCATACGCAGTGATGATCATATACGATCGAGATTTACATGGTAAACATACGTTTTTGAACAATAAATCTTTTTACCGATATTCTATAATCACACACATAATAGGAAAAATCTTTTAGGTGCTTTAGCGGGTGTGCGCTATTTATGGCCTTGCGCGAACCTTGATTATCATGAGAATACTTTAGGATTTCGTCCGTATCTTTAGTTGCGGCCCACGACGATTCTCACTTAGGTAATTCTTCAAAGAGTATACGGTGTGGAAATATACTCCGTAATATTACTTTTGTATAAAGTAATTTATTAATTTATAAAATTCATTATTTGAATTTTTATTTTTTCGGAATTATTCAGAACAAAAGTTCAGCCTAACCATCACCTTAAAGCACTTCACCATAGAGATGAGCACAGACAAATCAATGTCTAAAATGGTGCTTCAAAATGTCACATCAGCAGTTTCGTTTAACCTTTGAACCATTTGTCAGGGGACCCACCGTTGGTGACGTTTATATGGGCTAAACACTTCATCCCCCTCGATGAACTAGATCATAAAAGATCTTTTATTATCGAATATATTATTTTTCCAATTTTATATGATATCATATTTTATTTTATTTTCCGCGGTTTTATAATGAGTAATAATGTGCCAAATTATTTTAGCTAGCAATTATATTTTATTGATTGATCAGATCAATAATATTTTTTTCAACAAGAATTCATCAAAATTGATGATAATAATTTAGGCATAATAGGAATACTCAAAATAAATTCCTAAGCCAATTTCAATCATATAAATTTTATATTAAAAATAATATGGTATTGACCAATAATTTTTTTTTAATCAATATTTATTGATAAAATATCTTAACATAATTAATATATAAAAGATGTTTAAAAGTTAGGATATCATACATATATATCCATATTGGATCAAAAATTATTATTTAAATCCAAATTTATATGAAGAGATAATTCCATCAAACTTTATAGATTTACATTTTGAACCACAAAATATTTAGTGAAATCCAAATTTATATGAAGAGATAATTTAATCAAACTTCACATATTATTTATTTATTTTGCTTGCAATATAAAAACTTAATAAGTTAGCAAACATTGTGCATTTTTTTAATAATAAGTTCATATTTTTGATAAATTATTATATTGGTCAATTTTATATATTTTATCTCTATTTAGGATAAAATTAGTTTATCTAAATATAGATAGAAGGGAAATATAATTTATTTAAAAAAAAATAAACTATGGCTAAAATATTTTAAGCCAATCATGTGCTATAGCAATTAATATTTATAAAATAATAATTTGACAGTACTGCAAGGCGAATATAAGGCAACAAGTTTTATAAATATTTTATTTCTAAATTGGAAATAAGATTATTTGTTATATAAATGAATTTGTATTAATTAAATAGAATACAATAAAGATTCTCTTTTTTCTTGTACTCAAAATAATTGAGGAAAAATTATTTGCCTTCTTTATTTTTATCCAACTTGGGAAATATTTGGTCATACCAACTTAACTATATTTCATATATGCCAAAATAGACAATACTAGAGATCTTCAACAGTAAAGTAAAGACTCATATTTATTTTCTTAATATATATCATTAAATTCTTATAATCTAATTTGATTGAAGGATTTTCTTTCCCTTTTTTTTCTTTAATTTTAATATCATTAATAAGTGTTAAATATGCTCCAAAAATTAGGAAACCATCCATGACAAATAAGGAATCATAAATTATTAGTGAAATTCTTTGTATAAATTCATTTGCTCATTTTTTGATTTAAATTCATCAGAGGAGATAATTATATCAAACTTCTAATATCATTATTTAGACAAAGTTATGAACATAACTTGTAAATGTTTATTTAATGAGATAGATGTAGTCATAAAATAAGCAGTCATGGAACTGACAATTTAATTGTTCATTCTACCCCCCTCAATCTCTATGATATTTAATATTTTGTACAATTCAAGAGAATTAATCATAGGATAAAACACATATATTATTATATTACATGATAGTAATGGCGGGTTATGTTGCCACTAAGGACAATGAACAATAATTTCCTTCCTGCTAATCAAAATTTATTTTTCAAGGAAGATTTACATTTTTTCTTAAGCAATGAATCACATTTATAGCCAAAAATAAATGTCATCTATGGCCCAGAAGAAATGTGATGTAACAAACTTGAGATAACATTTGAGACACCGTTGTTGTTTCAAACTATTTTTTGGTTGTCAAATAATAAATTAACCAGACTAATATAATTGTTAGTTCATGAATTGAAACAATAATTATATACATTACCAGAGAAATAATTATCTCTTTTTTATGTTAAATCTCCACAATTCTTGTAACTCCAAAATATGCAATAATTTGCAAAATAACTTTCGGGAGTTTAATTGGGAGTAACAAATTCTGGTGTCATGAGAATGAAAGTCAAAAAGACTCAATGACTTGGTCAACAAGCTTCATGCTCCAATGACAAATAAATGTCAATATTTATTGGGAGTAATTTGCTTGACTCCAAAAGATATCAAATTTATTTAATTAAAGATAATATTATGATCTCTAATTTATAGTGTCAAGATATGTGTGTAATAGAAGTATTTAGCACAAATCGTGAACATTAACTCCATAAAGAAAATGTTAAAAGAGGAACAAATAAATCATTTTTTTTTTGATAAAATACATTATTAATATCAATGACTTTAATAATTTCTCTTTGTTGTGAATATATATTACCACTAATATAAAGTTTTTATTTCCTGCTAAACGAGGTAAAGGGAGGAACTCAAGGGCCAAAGCCCAAATATGAGAAGCAAGAAAAATGAAGAGATGACACATACACTTGCTGTTTATGTTTCATTTCTTTAATTTCTCAATTAATTTTGTCTTTAATATTTCATAAAAGATCATAAATAATTAGTGAAATCCTTTAAAATAGATGTATTTTTCAAAATCTTTAATTTAAATTAATATGAAGTGATAATTTTACCAACCTTCATATAACATTATTTGAGTCATACATGTATATATAACAAGTTTCCAATGTTTTGCTATAATTTTTTTTTAAATTTATATGAAGAGATAAATTTATCAAACTTCATATATAATATTTATGTATTATTTCTTTTTATCCAAAATGAAAAATTGGGCATGCCAACTTTTATAATATTTAAGAATAAATTTTTAAACTTCAAAAGATTCTGATAAATGGAGAATATGAGAACTTAGCACAATCGCGAACATTAGCTCTATAACAAATCTATCATTCGAAAAGACTATAACTAAAAATAAACTTTTCAACTGAATAATAATGCTATTAATGACATTTAATTCCGTATCATTTGATTTAATTCTATCATAATGACCATTCAATTTTGAATAAATACCATAACAATATGGTTGCATATCAGCTGATGAGGACATTAATTAAAAGGAGTTTCCTTTTACCCATTTACAATCTCCATAAATCATGTTTTGTTATAAAATAAAAGAACAAATAACTATAAAACAGAGAATTGGAAAAAGAGAATTATGTATTGAATTGTGGATTAAGGAATACAATAGTCATTGGCCCCTTTATATAGTAGAGGGTGAGTGCTGGCCAAGAAATCTCTTGCCTGATTCAGGATTACAATAAAGGAAATAATTTGACCAGGAAATTAATAGAAAATATACTAATTAATACCCTATAATAACTCCTTCCATCTTTACAAGAATCTCCCAATTTATTGTTACTTAAGGGCTAAGTAACGGACATCCATATCAATTATATTCATAACACTCCCCCTTGGATGTCCGTATTTCATTACGCATTAGAAGCTGCCTCATTAAAAACCTTGCTAGGAAAAACCCGATGGGATAAAAACCGTAGCAAGGGAAAAAGAGTGCAGCGCGTATAATTTCTCCCCCTCATGTGTACAAATATCTCTAAAGTGACGGAGTCCAATCTTGTGTCTTAATTGCCTGAAAGTTTTAGTTGGTAATGACTTGATGAAGAAATCTGCAAGATTATTACTTGAGCGAATTCGATGAATATCAATTTTACCGCTCTTCTGGAGCTCGTGTGTGGAGAAGAACTTTGGAGAAATATGTTTTGTTTTATCTCCTTTAATGTAACCCTCCTTTATTTGGGTAATACATGCAGCATTATCTTCGTATATCACTGTTGGACTCTCTTTGATTGTTTTGATGCCACATGATTCTTGAATATGTTGAATCATTGACCTCAGCCATACACACTCTCTACTTGCCTCATGAAGTGCTATGATTTCAGAATGATTTGATGATGTGGCTACCAAGGTTTGTTTGGTTGAGCGCCATGATATGGCAGTATGACCATATGTGAATAAATATCCAGTTTGAGACCGGGCTTTATGTGGGTCTGACATATATCCAGCATCTGCATATCCAACTAATTTGGATTCTGAGGTCTTTAGATACAATAATCCCATATCTGTTGTTCCTCGAAGATAACAAAGTATGTGTTTAATACCATTCCAATGCCTTCGTGTTGGCGCAGAACTATATCTCACTAACAAATTAACAGAGAATGATATGTCAGGTCTGGTATTATTAGCTACGTACATTAATGCACCAATTGCACTTAAATATGGTACTTCTGGACCAAGAATTTCTTCATTATCTTCATTTGGACGAAAACAATCCTTCTTTATATCAAGAGATCGAACTACCATTGGTGAACTTAATGGATGCGCTTTATCCATGTTAAATCGCTTTAGGACATTTACTACATAAGTAGATTGATGAAGAAGTATCCCATTTCTCAAATGTTCGATTTGCAATCCGAGACAAAACTTTGTTTTCCCAAGATCTTTCATTTCAAATTCACTTTTCAAATATGAAGCATTACTTTCAATCTCTTCAGGAGTTCCGATGATATTTAGATCATCAACATATACTGCAATAATTACAAATCCTGGTTTTGATCTCTTAATAAAAACACATGGACAAATAGGATTGTTATGATATCCTTTTTGTGTAAGGTATTCATTTAGACGGTTATACCACATCCTTCCAGATTGTTTCAACCCATACAAAAATCTCTTTAATTTTATGGAATACATTCCACGAGACTTTGTGTTATATGCTTCAGGTACTTTTAATCCTTCAGGGACTTTCATGTAAATATCACTATCAAGTGATCCATATAAATAAGCTGTTACAACATCCATGAGATGCATATTCAGCCCTTCAGAGACTGCCAAGCTAATTAAAAATCTAAATGTAATTGCATCTAATACAGGGGAATAAGATTCTTCATAATCAATTCCCGATTTTTGTGTAAATCCTTGTGCAACAAGTCTTGCTTTGTATCTTACAATTTCATTTTTCTCATTACGTTTTCTCACAAATACCCACTTGTATCCTACGGGTTGTTCACCATCAGGTTTTTGGACTACAGGTCCAAAAACTTCACGTTTCTCAAGAGAATGTAATTCTGCTTGAATTGCATCTCTCCATTTTGGCCAATCTTTCCTACGTCGACATTCTTCAATTGTTTTGGTTCTTGATCCTCGTTTTCATTAATTATATCAATCGCGATTGCATATGCAATTTTTTTTTTTGTCAATAATAGTTTTATTTCGGTTCCATCTCTTTCCAGTAGAGACATAATTTATTGAGATCTCATTATTATCAATATTTTCAATATTGTCAGGTACCTGAATCTCTACAGGGGTTATTTGCTCATTCATGTCTTCTACTCTTCTATCGTCAATATTCTTTTCAGAAGAATTTATTTCTTCAGAAGTATTGATAAGTTCAGTTATGCCAACTTTCTTATCGTGCTCTCTTTTCTACCTTGAATTTTTATCTTTGGAACCGATTGGTCGACCACGCTTCTGGCGTATATTACATTTAGAATTATCCAAGGGAATTTCAATACGAGCCGCAACATTTTCTGCTGGAATATATGATTTAGTTACTCTTTTTGTATCAATAAATGCATCTAGTAGTTGATTTGCAATTTGTTGCAAATGAATAATTTTCTGGACTTCTAGCTCAGATTGATTTGTTCGAGGATCAAAATGATATATTGATGATGCATTCCATATAATTTCTTGTTTTTCCAGCGTTCGTTTCTCTCCCCCTAATACTGGGAACATAGCTTCATCAAACTTACAGTCAGCAAATCTTGCTGTAAATAGATCTCCAGTTAATGGTTCAAGATATTTAATAATTGATGGAGATTCGAAACCAACATAAATTCCCAACCTTCTTTGAGGTCCCATCTTTGTGCGTTGCGGTGGAGCTACCGGAACATATACAGCACATCCAAAAATTCTTAAATGGGATATATTTGGCTGCAGGCCAGTTACAAGTTGTATGGGGGAGTACTTATGATAAGCAGTTGGTCTTAATCTAATTAGTGCTGCAGCGTGTAATATTGCATGGCCCCATATAGATGACGATAACTTTGATTTCATAATTAAGGGCCTTGCGATTAATTGTAATCGTTTAATAAGAGATTCTGCTAGACCATTTTGCGTGTGTACATGGGCCACTAGATGCTCAACTTTAATCCCAATTGACATACAATAGTCATTAAATGCTTGAGATGTGAATTCACCGGCATTATCAAGACGAATTGTCTTAATTGTATAATCCGGGAATTGTGCTCTTAATCTAATTATTTGAACAAGTAATCTCGCAAATGCAACATTACGAGAAGATAATAGACATACATGTGACCATCTAGTAGATGCATCTATTAATACCATAAAATATCTAAACGGTCCACATGATGGGGTAATAGGCCCACATATATCACCTTGAATACGCTCAAGGAAATTGGGTGATTCAATCCCAACCCTAGTTTGTGATGGTCTAACGATTAGTTTTCCTTTATAACATGCAGTACATGATATTTCATTTGATAAAAGAATCTTCTGGTTCTTTAATTGATACCCATTTGAATTTTCTACAATTCTTCGCATCATTATTGCTCCAGGATGACCTAGACATTCATGCCAAACCATAAAATTGCTTTGAGAGTTATTAAACTCATTTTTCATTATAGCATGATGTGCTTCAATTGTACTAATACGTGTATAATATAAGCCTATTGACAAAGCATGCAATCTTTCTAATATACGTTTGTTACCGCAAACAATATTTGTTATTCGAAGGTACTCAATAATTAACGAAATATTTTATGTTCTTAATTATAGTGTGTGTAGTTGCACTATCTGCTAGGCATATATCACCGTCATCCATTATTGTAATATTCAAAAGAAACAAGACCTCCAAGTCTCTTCATTTATTAAGTAAAACAAAAACAAATACAAGATAAGATAATGATAACATGAAAATAAACATGCTAAAGAAAATACTCTTAATAAAGTAAACGTACTAGAAAATAAAACATTATTGATGCATAAAGAAAAATTATTTTAGTCTTGAACATCTTCACTAGCAAGGGAATATTCATTATCTCCATTTGGGGGATTAAGATAGTCCTCTACATCCAAGCGTGTATTAACCAAGGGCACATTCAACGGGTCTTCATTATCTTGATAAACCAAATTAACCTCCTTAGTATTTTCTTTCTCCTTCAGGGAGGCTTGATAAAGTTCAACGAGATGCCTTGGCGTACGACATGTACGCGACCAATGCCCTTTCACACCGCATCTAAAACATGGATCCCTAGATCCCTTGAGAGCGACACTTTGCGGCTTCTTGCTCCTTTCTAGTGCGGGCTTCTTAACTTGGCTATTACGGTTCCAAGAATGATTTTGACCACGGCCTCTTCCACGCCCGCGTCCATGACCGGGGCCACGACCGCGATTACGACCGTTAAATGCAGCAGCATTCGCTTCTGGGAATGGCCTAGAACCTGTCGGGCGAGACTCATGATTTTTGAATAATAATTTGTTATTCTGTTCCGCCACGAGTAGGCACGAAATTAACTCAGAATACTTTTTGAACCCCTTCTCCCTGTACTGTTGTTGCAGGATAATATTTGAGACAGGAAGGTTGTGAAAGTCTTTTCTAGCATATCTCCATCAGTAATATTCTCCCCGCAAAGTTTCAACTGAGAAACAATTCTAAACATCGAGGAATTATACTCACACACCGATTTAAAATCCTGTAGTCGTAGGTGTGTCCACTCGTCACGAGCTTTCGGGAGTATTATTGTCTTCTGGTGGTCATACCTCTCCTTGAGGTTTTTCCATAAAAGTAGAGGATCCTTAACAGTAAGGTATTCACTCTTTAATGATTCGTGGAGATGGTGGCGGAGGAAGATCATTGCCTTCGCCCGATCTTGGATCGATGCCTTATTTCCCGCTTTGATGGTGTCTCCCAGACCCATGACATCAAGGTGGATCTCAGCGTCGAGGATCCATGACAGGTAATTGTTGCCCGATATGTCAAGGGCAACAAACTCAAGTTTCGTTAAATTTGCCATGTCGAAGCTATATTAATGGGATAAATTAAATTAGACCCTCGCAATTTAATATTGAAACTTCAGGTTTCAATAAGAATTAATTTCAAACTTTATGTGCATCAATAAACTGAATTGCAAGTACAGGTGCATAAATAAATAAAATAAATGTACGACAAATAAATGTGCGAAAAATAAATGTGGAAAAAAAATAAATGTGTGAAAAAATAAATGTGCGAAAAAAATAAATGTGCGAAAAAATAAATGTACATAAAATAAATAAAAATAAATATACTTGTAACTTCTGGCGCATGATTTAAACAAGCAACTTCTGGTGCTTTAATATAATAAACATGCAACTTCTGGTTGCAAAAATAAAAATAATTAAACAAGCAATTTCTGGTGCGTAAGTAAAAATAAACATGCAACTTCTGGTTGCGTAAATAAAATTAAACAAGCATCTTCTGGTGCGTAGTTAAAAATAAACGTGCAACTTCTGGTTGTATAAATAAAAACTAAACAAGCAACTTCTGGTGCATAAAAAATGATAACCAACTTCTGGTGCTTAAAAATAAACATGTATTAATAATAACATGTTATCTAAATTTCAAATAAATAAATAAAAGAAAATTCGAATAAAGGAAGAAAAAGAATCCGAATAAAAATTATTGGAATATAAGAAATAATTATGGTTCATACCTCGCTTACGTTGGGTCAGAGTCGTGCTGATAACGTGTTATAAAATAAAAGAACAAATAACTATAAAACAGAGAATTGGAAGAAGAGAATTAATTATGTATTGAATTGTGGATTAAGGAATACAATAGTCACTGCCCCCTTTATATAGTAGAGGGTGAGTGCTGGCCAAGAAATCTCTTGCCTGATTCAGGATTACAATAAAGAAAATAATTTGACCTGGAAATTAATAGAAAATATACTAATTAATACCCTATAATAACTCCTTCCATCTTTACAAGAATCTCCCAATTTATTGTTGCTTAAGGGCTAAGTAACGGACATCCATATCAATTATATTCATAACATGTTTAACCTTCTCCTTCATTTTTCCAGTCAAAATTGTAATGACTTTTAATATATGGAAACTAATATATATAATTAAATCAAAATAAGTTTGGAGTTATTTCGTAGAAGCCTAAAAATCATTAAAACATGAACAATAAAGTTGAAAGCTAAGAACTTGTACACAAAGGAATGGTCGAAGTAAAAATGATTAATATACTTATTTGCCTCATTGGATTAATAGATCATTTTATTTACTAATGTAAAGCAAATATACTGTTCAATGATATCAACTAGAATAATGGCAACAAATAACAGATTAGGCTTTTTTTTATGTTAAATAACAGATTAGGCGTAAAAGTATGAACCTCAAAATTTGAGCAAAATAAATTATAAGTTAATTGTAATGCCACAAATGAGGATATACTCACAATCTGTCTTTAGATTGTTAGATTCTATTCTAAAAATTAACCAAATAAATAATCAAATAAATCATAAAATAATGATATGGATGAGACAAGCCTGGATGTAGTCGTGCGATCGAGTCGCGACTGCCCTAAAGACAGATTGACGTCCTCTTGTGTAGGATTTGCCGTCTATCCGCCTCCAAGATTCTACACCACGAGGAAGTCCAGTATCCGCTCCGGTAGCACAGTCGCAGAGCGGGCCTTCATCTCAAAAAGAAATAAAGCCGTGCACCATGATCTTTCAAACCAAGTTTATGTTGTGTAGTAGGAAGAAAATATTTTAGAGGAGGATGAAGAAGAAGAAGTGTTGTATTGTATTTGTTGTATTGTTGTTATATTTAGAAAGGAAGGAAACTCCTTTTATAATGAGGGAGGAGAAGACTTGGTCCAACATATTAATATCATTCCAAACTCTCTATTTAATGGCTATTAAAAATATCAATAAAATACAACAATAAATTTTAAAATTTACTTATATTATTTATATAATAAATAATATACAACAAAAAATTCATCATTGTATCCATTAGGACCCGGTGACTTTTTATTCTTCCATTTCTTAATCGCATGATTCAATTCGTCTTAACTTAAAAGACTCATTTAAAAACTGAAAAGTTGTGGAGTCATGGTTGTAAATTGTTAAAACTTCTAAGCTTGATGCATTACTTGGAATCCGATTTTCAGTTCCAATGAGTGTTTTATAGAATTGAAACAGAATGTTTGATTTATCTTTGCGTCCAGTTTTTCCAACATTATCAGTTTGGTCCAATAAAGAGGCAATCATTGATTTTGATTTCCTAATTGAAACATATTTATGGAAAAACTTCGTATTATTATCTCCTTCCTTTAACCAATGAATTTTTGCTCATTATTTCCAATGTTTTTCATTTCTATGATTAATATCACTGAATCTTATTTTAACAAACTCCTTCAACAATTTCCCTAATGGTGAGAGAGGAGTTGTGTCTTCTTTTTCATCCAACCATTTCATTACTTTCTTACAATTAAATTTTATATTTGTTTAAACTGTTATTTTTGTTTTACTCCATTGTTTTAATTTCTTACTTAGTTCCATCGTTTTATCTGAAAACTCTTTCACTGTTGAGGCCTTAGAAGAATTGATCAGATGATCCAAAAGAACTAAATTGGCCTCTTCATTATTTAACCAATTGTCATCAAATCTAAATCTCTTGTAAATTGGAAAGAACATGATGAAATAAGCTATATGGGTATGTGATCTGAAAGGGTGTTTGAAAGACTTGTTTGTTGAAAATTTGGGAATACTTGAGACCATGTTAAGTTGAAAAGGTACCTGCCTAATCTGGTTTTTGCCACTGAATTAGACCAGGTGGAGAGTTTCTCTTTGAGAGGAGGATTAAACATATCTAGATCAGTTATGAACTCTTAAAAAATCTTTGCTTCCTCTACACTTCTTATACTGTAATTTGCTCTCTCATTTATTGATGAAACTAAATTGAAGTACACTTCTTATACTGTAATTTGCTCTCTCATTTATTGATGAAACTAAATTGAAGTCACCCTGTATTAACTAAGCGATTCCTGAACCAAGTTTCTGAACCAAGTTCAGAAATTCAATTCTCTTAGAAAAACTTTCTTCTCATTTTCTTCTTGAGGCCCATAAACATCAGTAATTCTAATTTCTGTGACATTCCATTTACATAATAGGTTAACAAAGATGGAGTACCCTTTAATTAAGGTGGTGATTAAAGAAAAATAATCAATGTTCCAAGCCAAAATCACTCCTCTTGATGTACCCTGGGCATTTAAGCATGCAAAACCTTGTAAGTAATTTCCTAATATATATATATTTTTTTGAATATAATCAGAATAATCCTTCAATTTGGACTCTTGCACACACATAATATCTGACCTCTCAGAAAGTATAAATTCCTTTAAAATTGTTTGCGTTTTTACTACATTAATACCTCTTATGTTACATGATATTATCTCTTGATATTTTTGTATTCATTATTTACTAATAAATTTTCTCTTGCTCTGTTCTATAATTGGCTCGATTATTACTTCACATGATCCACATTATAGACCTTCTGAATTGAAAGATCTGGTAATTCTGGTTTTGTTTAGATAGAAGGGAAATGTGATATCATGACGGTACTGTAACACGCCGGATCATGACGGAATGATATATATACTATTTTTACACTTTTATATATTGTTTTACCATTTTATATACTATTTTATTATTTTATATATTATTTTTATTGTTTATTTATTTTTTTTTACATTTTTTTACTTTTGGAATTTGTATATACTGTTCTAACATACTATTTCGATTTTTATATACTGTTTTCACTTTTTATACATATACTGTTATGAAAATAAATTATATATATTGTTATTACACCGTAATAAGTTGTATATATATTGTTATCCTTATCCGGCGTGCTACAGTGCCGGCGTGACCTATCAGGTTCTTAGATAAAATTTGGGTACAAAATTCTGCATTTACAAGATATTCCTCATGATTTAATAAGATGACAATAGAGAACTAAAAAAATCATAACAATAATTTATTCAAAAAAATATCATAACAATAGAGAATGCTTTTCTTTTATAAAAATTGTCACGCCCCAAAATCTAAATCTAGAGTTTGAAACGGGACAACCGCCGTAGCCGTAACCACAAGGCATCATCACATTTATTCACACAGAAATAAATAAAAATCTTAATTTATCATCATTTATTTCAAATCAACTTAATGGTTTATAACTTATTAAAATAGATAATAAAGTACTTTAACATAATAATAAATAAAGATAAATATATCGCCGCTCAAGATACCCCAAAGCTCCCACAAATCCGCTAACCTGGGCCAACAAAATAAGACAATAAAGAAAGGGTGAGTACATGGGTACTCAGTTAGGGTAAAAGCAAAATAAACGAAACCCAGCCTCCTTCGGATTAACTTTCAATTAAAATATTACTATAATAATATTAGTAGACTCATACTTATATAGATACACATATATATTCAAGCTTCTTAAATTCCCCTCACATTAATCGCTCCTTTAAATTTGTTTATCTTTAATTCTTATATTCATTAATTATTCATCTTGTTTTCACATTATTACTTTATCTTCTTCTCTTCAATTTTCCTCTTTTCCGCTAAGTCGCCCAGGATCGCTACCTGAGATGCCCCAATGTTAGGCGCATCCAGATTCTCTTGACCCGGAAAGGAGTGCCCGAGATTGCTACACGGGAGACTCTTGACGCCCGAAACCTCGCCCAGGATCGCTACCTGAGATGCGGCACTTACTCCGTCAGATCTGACTTCTCTCTGTTCTTCTCTTCTTTTATATGTTATTATATTATCTTCTCTATTTTGCCTCATATTATCTTATATCTTCTTTTATCTTATCTTACATTAATTTATTAAAATTTTATATCATTTTCTTTTATTTATTTTATTTAATACTTCCACATAAAATATATCTTTACGGGCTACATAGTCCCTATAATTATGACATATATCAATTATTAAAATTTATTTAGTCCTCAATTATTTATCAATTTTATCAACCCACCAAAATATATTATTTCTCATATCTCAAGGGAATAAAATATATCAATATAGAAACAAAATGTATCAAGCAAAACAGAGTATATTAATAACGGGACCAAAGGAGGACCAAATCGAAAATTCCCTAACCTGGATGAACAAGCAAGTAACTCAGATCCTCAATCTTGCGCAGCTGCAACTCCTACTCCTCCTTCCTCGTCAGTAGATGCTCCTTCCTCGAGTTCGTCTTCTAAGGTGCCGGAGGCTATAATTTACAAGTAGCCTCGATCACAATCAAAATACACATAATGATAAACACACGACAAAACAGCCAATCTAAATGCTTATAAATGAACATGCACTTTTAAAAAGACAACTCAAACACTGACATAAATGACATAAATAGATTCCTTGCGTCGAGAAAATTAAAATCGACTATTTACTTGCAGGAAACAGAAGAGATATCAATGAAACAAAGTTTTGGTATTTAATTTCCTAGTTTTTCAAATTCTGGATCTGGACAGATCCGGACCAGTAAACGATTTCCGACTTTTCTGACGCAAAACCAGAATTCCCTTTCCCATATTTCAACTCCCCACTTTTACAGTACCTAATATCCAGAATTTGATACAAGTGTCCAAATTGCACCCATAACCCACAAGGCTGAAACTCAACTTATAATAAAAACTATTATAGACCATATTAAAACCATTAAATATGCACAATAATAAATCTAAATAAATAAAGTATTTAAAGTAATATAGAATAATTTTACATAAACTAATAAATAGTTTTCATTAGTAATTCATCGTGAAATATGGAAAGAGTCATGCATGATAATAATAACTCATATTTATATAAATATGATGTTTAATAAATACTCAGAATTATAGATTAATATGTGCCAAATCGACATATGAGGAAATTAACAAATATCATGCAATAGTAAATTAAATTATTATACTACAAGGTAATTAATATATGTGTATTACTAATTTCGAAAGGGGGTAGAAGTTGGATACCTTTAACAGAAATGTCAAACAAGAAGGGATAGTGATTGGTCCAAGTTGAAAAAGCTCTTTTGCTGAACAGGGATAAGAACAAGACAAAGAGAAGAAGGGACTCTCTTTACTATCAGCCAAAATAATGCCCGCCTCAAAAACCGTGCGGCGCAGGAAAAACCAAGAACAAAAGAAAGGAAGATGTTTATATACGGATGAGAGGCCTAATAATGTATTGGCTGGTCTGGGGTTTTGATACACAAATGGAAAGAATAAAATAGAGCAAAAATGGGGGGTTTTGAATATGAAATAAAATGGAAATAAATATCAAATAAATCAGAATTAGGTATCGAGAATAATCAGAAGGAAAATATTATAGAATTATTAGAAAGGATATTAGGCTGAATAATTTAGACATAATTATGGAAGTTACGACAGAGTTGGAAGGTAGTCTGAATTGATTTTATTGATGCAATAATTAAACAAATAAAACTTAATAAAATTGCTATAGAACTTCATTTTTATAAACTCAGTTGTTATATTATATTTTAAAATAAATAATATGATAATGTAGTGCTTAAAAATTTAATGGAGGTAGAAATTTATAAAATGACCAAAATGCCCCTAATGCAATTAAATGAAAAAGTTACGGTGCGTTACAAAAATAATACTAAAATTTTATAATTACAAAAAAAAAACATTTTCGCATGATATTAAATACTTTCAACTAAATTTTCACACGTAAGTTAAGCTCATTTCAAGAGCGTGGTATAAACAAAGAAACAAATCAATATAACTCAACTTTAAAAAATGATCATTTTTGAAAATTACGTGGCTTATTTGATTATTTTTGAAATTTGAGTGACCTATGGTGAAATTTACACTTAAATTTATTTTTGCGGCAAATAAACGATAATTAACAACCATTGCATGATACTAGAGCATTCAAAGCAAACTTAGTTATACAGGGTAGCACACCAGCACAGGACTGGTAGCAGTTGCTGACCAACCATATCTCCAGATATTAATTTTCTTTTCTTGTTTCCTTGGTACGTAGCAAAATTTAGTTTATATTTTAGGTACTTGATTTATCAGTTATCTCAGAAGTCAGAACAACAAGGTGAACCTGCATGTTTTAGAGGAAATATGGATCTAATAGAATATAACAGAACATTATAATAGCACTACCAATTTCATCAACATGCTAAATTTATTAATCAAATAGGCATTCACGCCCTAAGTTCATAGCATCAAAATAGAGAAGGAAATACGCCACAAAGCATAACAAAGGTACAATGTTTTCCCCTGCAACACCTTTCCCAACATAATGAAAACCTTGACTAGCCCGAAATCAAATTATTCTCCTTCTCTCTTTATTTTTCTCTCCATCTCAGAACACATAGGCTCTTCTTCTATCCGACTCACTTAGATCCATTAGCCTCTCCCTCAATAGCCAATGGTACTGATTTAGCCTGCACACATAATTTGCAGGTTAATTTAGTTAGGAAATGAAATTCCATTATAACGTATCTTTATAATATATCATATATAAAATTTTCCATACCAAATTGCGGTATTTGAGGGCATAGAACATCTCAAGGTAGCGTCGAGTCTCACGCCTATCAAGATTAGAAACATATTTCCAGAAACCATATACACCTGCCAGAGTCATCAGCCTTTCGGAGTAGAATTTCCATGTGTACCTAATTCAATTAAATAATAATATGATAAAAGTAAAAAAAAAAAGCTAATTCTGAGTGAAATTTAGAATGCGGCAAGAGTTTGGGTAATAAGTACCAATAACTCCTTTTCATAAAACAACATGGAAAGGGGATAATGCCACCGCTATTTCGACCTATTTTCCCAACTAAGAAACTTTGGGGATTGGTTATTTTTTATTTGATTATAGTGAAGATGGTTTAAGTGGTTGAGAATTCATCTCACTTGAAACAAAAAATAAAACTACAAAAGAGGAAGATAAATGTGTACTTCTCTTTAATACGCTTGCACCATGAGAGATCTTGGTCCAGTAGGACGGATCCGCCTTGCATTTCTCAAAGAAATCCACGATCAATTCAGACGCTTTGTCGCCCTGATAAGGGTCAATGTGGAATCCAGATACGCCATGAACTATGATCTCAAATGGACCTCCGTATTGGGTTGCAAATGTCGGGAGGCCACATGTCATCGCCTCAACCACAGTTAACCCAAATGCCTCATAGAAGGCAGGCTATGTTGAAAAATAAATAAATTAATTAATAAAATTAATTAATAAACTGTCAGACAAATATACTAGTATTACAATTTAATTTGGTTCTAATATAATGAAAATTTGTTGTGCCATTTATGAATGAAATCCACGAGATATGAAAAGTTGTAGCTATTTATTTATCCTTTTTTTGTTAGGTCGACTGCATAGTTATATTGGTCTAATTATGCCAAATCATGGGTTGTGAGCAAAAAAACTACCTGAACAAAAGCGCCCTTGGTGTCGCAAATGTAGCGGTACAACTCCCCATTGCGCACTCGGTTCATCTGAGCAGAGATCCACCTAATATGACCATTCAACTTGTACTCCTCGATGAGACTGTACATCTTCTTGAACTCGGCCTGCTCCTCCTTGTCCTTCGACTCTTTGCCATGGTCCCCACAAACCACCACGAGATTCACCAGTTCTCTCAAATGCGGGTTTCGCGCGTATATTTCCACCAACCCGGTAAGGTTCTTCACCTTGTCGAGACGCGCCATTGAGAATACTATTGGTTTGTTCCTGTCCTTCAGCACAAACCTAAAGAAGGAAATTAACAAAATTATTATTATTATTATTATTATTATTATTATTATTATTATTATCAATAAAAATGTATCTCTTACTTGTGCTCGTCATTCTCAACGGAGCTATAGAGCAGCTCCTTGATCTCAGGGTGAAGAGAGGTGAGACGTTTGTTTTTTTTTTTGAAAGAATGAGGTGAGACGTTTGTTGGTCTCGGTGTATGGGAAATAGATTGACATGTCAGCACCTGGCGAGACAATGTTGAACTTGGGGTCAAAAACATCAATTCCATGTACCACCCTGTATAACCCTGGCATTGTGAATGCCATGTGTGACTCATACTGACCCACAGTGCTCTTGCTGAAAAATATAATATCCACATGTTATACTATATCATACGAGGTGAACTACTGTAATCTATATCATACATGTGTGCAAATGATACCTTCCGGCAATTTCTTGGAAGGTGGAAGTGATGATGAAATCAGCATGGTTCATGGCGATAAGGTCTGCAGTGAATTGACAAGAGAAGTGATAGTGATCCTCCAAGTTCTTCCAGTATATATCCGAGTTGGGATACTTGGTCTTCTCCAATGCATGCGCAATTGTGCACTTAACAAAAGGAAAGAAAATAATTAGCAAAATGATAGGATCCAACTGCAATAAAATCTTAAAAATACGTTCGTATAAAAATCTTTCTTGATATTGACTTCAGTTATGTTTTGAACTGGAATACAAGACACTAACCGTTGTGACACCCAATTTGTGCCTAAGCAAAGATGCAACGAGATTCCCATCACTGTAGTTTCCGACAATAAGGTCAGGGGTGGCCTGCATCTCTCCGGTTATCTCATGTGCAACATCCTAAGGACCATTTTAAAAATCAGTAAGGAAATTAGTGAAGTTATAAACCTCTTCTAGACCTCCTTGTAAAGCTCATAGCATACAAGATGTCAGGAGTTCAAATTTCAAATAATGAAAACATGATTTCAGTCCTTCAATTTATCAATAAAGAAAATTAAAAGCAGGGAGTAAGTCAAATAATTACCTCGGCGTAGGTCTCGAGGTATGGCCAGACCTCAAAGCGGGAGATCCATTTACGAACGATGCCATTTTCGGTCCTGAATGGCACACGGAGTATTTGTGTGTGCTCTGTTCCTAGCACTTTCTCCAATCGTTGCCCACAAGTTGTGCCTACTGCATCCGGGAGCAACCTTGTGACCTGTTAGACCACATTATACAATTATAATCACAAAAAGAGCATTCAGGATAGCTTTTTGTCACCTCGATTTAATTTTCTGCATGTTTCGTATTGTTCCTTAATTGAAGTTAATATTTTGGAATTGCTAAATTATTATGATATTATTCGAATAGACATATTATTTGAAGTACGTACGTAGGAACTCCCTAGTTATAGATATTTTTCCTTGTTTCATCTTGTAATCTAGAGCTCAAATGTCTGAATATTTTATAACTATTTGTTAACAACATATTTATTTGAATAATCAAACTTACAATAAGAATGCGAGGTGTGATGTCAAGACCCTGTTGCTTGATTCTCAGAAGCATCTCGTTCTCCAAAGCACGCACTTGATCCAATATATATACAACCTACATAAACAGGTCATGAATATAAAACAAATATATGTATCACATTTTAAATTTGATGTCATTTAATCCAAAATGGATAATAAACCAAAGAATTCTTTCCCTAACTTTTCTCCTGGCTCACTTGGCTGAATGTATTTATGAGATTGACATAAGATACAAGATGCAAAGAATTCAAATCAAATTAACAACAAATAATGGCAGTATCATGATTTTCATCCGTCTTCACTCATCAAATAAATAAATATTTTACAACGTCTATACCTGTCCACCAGTATCTGGATATCCCAAGACATTGGCTTGAGCGAAATAGCCATGAGGAGAGAGAACGACAACATTAAACACCATTGGTACTGTGGATAAAAACTTTTCAAGGGTTGCTGGGTCGGGTGCCTCAAGAAGATCCAATAAGAGATGGATGGTCTCCTTTGTACGTGCCGCAGTGTCACCCCAACCTTTCTCCAATCCAAGCTCTTGGAATCTATCCAAAATTATAATATTGTGAAAAAAATGATTCAAAATTAAATTTGCACGATTCCATATGATGTGAACCCAAAAAAATGGAAGCATCTCGCATACCCTTGCAAATAGTAAAATTAACATGTACACCCCTCATTTTTTTAATTCTTAAAAAAAATGACTATATTCTCAAAGTTCTCACTTCTCCTTAAGTGATGTATAAATAAAACTGATAATATGAGGATAGTTTAAGAATCTTATGAAACAAATAAGGAATGAAGGGGGTATACATGATATATCTCATATGCTTTATAGGATTTATGTCATATTTCCTTTCTTTCGTGGAGTATCCATGATATTACCGATTTTCTATGGTAGGAATTAATTCTTAATAAATATTTTGAAGTAATTCAGAAAGAATTGAAATTAAAATTTTGAATTTGATGTGTAACCTGTGGTGGAAATCAGAGTAAGGGGTAGTTGGCTGGAGGGTGGCAAGATGTTCCTCAGCCTTCCTCAATGCGGCCTGAAGAGCGACGGATTTCTTGTGTCTAATGATGATGTGACATTCATAGATGATGAACCCATGTCCTACCAAGATGCTATGAAGAGTCTTGACTCTCAGAAATAGTTAGAGGCCATGAGAGCCGAGATGCAATCCATGCAAGACAATCAAATTTGGAATTTGATTGACCCATCCGAAGGCTTGAAGACCATCGGATGTAAGTGGGTCTTCAAGAAGAAGACCGACGTGGATGGAAAGGTACAAACCTACAAAGCAAGGCTTGTAGCGAAAGGTTTCAAACAAGTTCATGGTATTGACTATGACGAAACTTTCTCACCTGTAGCTATGCTTAAATCCATCAGAATTCTATTAGCTATAGCAGCATATTATGACTATGAAAGATGGCGAATGGATGTCAAAACAGCTTTCCTAAACGGAAATCTGACCGAGGACGTGCATATGATGCAACCCGAGGGTTTTGTCGATCCTAAGAATTCTGATAAGGTTTGCAAGCTTTAGAAATCCATCTATGGACTGAAGCAAGCGTCTCGAAGCTAGAACCTTCGTTTTGATGAAGTCATCAAAAGCTTTGGTTTTACCAAAAGTGAAGGTGAGCCTTGTGTTTACATGAAGTTCAGTGGGAGCACGGTAGTATTCCTGGTACTTTACGTAGATGACATATTACTCATGGGAAATGACATCCCAACATTATTGAACGTCAAGAAATGGTTGGGAGATAATTTCTCGATGAAAGACCTAGGAGAAGCCTCCTACGTGCTAGGAATCAGGATCTATAGAGATAGATCTAGAAGGCTTATAGGTCTGAGTCAAAATACATATATAGACAAGGTCATGAAACGGTTCACAATGCAAGAATCCAAGAAAGGATTTTTGCCCTTGTCACATGGCGTTTCTCTCAGTAAGACACAGTGTCCTACAAGTGAGCAGGAACGAAGACGCATGAATAAGATCCCATATGCTTCGGCTATAGGATCCATCATGTATGTCATGGTATGTACTAGACCAGATGTGTCATACTCATTGAGCGCAACAAGCAGGTTTCAGTCTGATCCAGGAGAAAGTCACTGGATAGCTGTTAAAAGAATCCTTAAGTACTTACGAAACCTGTTCCTAGTCTATGGCGGTATGGAAGATGAGCTCGTTGTAAAGGGTTACACCGACGCAAGCTTCCAGACAGACTCAAATGACTTTAGATCGCAATCAGGTTATTTATTTTGCCTAAATGGAGGCGCAGTGACATGGAAGAGTTCCAAGCAATGTACTATAGCAGATTCTTCAACGGAAGCAGAGTATATAGTCGCTGCAGAAGCGGCTAAAGAAGCTGTTTGGATAAAGAACTTTTTGGAGGAACTAGGAGTAGTTCCGAGCATCTCGGAACTAGTGGATCTATATTGTGACAACAATGGAGTGATCGCACAAGCAAAGGAACCGAGATCTCACCAAAAGTCCAAGCACATACTGCGACGCTTCCATCTAATCAGAGAGATTATACAAAGGGGTGATGTTAAAATGTGTAGAGTGCCATCGGACGACAATGTCGCCGATCCATTAACTAAACCACTCCCGCAAGCGAAGCATGAGGGTCATGTTAGGTCTATGGGCATAAGATGCTTAGAGTTGGCCTAGTGCAAGTGGGAGACTGTAGGATTAGTGCCCTAGGCCAAATGTATTTGTGCTAGGAAATGGATTATACATTGAGATATTATTATTTATTCAATAAAGGTTGTTTCTTATATATCTGTGTGTATGGGTTGTGAATGTAAATCTTATATCAACCAAGAATGACACTTCGAGTTCACGTCATCAGAATACGTAATTCTGATAGTAGAATTGTGAACCAACGAATGACATTCTAAATGTCCCTAGTGATATGTAGGATGTTTACAGAGATAGACATACTTCAGGTAAGAAGCTACATATCCACACTAGTATATTCGCAGGCTGGATGATCATGTTCTGCTGATCATGGACATAGAGATCTCAAGTCTGGAATATAGGTACATGTTAGAGTACACATACTGGACTGACCACACTATGAGAATATGCATGGTATATGTCATTAGTGATTCTCATATGAATAGTGTGCTTGTTCCTGCGACCTGAGGTCACCATAGATTCCTGTATGAGGAACTGCATACTTTAATATGATCTTACGTCATCCGTAATGGGATGATCATTAGGGTCATCATTAGGTATGCACTGAATCATGACGAGGAATGTGAGTGACCAAGATGGGATTTGTTCCTCTCGATAAGAGGGAGATATCTCTGGGCCCCCTGATGAACTAGGATTGAAGGAAATGCATGGCCATGCTCAAAATGGATTAACATGTGTTGTTAATATCATTTTGTATTTACTCAGTCTAATTCTCGATCAGGAAAGAGACTTTGATCAAACTCAAGGATGACATACTTTCATCCCTTGTGATCAAGACATATATCGTAGAACAAAAGGAATAAGCAAACGTCTATTCAGATAGGTTTATGATCGCTGATCATTTCATTTAACATGGGTAGTCATGACATCAGTCTAGAGGTTGCTCATGACTTACGGTCTTTAGAAGATCGTTGCCAGCGTTAAATGGAACCTACACGGTCACACAATGAACTCCATTCGTACGGGATGAATATACCTCAAAACAGTTATACATATGATGTATAAATTGGTGAACGAAATAATCAATCATTGGTTAATTGATTGAACAAAACCCCGTTGGCAACGGAATAGTTCCGTTCCCAACGGACTTATTATGGAAACTCTAATAACCTTAGTTGCCAAGTATTCCGTTATGGAATTACATATTCCGTTGGCAACGGAATAGACACGGATTAGGGTTTTAGTTATGGTAACTGAGCAATCGTTCGCCTCTCTCTCTAGTATAAATAGAAGGGCATAGTCCCTCTATTACATAGACAATTCAGAAGCCTCCAGGCTGCCGTTTTACACAAAAAAGAGAGAGAGAAGAGTTTTGAGAGAATTCGGAAAGTATTTCCGGACTCGTCTAGCCGAGTCCGGTTATTCCGTACGTGGATACGAGTAGAGATCTCCTCCAAAAAGTTCTTTATCCATAAAGCTTCTTTAGCCGCTTCTGCAGCGGCTATATACTCTGCTTCCGTTGAATAATATGCTACAATACATTGCTTGGAATTCTTACTTGTCACTGCGCCTCCATTTAGGCAAAATAAATAACCTGATTGCGATCTAAAGTCGTCTGAATCTGTCTGGAAGCTTGCGTCGGTGTAACCCTTTACAACGAGCTCGCCTTCCAAACCTCCATAGACTAGGAACAAGTCCTTAGTTCTTCGTAAATACTTAATGATTCTTTTAACAACTATCCAGTGGCTTGCACCTGGATTAGACTGAGGCCTGCTTGTTGCGCTCAATGAGTATGACACATCCACTACTAGAAACACAGTTTTCAACGGCGGTAGGCCGCCGAAGATAGGCTGCCGGTGATGCTTCCACGCTAAAAACAATTTTCACTGGCGGTACCGCCGGTAATAGTTATCACCGGCGGGTGACTGAATTTCAGCGGCGGGGACGGTAAACCCGGGTAAAAAAAAGTTGTCAGGTCATTTTTTTCAACGGCGTAATATTACTGGCGGGTATTTCACTTTCAGCGGCGGTATCCTAAAATCCCGGTGATACTTATCACCGGCGGTTTGGGAAATAACCGTAAAGACAATTGTTGCATTAAATTGAGACAAGCATTATCACCGGCGGTTTATGAGTTAACCGCCGGTGAAAGTCAATGTCAGAAACTACTTCACACATTTTTTTTCTCATTTTATCATATAAAATCCTAATATAAAATTCACACATTTCAGAAACTATTTCACACATTTCAGCATTTCAAATTCAAATCGTTTCTAAATCCAAAATGAAAATAAAATATATTCGTCAAAACAAAATACACATCCAAAATCAACATTCAATTGATATCCAAAATCAACATAGTTTGTCAAAACATAAAACAAGCCTTAACCTAACATTCAAAAGGAACTTGAAATCGTCATCCTATTCGTCACCTAAGTTAATGGCATCGTTAGAATCTTCACGAGTTTCTTGCGTCTGTGCGACACAACTCTGTTATAATATCAAAAAATTAAAAAAATAAATGCTTAGATTTAGGGTTTAGGGTTACTAGTTGATAAAAAATGAAAATATTAATTTGCTTACGGATACAACACCATCCTTCTCCTGACGGATTTGCTCCTTAAACGCCGCGAACATGGACTTCTTGAGATCCTCCGCTTGTGCCTTTAGTGCCGCTACAAGTTTTGTGTCAAATTCATCCTTCATTTTTTCGGAAGCTTCTTGATGTTTTTTCGTTACCAACTCTTCTATCTCCTCATCACTATACATTCGCCTCCTACGACCGACCAAGCCTGTACCAACAGAGGATCCATTAGACGCTTGAGTTGGCCGAATCTCATCAGATTTGACGAGACTATTCAACACGTAAATTCGTCCATGAGACATATTTCCGCTCGACTTGAGCCACGTCTCGTTATCATTGACATGTTCGGACTTGTCATCATCGTGCATTTCGATCATCTTATTTGTATAGTCCTCCTATAAATATAATGACCAATTAAATTTTATATTATAAATATGGAAATAATAATTATATAAATTAAAAACATACCACAACCCTTGCGGACTTAGAATCAATCCACTCCCCTGATGACCGCATCTTTGTTTTCTTTATTAAATCCATGTTGCTAACTGGTCCCTCTTGCTTTGTTTCCTATTATAAATAGCATATATTCGTATTAAATGGTTAAACTTTAGGGTTTAAATATTTATATATTAAAAAATTATCATATCGATCTTCGACAAGGTAAATGAACGCGACCCGCCTACATGATGCGCGCGCTCCGGACAATTGTTCCTGTTTAACGTATTTATTCCGGATTGTTTCAACCATTTCTGAGTCATCCAATAATCACATAATATTTGTCAGTGACTCTCGTCCTGCAACCAATCAGGAGGATAAGGGAACCAATATGCAGGAACTTTTGATCCAGACTTAGCACGTGCCTCGTCTTGCGCGTCGCATAAAGCGTCATTATACATTTTGGAGGCCGTCATATAAAAAGTGGTTTCATTGCTCTTTATACGCGCGGCCTTAGCGTCCTCAGTATCGCAATCATCCAAAAACCATTGAAAATGATTCTGTAAATAAAAAATGATATTGTAAGACTTGTAAATGAGGAAAATTAAAATAAAAGAAATTTAGTACCAAAAAAGCATCCAACAGATGTTGTTTTTGTTCTTTATCCCATTTTGTCCACGTAAACTGACCAACGCACATCCTTTTCACAAGGATCCCCAGTTGAATCGATATTTTCTGACCATTACCTGCCCCGCATATCGTAAATCCCCTAATATATAAGAAATTTATTAAAGCAATATAAATAAATTTTAGAAAATAACGTCAACAAACTTAAAATGATTTAAAATAATTCCTACGTTCGTCCGGTAGCAATAATTTTATCCCGATCTTTTGCCCGTGTAGGCACATCAGCAAGGATGTTTCGGTCCCTTCCCTGTGTTGTGTCTCACCAGAAGTAGTTGCGGAATCTACGGCGCCCTGAGTCTACAGCGCTTGGGACGCGGATTGTGCCTGTGATGCCGATGGTGCTTTAGATCATGTCCTCTTTGGTCTCTTATCCATGTTCCCTGCAATATAGATAATAATAATAAATGTCAAAAACTTAAGAGATAGTAAGTAAAAAATATATTGAAAGAAACCTACTAACTAATGCGAATTTACATATTCATTACTAGCATCGTTATCATTATCTTCATCTTCATCACTATCATCATCTTCGTCACTATCATCATCGTCGTCACTACCAATTTCTAAACGTTCTTCGTCTTCTAAGATATCAAGCTCACTCGGGTGCACCTCATCTACCACACCTTCTTCGTTCAAACTAACCTCTGCATCATCACCATCTAAAACCTCGAATGGACTACCCCTTACTTCCTCATGAAAAGGGTCCGATAGAGAACCATTATTTCTTGACACGCGATCGGATTCATCGGGTAATTTAAGCCTACGTTTAGTTTTTACGACAACCGATCAGTCACGTCTCTCGGGTTTCGACGGATATGATAAGTAATAGACTTGATTCGATTGATGCGCGAAAATAAAAGGTTCATAACTTCTAAGAGAAGAGGTAGTTTTAACTTCCACTAATCCATGAACTTCATCAACATTTATACCCTTTGGAGTATCGAACCAATGAACTTTGAATAAAACTAATTTGCTGCTAAAACAAAATGTTTAATTCGACTCAATAATATCTTCAATAATCCCGTAATTCCCTTAACACATACACCAGTATTCGTTGTTCGCACGTATTGCGCATGTGTCCGCGTATGGAATAGGTATCCATTGCAAGAGAGGGATCCAGATCCTTGCCCTATTCAGTGAACCCACCAAGCGCTCTGTTCTTTAATCTTGTATGACTTCACACGCTTAACGGGTCTATATGCAAGATTTCTCATATTTTCTGGACTTATGTGATCACTTCTTTTTATAACCAATTTTCGAAACCACGATGGAAATTCCTTCTCTCGTCTCTTGAGAAAAGCAGCATTAGATATGTTTCGAACTTTTTCTCGCACTTGCCGTTCATATTCACTAAAAATAGTAAAGATAATTCCATAAGAAAATATTTTATAATTTTTCAATTCAAACATAATATAGACTTATGTATGACTTACTTTAAATAGTCCTCAAGCTCCAGACAATTCAACAACACGTAATAATGTGCTGCGTAAATCTCATCCTCACTCAGGTCTATTAATTTGGGACCGAATGCTCATCCGGGATAATTAAATATCGAGCATGCCCTATTGTTTGTTGCGCACCCTCCATCATCATGGCGATCGGAGTGATTTAATCGGGTTTCGATGTCAGAAGCAAAATAATTAGAGCAGAAGTTCAATATTTCTTCTATTAGATACATCGCAACGATAGAACCCTCTACTCGTGCTTTATTTTAAATATGTTAAGATGAACTTATACTATTATGGTGTTACTTAAAATAAAATTCTAACCTTTCGAATGGATACATCCACCTATACGA
Source organism: Juncus effusus (assembly GCA_027726005.1). Taxonomy (NCBI): domain Eukaryota; kingdom Viridiplantae; phylum Streptophyta; class Magnoliopsida; order Poales; family Juncaceae; genus Juncus; species Juncus effusus. Next base: position 5,389,255 of record CM050905.1, on the reverse strand, counting down.
TATGGGGGCCTCCAACTCGTGCTTCATACGCTAGATGGATTACTAAATGCTCCATCTAATCAAAAAAAACTTGGCGGAAATAACTGCTCCAGCTTACATAATGTGACGACTATGTTTTTTTTCCATTTTTAACAAATGTTCACGATCCAACTCTGTTGCACACAAATCTCGGAAAAAATTGCTTAATTCCGTAAGCGGTTCCCAAAATTGAACCGGGATAAAATCTCGAAATGCTACTGGTAGTAACCTTTCCATGAAAATATGGCAATCATGACTTTAACCCATGAAACTTACACTCTTGCACTTTTACACAACGTGACCAATTAGCCGCATACCCTTCTGGAAAGCACAATTCTTTTATCCATTTACAAACGGATATCTTTTGTTGCTTGTTCAGGCAATACGATGCTTTCGGTTTAGTTAATTGGGATGTTTTTGCAACTCTAATTCAGAACGGTTGCAAAATAAGGCTAAATCAAGACATGCCTTTGCATTATCTTTGGTTTTCTCACTTATATCCATGACTGTATTGAATATATTATCGAATACATTCTTTTCTATATGCATTACATCCAGATTATGTCTAACCCCTCAAAAACTCGGTGACCATGCTTCATAACATAAGGAAGTTCATCTAACCGATCGACCAGTTGCCGCATTTCTATACCACTTCGTCGTGACGGTGCGGAATCGGGTTCCACCTTATTCCTACGAAACTTATTTCGTTGCTTTCGAAACTTGTGATCCTCAGGCAAGAACTGTCGGTGACAATCAAACCAACAGTTCTTCTTGCTATTGGGTAAACGGAATGATTTTATCCGTTCCATACAAATCGGGCATGCTAACTTACCATGTGTGGACCATCCAGATACTAAACCGTATGCTGGAAAATCATTTATCGTCCACAACAATGCGGATTTCATTGTGAAAGTTTGCTTGGTTAATCATAAGTACTAGCACCATGCTCCCATAATAAATTCAACTCATCGATTAAGGGCCTTAAAATATTATTTAAATTTTTACCAGGATATTCCGGTCCAGGGATTATAAGCGACAAAAATACATTTTCATCCTTCAATGCCATTCGAGGCGGTAAATTATATGGTACCAAGAACATAGGCCAACAAGAATATGTGGTACCGTTCATATTGAACGGAGTGAAACCATCAGTGGATAAACCGAGACGCACGTTTCTCGGTTCTAAATCGAAAGCACCATGAGTTCCATCAAAATGTTTCCACGCATCCCCGTCCGAAGGATGAATAATCATATTAGGCTTTTCACGAGGCTTCTTGTGCCACATCATATGCCTTGCAGTTCGGGGTGACATATACAGTCGCTGCAATCTCGGAGTTATGGGAAGATAACGTAGTACCTTTCGAGGAACAAGTTGTTCTTTACTCGCCCCCGTTTCTTTATACCGAGATTCCTTGCATACATGTCACTTATCTCTTGTGATATTTTCACCATAATATAGTATGCAGTTATTCGGGCACATATGAATATTCTCGTACCCCATACCCAATCCATTAACAAGCTTTTTTGACTGGTAGTAATTGGAAGGAAGTCTATTATTTTATGGGAGGAGCTTATTCTTTATAATAGAGATCATTCTATTATGACATATCTCACTCATCTCGAAATCTGATTTCAAATTTAATAATAAACTAACCGCTGACAATTTTTTCTCTCTCGATTGTGCGGTGCCATCCCAAAGAGCCTCTTGTGACGCACGTAGCATCTCATAAAAGGTTTCCGCTTTGAAATTATGACGCTCCTCCGAGCCGAAGTCTGGACCAGCCGCATCAAATACCATTTGTTCCATATTCTCACTATCACCGACTTGTTCCATATCCATCTCATCCGTTATAGACTCCCCATGCACATGCCAAGTTTGATAATCTCGGATAAATCCCTTATTAGTTAAATCTCGGATAAATCTCTACTCTGATATATTATATTCTGACATCCTCTGCATGGACACCTAACACGATCTACATTATTTCTTGGCTTAATATTTTCGGCCCGCGCAAAAGCATATTCAACAAATTCAGTCACCCCTTTAACATAAACCGGACATAGTGATTTGTCAGCAAGTAGCCTTGATTTAAACATCCAATCACGGTTATTTGACATATCTATTGATCTAAAAAAATAAAACTACAGAGATTTTATTTTTCAAAAATAATTTAAAGTTCCATATAAAGAGTTAAAACATAAACCTAAGCCTAACCCTAACGCTAACTAAACCCTAACCTTAACCCTAACTAAACCATTAACATAACCATAAATATTACAAAAATATAGAAATAAACCTTAATATGACCATAATATTAACAAAATGAAGTAAAACAAAAAAAAAGAAGTATACATATAAGAAACATAATCCAAATCTTAATAAAGATAAAAAAAAATAATTATCAAAACCTACACATAAATATTTAATCAAAATTTATCTACAAATATTCAATCATTATTCATAAAAATATTTCCAATAAAATCGCATTTATCTTGATTTAACCAAATTAATAAAGCCTAAAGAACCAAGAATTATAAATAACAAAGTCTAAATATTTATATTACGCAACAATTAAATAATGCATAAAAGAAAATAAAAAGATTTATACAATTTATAAGCCTTTATTCTAACCTTAATTAAGTTTGGAGATCAAATACTTCGAGCTTTCCCAACTTTGTGATGCCTTGCAAGTGTTTGAAACCTAACCCATAAAATAAATAATACTATAACAAAACTGATTTTTCTCCAATTAATAAACAAAGACCCTAAAGAAATACAACTAATATAAGAAGGAAAAAAACAATTAACCTTGCCTTCAAAGAGAAGAGAGGAAAAGGCGAATCCGAAGAGCGAGACGTTGAATACGGAGGATCCTAACAAAGAGAAAATATTCAACAATTAGGTAAAATAATATTTAAATCCTAACCTTAACTCTAACAAAAATGCGCTTATTTTGCCATAATTTCAACCAATAATTAATTAAGTCTTTCATTTTCAAAATTAAAACCCCAGAAAATTAGCAACAATTAGCCCTAAATAAATTAAGCCATAATATAAGAAAAATCAACAAAAAAAAACATTAACAAAAAAAAAAAATTACCAACAATAAAGTTCAAAATTAGCAACAATAAAGTTATACCTTGAAGTGACCAAACCGAGCCGAAATCGAGCAAAACTTTGGATTGAACAAATGGAGTGGAGCTAAATTTTCGGATTGAGAGAGTGTGAGGGTGAGAGAGACGGGATAGAGGGGGCTCCGGGGTGGATCTTGGCCGGCGGTGGGGAAGGATCTAGCCGGCGGTGGTGGGGTGGAGCTTGGCCGGCGGCACCAGATCTGGCCGAAGGTTCTTCCTTTTCGTTTCTTTTTTCTCTCTTTTTCTTGTGTGTGGGACGAAGAGAATGAAAGAGGGAGAGGGGTGTGTTGGCCCCTGGATAGTTGGGTAGCCCAATATAATCACTGGCCCAATGAAAAACCCGCACTAATAATATTCTTGAGACTATCAGCGGCGGGACTTAAAAATAAACCCCCGGTGATAGTATTTTCAGTTTTCCTCCAATCTCAGGCAGATCGGAAATTATCCCGGCAAATTTTATCAGCGGCGGTTTATATTTTTCAAAGGCGGGGTCCTCACTGAAAATCATTATCAGTGGCGGTTGATTTGTATCAGTGGGGGTATCATTTTAACCGCCGCTGAAAAATTTAGGCCGCCGCTGAAAAACTGTTTTCTAGTGGTGATCTAGTCTAGTTTCTCTCTCTTATTTCTTTCCAAACATTTTTTTGTAGAAAAATAAGGATGAAAAAACCATCAATTCTCAATAATAATTTCATGAAATCATATATTTAAAATGTAAAGATAATTATACTAATTTTTCTCTATCTAAAGAGATTCATCTACCATATCTTTCTTTCGTTGTTTATTTTTCCATCTCTCTTGTCATGCATAAATGATTTAGTAAATCAAACAAATTATTTTCTATCTTATTTATATAAAAAACTTTTTTTATTTTCTTTTAGGCTGAATAATAATTAAATTAATTAAAAAAGTATGATTAGAATAAGGTTATTGTAGTAATTAGGTATTATTTATATATTTTAAACCAACTTGTTACTTCATGGATGTTGCCGAACGATGGTGGAATAAAATGGAATAATCGCTTTTCCACTCTTCCGCTATTCTACCTTTCACAAAACAAGCCCTATATGTGAGTTATTTCTTATTATATATTGACAAAATAGAATTTAAGTTGACAACAAAAAAAAAAGAATTTAAGTTAGATAGTTTTTTTATTTTAGTAAGTCAGGTAGTTTTAAAATAAGTTTTATAATTTTATAAAGTAATAAATTTATTGTATCTATTAATTTAAGTAAATTCAAAATAATAGGAAAAAGAGAAATGCATGATAATAACATAAAATCATAGAATTGAAATTTCATTTTTAAACTGGTTTTGATGCATCTGAATCAAGTTCAGATAAATACCAGCTGGAGCCAGAGAAGATGATTTTTGAAGGTTATTATGTTATTATGTAGATCTGACCGAAACTAAAAGAAAAGGTATATATATATATGGAAAAGGTTGAACACAACCTGACATTTAATGTAGACCTAGTTTCAGCAGATCATTTCCACCAAACAGGAACAAATTCCGACACCGGTTTTGTAGACCGAAGATTACTACTTTCAGCGCACAGAGAAAAAAAAAATAGAGAAAACAATTGATCAGAAAAGATGGCGAAGAGGTTTCTGTCGGACAAAAATTGCAATAGAGCCTCCTTGGTCGATTTTGAAATATTTTCGAGCGGGAGTTGACTGGTTTGACTGGTCTGTTGACTTTGACCAGATCTTGACCAAGCTTTTTTTGGGAGTTATAGAAGGTTTCAGGTGATGAGGCTGGTACCGTTGGATTCGTGTCCGGGAGATCTTCATTTTGGTATCCCATTTGACCCGTTTCGGGTTGACATTTTGGTCAAAGGCGATTTTTGGGGTTGACTTTGTCTTTTTATGGGTTTTTTAGGGGTTAGCTTGGATGGTTGGTGGGTAAAGGGTTGTAGGAGGTTGGAAAGACGTGTGTCGGGTTTTCGTGGAGATTTCTGGAAAATTCAGCCATCCTTAACCAAAATTTGCAAATCGGCACTTCAATTAGAGTTGACTTTTCACCAAAGTCCTCCAAATATCCTTTTCGTGGTCTATTTACCTGAAAAATCACACAAAAGTGTATTAAGAGGTCTAAAAATAAATTTTAAGCAATTTTCATACATTTTATGTGATTTAAGTGTAAATTTTTTATGATAAAAACTCTAAAAATGTGTATAAAATACACGTTACACCACCTAACGCAGAATGAGAATTAAGCCAAGGCAAGACTACAAAGGGACCAAGACCACTGCCACCCAGACTCGTCTACATGTACTTGTGTCCGAAGAAATACCTTACTGTGAGAAACCTCAACCTAGAGCGGGACCACATTCGAGGGGCTGGATAAGTAGGGCCGACACTAGTCTTTGCGCCTTACAATTTGGTGTGCGGCACAGAGGATGGCATGATAGAAATAACCCTCGCACGTACAAGGGGGAAGATCCCCTACTCGGTCCTCTACGGAAGTATAATTCTCATGGGAGAACATAAGTCGTATACCCGAGCGAAAAATGAGATATGCTCTGTAGCGTTCGCATGATCGGCCAAATTCATATCTATATTTTAGACTCAAATTTCCTTCCCTTGTATCCTATTTTCAGCGCTTTTTATATTATTTTATGTTTATTTTGTTAGAATTTAGTTACTGCTGATATTTGTCCGCATTTACTGGAAATAAGAGATTCAGAGCATGGAGCATTTTGGAGCTATATAGAGGGGAGCCCAAAGATGGATCATGGACCAGCCCCCTTGGGTCCGATCTTCCTTACTGCAACCTCGGTAGCAACTGCCGCGACCGACGACCTGCCTCACAACGATAGAGGTAAGGAGCTGCCGTGGCCGAAGAAGGGAGTCGACGGTTTGATTCTTCTAGAAGATCGCACATGTTTTGCAGTCTAGCTCAATTGCGCGGAAAGAATGAACTTCATTTGGCAGGAGGAATAAATCAGGTAATTAGATTTGATCTATGATTGAGATTAGATTTAGGGATTGATTAGGTTAGATATAGAAAATATTTATTTCCTAGCTTTTTCTTAACATCCAAACAAGCCCTAAATAAAAATTACTCAGAAACATAGCTTAAAAAGAAATGCAACTCTTTCCACATTCATATCTGATTGATGTAATTTAAGATCTTTTTGTTTTCAAAATTGTGATTCCAATTTGAGCTATCTATTACAAATAAATGTTTCAAGATCTTTTTTGTTTCAAAATTCTAAGAGAAAAGAATAGTGGTCACTTATCTGGCCGGACACGATTGTCACAGTCCTTGTTCTTGGTAGGTTGTAGGTAAAGTTAATAGTAGAGAGAATTTTAGAGGTCAAGCTTTTTCGTAGTTTTCCGTCTAATCTCCTTCTTCTTTGCTCGTATTGCTCCCGTCTTGCTTTAGTAGGGGATTCTTCCCTATGGTAAATGGATCAAAAATTCGTCGTGCTCTCGTCCTCAACTACACGAGGGTCTGTCACTTGTCCCAGCATCGTCTTAAATTGAGAACCCTTTATGTTCTCTGGAAGCCCTTCTGCGCCAATTATTTACGATTACCAAACTCCCTTCCTGCAATACATGGGGCTGTCACTTACCCTTGCGTGGAAGGACTGTCACCAACCCCACTGAAGAAGGTCACCTAACTCTCCTAGGTCCTTGGTTCAGTTCTCGGGATGATACAACACTCCCGTACTCGCACCACCAAGTCTCGTCTGTGCTGATTGTTGGGAAACCCGTAGCCATGTACGTTACATGCGCAGCAGAATCTACGGGTTAAACCCTCCCTAGGATCTACGTTAAGGGAATAAAAGTACGAGATTAACTATTAAAATTTATACCTCGGATCTTCCTGATCCGCGAGACAAAGAACGGATGTAGGTCTGAACTATTCTGACTTGCAACCGTCTCCTTACCTGAAGCTCGATCCGCGAACCTGCTTGCTTATCCTAGGGATGAAGATCGATTGCTCGCAAGTTCTCAAGAAAGAGAACCTCTACTCATATCCACGCGAACTTCAAACGCACGGAATAACCGGACTCGGCTAGACAAGTCCGGAAATACTTTCCGAATTCTCTCAAAACTTTTTCTCTCTTTTCTGTGTAATAGACGGCCTCTACGGCTTCTGAATTATGTGTAGAATAGAGAGACTCTGCCCTTCTATTTATACTAGAGAGAGGCGAATTATTGCTCAGTTACCATAACTAAAACCCTAATCTGCGCCTATTCCGTTGCCAACGGAACTATTCCGTTGCACACGGAATACGTATTTCCATAACGAAATACTTGGCAACTAAGGTTATTACAGTTTCCATATCTATTCCGTTGGGAACGGAACTATTCTGTTGCCAACGGAATATGTATTTCCATAACGGAATACTTGGCAACTAAGGTTATTATATTTTCCATGTCTAGTCTATTAGGAACGGAACTGTTCCGTTGCCAACGGAATATGGTAATGTTTTGTTCAATCAATTATCAAAGAATTGATTATTTCGTTCATCAATTTATACATCATATGTATAATTGTTTTGAGGTATATTTATCCCGTACGAATGGAGTTCATTGTGTGACCGTGTAGGTTCCATTTAACGCTCGCAACGATCTTCTAAAGATCGTAAGTCATGAGTAACCTCTAGACTGATGTCATGACTACCCATGTTAAATGAAATGATCAGCGATCATAAACCTATCTGAATAGACGTTTACTTATTCCTTTTGTTCTACGATATGTGTCTTGATCACAAGGCATGGAAGTATGTCATCCTTGAGTTTGATCAAAGTCTCTTTCCTGATCGAGAATTAGACTGAGTAAATACAAAATGATATTAACAACACATGTTAATCTATTTTGAGCATGGCCATGCATTTCCTTCAATCCTAGTTCATCAGGGAGCCCAGAGATATCTCCCTCTTAACGAGAGGAACAAATCCTATCTTGGTCACTCACATTCCTCGTCATGATTCAGTGCATACCTAATGATGACCCTAATGATCATCCCGTTACGGATGACGTAAGATCATATTAAAGTATGCAGTTCCTCATACAAGAATCCATGGTGACCTCTGGTCGTAGGAACAAGCACACTATTCATATGAGAATCACTAATGACATATACCATGTATATTCTCATAGTGTGGTCAGTCCAGTACGTGTTCTCTAACACGTGCCTATATTCCAGACTTGACATCCCTATGTCCATGATCAGCAGAACAAGATCATCCAGCCTGCGAATATACTAGTGTGGATATGTAGCTTCTTACCTGAAGTATATCTATCTCTATAAACATCCTACATATCACTAGGGACAATTTAGAATGTCATTCGTTGGTTCACAGTTCTACTATCAGAATCACGTATTCTGATGACGTGAACCTGAAGTGTCATTCTTTGTTGATATAAGATTTACATTCACAACCCATACACACAGATATATAAGAAACAACCTTTATTGAATAAATAATAATATCTCAATGTATAATCCATTTCCTAGCACAAATACATTTGGTCTAGGGCACTAATCCTACAGTCTCCCACTTGCACTAGGCCAACTCTAAGCATCTTATGCCCATACCTAACATGACCCTCATGCTTCGCTTGCGGGAGTGGTTTAGTTAATGGATCGGCGACATTGTCGTCCGATGGCACTCTACACATTTTAACATCACCCCTTTGTATAATCTCTCTGATTAAATGGAAGCGTCGCAGTATGTGCTTGGACTTTTGGTGAGATCTCGGTTCCTTTGCTTGTGCGATCACTCCATTGTTGTCACAATATAGATCCACTAGTTCCGAGATGCTCGGAACTACTCCTAGTTCCTCCAAAAAGTTCTTTATCCAAACAGCTTCTTTAGCCGCTTCTGCAGCGACTATATACTCTGCTTCCGTTGAAGAATCTGCTATAGTACATTGCTTGGAACTCTTCCATGTCACTGCGCCTCCATTTAGGCAAAATAAATAACCTGATTGCGATCTAAAGTCATTTGAGTCTGTCAGGAAGCTTGCGTCGGTGTAACCCTTTACAACGAGCTCGTCTTCCATACCTCCATAGACTAGGAACAGGTCCTTAGTTCTTCGTAAGTACTTAAGGATTCTTTTAACAGCTATCCAGTGACTTTCACCTGGATTAGACTGAAACATGCTTGTTGCGCTCAATGAGTATAACACATCATGTCTAGTACATATCATGGCATACATGATAGATCCTATAGCCGAAGCATATGGGATCTTATTCATGAGTCTTCGTTCCTGCTCACTTGTAGGACACTGTGCCTTACTGAGAGAAACGCCATGTGACAAGGGCAATATTCCTTTCTTGGATTCTTGCATTCTGAATCATTTCATGACCTTGTCTATGTATGTACTTGGACTCAGACCTATAAGCCTTCTAGATCTATCTCTATAGATCCTGATTCCTAGCACGTAGGAGGCTTCTCCTAGGTCTTTCATCGAGAAATTATCTCCCAACAATTTCTTGACGTTCAATAATGTTGGGACGTCATTTCCCATGAGTAATATATCATCTACGTAAAGCACCAGGAATACTACCGTGCTCCCACTGAACTTCATGTAAACACAAGGCTCACCATCACTTTTGGTAAAACCAAAACTTTTGATGACTTCATCAAAACGAAGGTTCCAGCTTCGAGACGCTTGCTTCAATCCATAGATGGATTTCTGAAGCTTGCAAACCTTACCAGAATTCTTAGGATCGACAAAACCCTCGGGTTGCATCATATGCACGTCCTCGGTCAAATTTCCGTTTAGGAAAGCTGTTTTGACATCCATTTGCCATATTTCATAGTCATAAAATGCTGCTATGGCTAATAGAATTCTGATGGATTTAAGCATAGCTACAGGTGAAAACGTTTCGTCATAGTCAATACCATGAACTTGTTTGAAACCTTTCGCCACAAGCCTTGCTTTGTAGGTTTGTAACTTTCCATCCACGTCAGTCTTCTTCTTGAAGACCCACTTACATCTGATGGTCTTCAAGCCTTCGGATGGGTCAATCAAATTCCAAACTTGATTGTCCTGCATGGATTGCATCTCGGCTCTCATGGCCTCTAATCATTTCTGAGAGTTAGGACTCTTCATAGCATCTTGGTAAATCTATGAATGTCACATCATCATCATTAGACACGAGAAATCCGTATCTCACGGGCTCATGACGAATCCTACTAAGTCTGTTGTGTTTCAAGCTCGTCAATTCTTTGAGAGCTTGTTTGGTCTTCCGTTACAGGTTCTATAACTGTAGGTGAGTCTCGAATTTCTTCGAGTTGTACTTTACTCCCACTGCTTGTCATAGAGACAAACTCTCTTTCCAAGAAGGCTCCATTGCGAGCAACAAACACTTTGTTCTCCGGTGGGTGGTAAAAGTAATATTCTTTAGTTTCCTTAGGATATCCCACAAACAGGCACTTATCAGATTTAGGTCCGAGTTTATCGGAAAACTGACGTTTGACATAAGTCTTACATCCCCAAATTTTAAGAAAAGACAACTTGGGGCTTTTCCCCGTCCACATCTCATACGGCGTCTTTTGAACGGCTTTGGATGGAACCTGTTCTGTATGAATGCGGCAGTCTCAAGAGCGTAACCCCAGAAAGACATCGAAAGACTCGTTTGACTCATCATCGATCGAACTATATCCAATAATGTTCGATTCCTCCTTTCGGACACTCCATTCCACTGGGGAGTTCCTAGAGGAGTCAGTTGTGAAACTATTCCACATTCTCTGAGATGATCCTCAAATTTCTGACTCAGATATTCGCCTCCTCGATCAGATCGAAGTATTTTCATCTTTTTGCCAAGTTGATTTTGTACTTCATTCTTAAATTCATTGAACACTTCAAAGGATTCAGACTTGTGCTTCATCAGGTAGACATAACCATATCTACTGAAGTCGTTCATGAAAGTTATAAAGTACTGATACCCACCTCTAGCCGGCATACTCATTGGTCCACATACATCAGTATGTATGAGTTCTAATAAGTTATTGACTCTTTCACCAACTTTTGTGAAGGGTTTCTTAGTCATCTTGCCAAGTAAACAAGACTCCCACGTCTCAAATGATTCCAAATCAAATGAGTCTAAAAGTCCATGAGAGTGGAGTTTAGAAATGAGTTTCTCATTTATATGGCCTAAGCGACAGTGCCAGAGGTATGTCGTATTTGAGTTGTTCGGTTTGAATCGTTTAGTGTTAATGTTATATATGGACTCATAATTCTCTTTCTTAAGATCTCGCACGTAAAGATCTCTTTCTAATAGAACATTTCCATAGAAAATATTATCCTTTAAGATAGAACAATTATTATTCTCAATAACAAATTTATAACCATCCAAAACTAGACTAGAAATAGAAATAATATTTCTGCTCATAGCAGGTACAAAATAACAATTATTAAGTACTAATACCAGTCCACTAGGTAAAGTCAATAAATAAGTTCCTACGGCTAATGCAGCAACTCTTGCTCCATTTGCCACACGCAGGTCGACTTCGCCCTTAGCTAATCTTCTACTCCTTTGTAGTCCCTGCACATCATTACAAATGTGTGTACCACATCCGGTATCCAATACCCAAGATTTAGGAGTAAGTGAATTAGTTTCAATAACAAAAATACATGAAGCGGTAGTCACACTACCCTTCTTGATTTCGTCCTGATAGAGTTTGCAATTTCTCTTCCAATGGCCAACCTTGTTGCAATGGAAGCAAACTTCCTCCTTGTCTTTCTTGATCTTAGGTTTAGGCAACACCTTGCCTTTACCCTTGCTCTTGTTACCGGTCTTCTTACCCTTCTTCTTGTGAACCATTAGGACATCTTTGACAACATTTGTCTTCATGTCCTCCTGTGCGTTCTTAAGCATCCCATGCAACTCGGTGATGGATTTCTCCATCTGATGCATATTATAGTTCATGATGAATTGCTTAAAACTAGGAGGCAACGACCCGAGAATTATGTCAACAGCCAATTCTCTGGGCATAGCTGAACCAAGCCTCTCCAATTGATTAAGATAACTCTTCAGCTTGAGTACATGAGCACTCACAGATGAACCTTCAACCATCTTCGTATCAGTCAGAGAGACGGTTTCTTTGTAGTGCTCAACTCTAGCCTGCTCTTGGAACATTTCCTTGAGAGTTACGATCATATCGTAAGCACCCATGTCCTCCAGTTGCTTCTGAAGCTCGGAGGTCATGGTCCCTATCATGAGACAAGCTATCTCTGGGTCGTCTTTGACGTATTTAGCATACGCATCTCGGGCAGCCCTTGCGGCTCCCTGTTCTGGTTCCTCTGGGTAAGCCTCTTCTATGACATACTGTTTATTGTCAGCCTTGAGAACAATTCTTAGGTTTCTAAACCAGTCAAGGAAGTTAGACCCATTGAGCTTATCCTTTTCAAGGATAGATCGCAAATTCAACCCAGTTGAATTATTATTATTTGCCATTATTCTACAAGTTAAAATGTAAAGTGCCATTATTATTTATTCAACTGGGGTTGTTTTATTTTCGTGTTTCTTATATTGTACTCCCAATATTTTTCTTCAAATCAATCACCTTCAGTAGTATTGATTCGGAAACTTCAATTAGATGAGGTTTCATAGTGAGTCAAGATCCGTATTTCATTGAGTATTAAGTGCGCTTTGGCGCAACCCTCAATACACAACTATTTAGGTAGGAACACTTCATATTGTATCATATACAACTCTTTCCTTTTATAAAATGAGCATCATATGCCCGGTGTATTATTCCATCTTATGCCCTGAGCCCAAGTCCGACTTGCTTGCTCAGTTAGGTTTAACCATGTATGATTATCGGCGAAATAGAGTCCAGCACACTCAGCTTTGGCATGACCCATGCTGGACGCCATTTCCCGCGTACCCTCCTTTACAAAGACAATCCCCCATATGCTCAGCTTTGGCATGACCCACATGGAAGACTGTTTAAGTACCAAGGGTTTCAGTGACATGGGGGGCACTTCCTTACTTAACATTCTGAAGGATTTTGTTTTAGATTTATAAATATAAACATCACAGAAACTAAGTTAAATATGGTATGAGCCTATTCCTCATGAGCGATCATGAGGTTCGTAATCCTAGATCTATCTTTTAGATTGCAGGAGTAATCTTCAACGAACTATTCGTTGTGTGTGTGCGAAGATCCAATGCCATCTTCCGAAGATCGCGTCAAGATCCTTGCCTTGTAGTCTTGAATTAATATCTACCCTAGCAACTAACCTATTGCTAGAAAAAGTAATTTACAATTTTGGACAACTCACTGGTTGCCATAGATATTAAATAAAATTACAAGCATTCACACGCAAGATTACATCACAGAACAATCACAGATCTAAAGCTCATACCATATTTATATATTTAAATTTCATGTATAACAAAAATTAGGGTTTCTTGCAAAATCAGCATTATTCCGTTGGGAACGGAACTATTCCGTTGGTAACGGAGACGTGCTGGAGATTCGTATTTCCTTTAGTTTTAGTTCCGTTTCGAAAACGGATTTCGAAAAACTATTTTTCGAAACTCTAGGAAAGCATAATATCCAATATTATATTCCTAGAAACTATTTCCGTGATGTTTTGAAATAATATTTTCAAAACCCTAAAATTTATTATACTAGAATTTACTAAATTTTAAATATAATCGACGATTATTTTCTTAACGAACACTCCGATGCCACTGTTGGGAAACCCGTAGCCATGTACGTTACAAGCGCAGCAGAATCTACGGGTTAAACTCTCCCTAGGATCTATGTTAAGGGAATAAAAATACAAGATTAACTATTAAACTTTATACCTCAGATCTTCCTGATCCGCGAGACAAAAAACGGATGTAGGTCTGAACTTTTCTGACTTGCAACCGTCTCCTCACCTGAAGCTCGATCCGCGAACCTCCTTGCTTCTCCTAGGGATGAAGATCGATAACTCGCAAGTTCTCAAGAAAGAGAACCTCTACTCGTATCCACGCGAACTTCAGACGCACGGAATGACCGGACTCGGCTAGACAAGTCCGGAAATACTTTCCGAATTCTCTCAAAACTTTTTCTCTCTTTTCTGTGTAATAGACGGCCTCTAAGGCTTTTGAATTATGTGTAGAATAGAGAGACTCTGCTCTTCTATTTATACTAGAGAGAGAGGCGAACGATTGCTCAGTTACCATAACTAAAACCCTAATCTGCGCCTATTCCGTTGCCAACGGAATATGTATTTCCATATCGAAATACTCGGCAACTAAGGTTATTACAGTTTCCATATCTATTCCGTTGGGAACGGAACTGTTTCGTTGCCAACGGAATATGTATTTCTATAACGGAATACTTGGCAACTAAGGTTATTATAGTTTCCATATCTAGTCCGTTGGGAACGGGACTGTTCCGTTGCCAACGGAATATGGTAATGTTTTGTTCAATCAATTATCCAATAATTGATTATTTCGTTCATCAATTTATACATCATATGTATAACTGTTTTGAGGTATATTTATCCCGTACGAATGGAGTTCATTGTGTGACCATGTAGGTTCCATTTAATGCTGGCAACGATCTTCTAAAGATCGTAAGTCATGAGTAACCACTAGACTGATGTCATGACTACCCATGTTAAATGAAATAATCAACGATCATAAACCTATCTGAATAGACCTTTACTTATTCCTTTTGTTCTACGATATATGTCTTGATCACAAGGCATGGAAGTATGTCATCCTTGAGTTTGATCAAAGTCTCTTTCCTGATCGAGAATTAGACTGAGTAAATACAAAATGATATTAATAACACATGTTAATTCATTTTGAGCATGGCCATGTATTTCCTTCAGTCCTAGTTCATCAGGGGGCCCAGAGATATCTCCCTCTTAACGAGAGGAACAAATCACATCTTGGTCACTCACATTCCTCGTCATGATTCAGTGCATACCTAATGATGACCCTAATGATCATCCCGTTACGGATCTGATCGGCAGGCTTTCACCTTCAGGGTCTACGAATGACGGGGTAAGTTTCACCACGCGGTCTCTGCCTAACGACATGGTTTCTCCCAGCTAATACCTGCTAACATGTATACTCGAGTTTCACCTCGAGTTAAGTTAAAAAGCGCAAGTCAAGATACTAAGTACAAGAGTTAAACAACACACAAGCAAAGATGAATTCAAAAAGACATAGAATTTACTACTCAAACTCTACCCTAGAAAGGATTTAGTTGCAGGAATTCATAATTGAAACATAAAACAAATAAAAGTGATACATGAAATAGTACAACCTTGTTTGTCTTGTTTCTAACAAAATGTCGAATGGCTACAAATGATTCGCGACCCCTCGGCCGTCCCAAGGGTTAAACCCTTTATAGGTGAGAGCCGGTCTCAGGTTTATCTAGGATAGGGAAAAAAATACTCAACTTTTCAAAATGCTTGTTTGGATGGCCAATTTGGATTTTATTAGGAAATCTTAGGGTAGAATTTTTTAGGAGATTTGTATAGAAGTTCTGGGGAAAAAACTGCCCAAATTTTGGTCAGTTTTTTTTAGGAAACTCTCCCCTCTCCCACCGTCTTCTCTCACCTCAATTAACTTCATTTTACTTCCATTCTCACCTAATGTTTCTTCTTCCCCAATCTATTCACTCAACCTCCAAACTCTAATAACTCCATTACTCACCTTGCCCGAAGACTCCCCAATCTATCCAGCTTGTGACTTTTGACGGATTGACAAGGTTGGTGAGAAAGGAAGAGATATAAATGCTACCTGAGAGAGAGAACAGAAGAAACAAATGGATGCAATATTTGAGCTTGAAATGGTGAGATAGGAAGGCAACTTTCTGTTTTTCTGAAAGATGAATTTACAGAGGAACAATCTAGTTCCAGTGATAAAGACGCTCTCTTTGAGGTGGATTTTGATTGAAATTTAATCCCTCATTCTGAAGTGAAATCATTAATTGAGCTTCATGATTCAACCCCTGTTTTTCCAACTGGATTAAATGCAAAATTCGGTACTAAATATTGAAAATCCTAAAATTATTACTGATGGATTGATTGATGCTATGACTGGATTTTTGGGGTGATAATTTTTTGTGAAACAGAGATTATTAGATAATTTTTTAGTTAATTTTGTATGAAATATTTTCAGAATTTTATGTTAAATATTTGAGTTAGTAGAGATTGTTAGAAATTTTTTTGTTCAATATTTTTTTTGTGAACTTCAATCTTTGTTATTGTTTTTTTAGTTAGTAGAGATTGTCAAGTAATTTTATTCAAAAAACAAAGAGATGAAAGAAAATTAACAATACAGTTCTTGATAAATTGATGAAATAGTGATACAATAAAGAAATACAAATAGTAAAAAATAATAAAAATACATGGTACTTCCTCTATTTTGATACGAAATATAGTCATTCCACATATTCAGAGCAATTTGATCACTCCGTTGGTTAAGCGTCGGTATATCATTATCGTACTTATCATCTCCTTTAGGCACATCAATTATAATTAAATTGGGATCAATCTCATTTGTTTTTCTGTTATCCAACATGTTTCTGTGATGATAAGAAATAAAGTTATGAATGGTGCATGCTGCATGCACCATTTCTATCTGTTTATAAAGAGGATGGCGTGGTCCCGTTTTTAAAATGGGAAAGCTCATCTTTAGTACTCCAATTGCAAGCTCAATATGATTTCTAAGTAAAGAATGACGTAAATTGAATAATTCTTTTGTATTTTGTGGTCTTTGTTGGCCTCGAGCATTCTCTTTCAAGTGGTACCGTACACTACGATAAGGTACAATAAATTGTGGTGTATTCGCATAACCTCCATCGACCAAAAAAAATATTTACCTTCAGGCACGATAAATTCATAATCTATTGCACTTTGTAATACTTTAGCATCTGATGCAGATCCTTCCCAACCCGGGATCACATAGGTGAAGCGCAAATCGAAATCACATGCAAGCATAACCTTTTGTGAAAGTGTTTGCTTTCGGTTGCGATATGGATCTTGCTTATCGAAACTAATTGTAATTGGAACGTGAGGGCCGTCAATTGCTCCAATACAATCCTGCATTTAAATTTTTTAATTATATGCAATTAAGAAAAAGTAGAAGTGTAAAAATTGCACTATTTTTTTTACTAACCTTAAAATATGTTTTATATTTCGGATCATGTACAATCTCTTCAAAAAATTTAGTTACTAATTCATGTTTGTTCTTTTTGTTTTATTATTAGAAATATATTTTTATATTTTTTTCACGTGCAATCTCACATGATTAAATTATCTTTTTGTTTAATAATTAGACAACCCTATCTGCCCCTTGTTTAATTATTAGATTAAAAAAACGTAGATAAATTCAATTTCTAATAACATGAGACAATCCTACAAATTTATTAAACGCATGCAAACATAATTTATAAAGATCCTAATCCCTAGAAATTCCCTATCCCATTTGCAAATTCTAATCCCTACAAATATTCTAATCCTATTCTAGAAAATTTTGCACATCCAAACAAGCCCTTAGTTTTCATTCTATTTCTAACATCTAAATTTTTTTGTTAATGATTAGAACGGCGGAAATATTTTACAATAATGTGATTGATGATGCTCAGACTAAGAATATTAGAGGAGACGAGAGAAGAAGCACAAGAGAAGGTCATTTACAAGCGAAGGTCCTTTACAAAGATTGAGAGACTTATCAGGTTATTGTATCAACATCCAGAAGGAATTAGAGATATTCCAAATTGCAACTGAGGAGTGTTAAATTTTGTTAGTTTCTGAAATAGGAAAAATGTTTGTTCTGAAGATTGGATTTTACAAAAATATTTTCTTGAGCAATGTTCCACAAATCTCGCCCAACTCCCGAAGTTTTTGCTAGTATATAACATGATCAGAAGGAAAATAAAGTGAGCTAGTCTTAGAGTTAAAGCTCTCCAATAGCCCTTATATGGTAGATTGATCGGGAGAGAATATATTCCTTCATCAAGTGCAACAAATGCTGTTCGCAGTTGTTGCACTTCAGGGTCGTCAGCATCCATTTCCATGGCTTTTTCAGCTACTATGTTGAAAGTAAACTGCAAAAGATACTTATTTGCCAAACCTTAACAGATGCAATCCAATTTTACCTATGAGGTATTGCAAGCTTCTGACTTAGCTTCTTTTCATTATTCAGACCGGAAAATTATAATTATGGTACTTTCTTTTATTATTATTATTATTATTATTTACATCGCTTATGATGTCATAATTTTTGTACTTGAGGGCATTTGTAGTGCCCCCTCTTCTGAGCCGGCCTCAGGTTTCGCGGGCCCTAAGGCCGATTTCCAAAATTGACCCTCAAAAATGATCAAATCTCTAAATTTCATTATAATATTCAAATATTACATTCATTAGAAATGAATTTATCATCGCCCCTTTTGTGAATGCTTTCTCTTGTTTTTTTTTTCCTTTTTTGATATCCTAATGGAAGCATGACGTATCTAAATAAAATTAATAAAAAAACTTAAGATTAAAACGTGAAAACCACAATTTCAACTTAAACAAATACTCGAATAACTAAACTTTAAATACTAGAACTAATAATAAACCTAATACCACATAATGCCATTTCTAATAATCAAATCGAAAAACATACAAATATACAAAAGATAATTATAATTTAGATTTAGAAAATATTATTACAACTAGAAAATATAAGTTCTTCAAGAAAAATCAAATAATTTTAGAAACCTAAAAATCCTAAAACTCTAATTATAATTTTGTAACAAATTAACATAGTGATTCTAATAGCAAAAAACCTAATCACAATTTTCCAACAAAATAAAAAAATAGTAACAATCCTAAAGACTTAATGGCATATCAGTCAAACTAATAATAAATTAACAACTAATAATTAAGTTCTAACAATCAATTTCCCAGTTAAAGAAAATAAAAACTTCGTATTAGAATTTTGGAGAGGAAAGGAGAGGAGAGGTGGTAGACGGGGACCGGAGACCCGCGTCGACCGCCACCCGTGCTGCAATCTGGTGCGTGGAGAGAAGGGGTGTGAAGTCTGGTGGAGAGAGGCAGGCGATTCATGGAGACTGGAGAGAGAAGCAATTCAGCAAAGAGACAGAGATGGGGTCACGGGTGGGGTTTAATTTGGATTCATATCGGGTCGATTTCTAATTTAAATCCATATCGTCGGAATTTTTTGGATCCAAACCAGGAATTGGTTGGGCTGGGACGTGGATTGGGCTGGGTATTCTTATTGTATTTACATGTAATATATTATATATAGGAATAGGAGTATATATTGGGCCCTTAAAATTTTCAAGCCTCAGTCCAGGCATCTTGGACCTATAGCCGGGGCCGGGTCTACCCCTCATTTCTCCACAAAAGCGTCATATATGTCAGCATTACATCATAAGTGGTATAAATACAAAAAATATGACATTATAGGGATATAAATACAAAAATCATAACATCATAGGAGTTATAAATACAAAAACTATTCCATCATAGGGTATGGTTCAATGATAATGTATATGATATTTTTGTGAGAAAATAAGGGGGCAAGTTATACTTTTGTATATTTACACCCTCTATGATATCATGTTTTTTGTATTTACACCTCTTATGATGTCATGATGATCTATATGACATTTTTGTGGAAAAATAAGGGAGCACCATATAAGCTCTCATTCTTATTTTTTTATTTTTTTTGTTCTTTTTTTAATTTACGTCTAAAGAACCTCTGTAAATATTTTCATGGATGTATGTATTACAAAAAGCATGCTTCACTTAAAAAAAAAGAGTTATAAATTATAACTTATAATGCACAAAACTTTTGTATTGTTTTTTTTTAATATCAGTGTCTGATTGTTGGTTCTATTTCTAACAAACATGTGAAGGAGTTAGGCGTGTGATTACGGTCAACTGTTCCAACCCCTCTAGCTGGATCTGATGAATAATAAATCAAAAACAGAAGCGCAAATAATACTCATCAAAATTCAAATGTTTAACCTTGCTATAATACAGTTAGATACGCAAATTGAGATTTGATTTGACCAAAAACATACTCAGCTTACCTTGTGTTTTTCTTGGCTGACATAGATGACATCCATGTGTCTCCAAGCGTTTAATGTGCCCTAATGATCTCGGACGTTCAATGTGTCACGCTCTTTGTTCATGTTAAAAATAAGCACCTTCTCATTGTCCCTCTCTGTTGAAATCAGTTGCATGGTTGTCAGGAATTGAAGTGTCAGCATCTGGCTTTCCCTCTCCTGCATTTCAAGGAGGCTTCTCAAGCCGACTATATTGAACGCTCTTGGACTTTCATCATTATTTCCATCCCATTGAGGTCTTCGATGTCAACCCTTTTTGTTGGGATGAACTTCCTTCGGTTTATCACCTTTCCCCTTCTGAATTGTTTTACCGTCATGTTGTGTCATCCACTCGTTCCTATTTTGATAGGGGTTGTCTCGCGATTTGGTCTGGTTGAACCGCCTCGTACGTCTCTGGTCCCCTTAACGTTGATTCCCCTGTATTTCTCAATTTGTGACCTCTTTACCCCGGTTCTTTTCGTCCCTCTCTGCAAATTGCTTCCATCTTCCGCGGGTTGTTCTCTGCCTCGCTTGGTCGATTGTCATGATTGAGTCTGCCTTGTAACGTGGCTGACGAGCTTTTAGGGACGGTGGAAAATAGAGGGGTGGTGTGTATTAAGTTGTTGTTTAAGGATGTGTTTGAATGGGCATTTATAAGGCGTCCCGTCTCGCAGAATTGGAAGGTCGGGAATATGGAAAGGCTTGATTTAAAAGGTTGGGTCGGATTTTTTGGGTAAGAAGAAATGTATGGGTTTTAATGGGTTTAATTAGCTTTAAATTGGCCTAGCAACAGTTCATTTATGTTTTTAACCACGGATTAGGTGTATAAGTCCCGCGGGTGTGGTAAGATTTATCGAGGGTTGGGCTTCCGTGTACTGTGGTTGCCATGAATGGTTCAGCTGAGCTTCAATTTTTACCGCGGGTTAGGCATCGTGTGCTTTTTTTTATGCACTATTCAAGCTGCGATCAAGGTTGAGAGCAACCACAAATGCGGTCACTTGGAGAAGCTTCGTGCCCTTGTTTGTTGCTTATTTTATTGGATCCATATTTCGCCACCTTTTCTTCCCACCTACACTCATGAGAAGAAGAAAAAGCAATTAAAAGAAACGAAAGTATGAAAAAAAAGAAAATAAATAAAATTCTTAGGCTGCCTCCCAAGAGCACTTGTTTAAGGTCATGAGACTGACTGCCTCTTAGGAGACTAGGTTTGGGCAAGTTCGAACGGGGTTAGTGTTGTCCAATGCTTGATTGGTTCTCCAGCGATGTAGTGCTTTATCCGTTGTCCCTTTACCATGAACTCCAACCCCTTTCCTTGAAGCATCACAGCTCCGTGCGGGTGCACTTTGCTTATGTAGAACGGTCTTGACCACATGTAATGTGTATTTTTATACACATTTTTAGGGTTTTTATCATCTCAAATTCAATCATAATTCACATAAAATGTATGAAAAACAGTCATAATTCACAAAATATAATTTGAAACCTCTTAATACATTTTTATGTGATTTTTCAGGCGAAAAGGCCATTAAATGAAGAATTTGACCAAAAACGCAAATAATGGGCCAAAGATGGCCAAATAAAAGCCTCAAACACCCTACAAAAATTCCCCCAAACTTTTACGACACTTCAAAAAGCGCTGAGTTGACCAAAACTCAACCTTTCCAAAACGGGTCAAACGGTATACCAAAACGAAGAGCTCGACGAAACGAACCCAATGGTACAAGCCTCGCGATCAGAAACCTTCTAGAACTCTCAGAATCACTGATTAAAAACTGGTCAACCTGGTCAAAGTCAACGCGTTGACCAGGTCAGACCCTTCTCCCCCAAACCTCAAATTCCAAATTCTACTCAAAATCGAACAAACCGGCCATCCATGGATTCAGCATGAAGAGAGGAATATGCCGGTACCGTTCTCCGGCCATGTAAACCCCGGCGATCGCCGGAATTGGCCGAAACAGATGTGAAAAACGAGCGAAAAACATGGCTAACTGACCGTGCCTGCTACAATCCACCATTCGAGCTTCAACCAAGACCATCCTCTTCCTCGTCTTCTGCCCTTTCTATCCATATGAAGAACTCATGAAATGGTGCAAAGTCGAGTGAGAAATCCGTGGATGAACAACCTGTTCGATGAAATCCTCAATGAACTTTTCAAATCTGATGATCCAACGGTCAAGTTTTTGAAACTGAATCGAATTCGATCGATCATTTCGATTTTTCCTTAAACAAGATGATTCTTTTTGCACCGAAAAGATTTAGTGGAGGCTCGTATTGAATTATGGAGTCTCAATTCGATGGGAAAACAACTCGGCATCGCATTTTGATTTATGATTTGGTGATTTTTTCGGTTATTCCTCTCGACCTCTGATCATTACGGGAATTCATGGATTTGGGGGAGAATTGAAGCTTCAAATTCAGCACACAGCTTCGTGAGGAAGTAAGGGAGGAAGCCTGAGCTCTGGATTGAGCTGCCGCTGCTCAAAGAGCGAGCTTTAAGCTCGAACAGCCATCAATGGCGGAAACGAACTGAGACGGGAGAAAAATGAGGAAAACTCGATGAACTCTCAACCATTTTCTGCGTTTCAAAGCTCTGTAGATTCGTGGCAATGAAAGGAAGCCATTGGGAGTGAGAACACGAGCTGAAGTGAAGAATCGTGCGAGCTCAACTCACGGATTGAAGAAGAAGCGAATACGGGTCTGAAAATCAATGCGAAATTGGATCCAAAATACATATTCGTTTCACACCCGAGCGTCAGAACTTCGTTTTAGGATGGAACACATGCTCGCACGCCACAGAAGATCGAAGAAATCTTTATTCAAACTCAGCGCCAGTCTCTCACTCCGTGATGACTCGTTTCACGCGATTGAAACCCACTTCACCACAAACGATCAGTAGAGAGAGGCCCACCAGTCAGCGTAATAACGCGCGATTCAAATTTGGTCTGAAATTTTTCCGCGCGATCACGAAACAGAGAGAATGATTTTCCAACCAAAACCAGATCAAATCTCAACCGAATTCCACGAAATTTCATCCAGATCTTCAGTACACCTACCTTGATCCGCCTGAACCAATCACAGCTCTCGATTCGCTCCCTACTCTCCTCTCCATCTCGAATAGTTCATTGGACTCTCAAGTCCAATTCGGTCTATAAAACATGCCTCAAGCCTCTTCAATCAACACACCACTCTCCATCCTCTTCTCTAACCTCTAGAACCTCCATTAATGAGTTTCAAGCTTTCTTGAGCTCTAATTTTCGTTTTTGAGTGAAAACACACAATTTGGGGCTGATTTGGGGAAAATTCGAATCGGTCGATTCTAGCTTGAATCGAGGCGCAATTGGAGCTTCAAATCGACTCGAGGGAGCTACCGGCTAGATCTCCAACTCTCGGTTTAGTCCAATTCTCTTTAAATAATTAGATTTGAATTTTAGATCACAAGAACTCAATTTTATAATAATCATGATGAAATCTTGTCAAACTCTTGTTCTTGTGAATATGTGTGAGTAAATCTAGATAGGGAGGGGAATTTGTGATTTGTATACATGAAATCTTGCTTTATAATCTTGTAATTTTGCTGAATTTTGATGAATAGTCATGAACATACACAATTTTGAATAAATTGGGAAAAATTGCTTAGCTTAGTGTTTTTCATCAATTGATCTATTAAATCTAGAGTTTATTGGCTTGTTAATCATTTGAAACACTTAGCTTAGTATTTTGTGTGATTAATTTGGAGTTGTGATTGATTTAAATCAAGTTTTGTTTTGAAATGGCTGTTTTGGAATAAACTAGTTCTTGGGTCAATTTCTTGAGTAAATCTTAGCTTAGATTGCTCAAATCCATCATCTAAATCTGAGAAATTATACACTTAGTGATTAATGATTGCTACACATCATAAATTTCCTATAAATCCCTATTTTTAAACCGAAAATCAACCCCTAATCCAGTTTCTGTCTTGCTGCTGTTCTTTCTCTGTTTTTCAGTATTTTTCCCTTAATTTCGTGTCAAATTCGGATCTGAAAAATTAAATAAATATTTTTAAAATCCAGTTCTCATTTAGTAAATAATTTTTAAATCAAATTTTGCCCAATTCCGATTTATAATTTGTGAGATATTAATTTTCTAAGTTTGTAATATTTCTGTTTTTTTTGAACTTTCTGTCCAGATTCACTGTTTCTTTTCTTCTGAATATTTAAAAATACAAAAATAAATAATACAAATCCAAAAATAGTCCTACTTGAAGTTTTGGAAGCGTAGAGTCGAAATATGAATTTTAAAAGAGTAGTTGTTAAAACAGATTAGGAGATATAACAGTTTTTGTGAGTGCTGGTCTGTCAGAACCAGTTTCTGATCCAGATCTGAAATTTCATTATAAATCTCAAACTACAAAACACAATCCTACAAAAATTTAACAACTAATCCAAAACTTGATAATTGAATTTCTGTACAAAATTTGGGATTTTTTAAGCTTTGGTGAATTTTCTATAATTTTCTGAACTTGCTGCTGAACCGATTTTAATTCTGAAATAAGTTCTGGACTGAACTGCAAATATCTCGAAATTCTTAAATAAACTAATAATACCAGTAAAAGATCACATCATAGATCTCTCTTTGTAGTTTCCAACGGTATCTTGTTTGTTGGATTCGGAGTTTATTTTGTCTAGTTACGAATTAAATCACTCAAGTGTGACGTGCTGTATTTTTTGAAACAAACTTGATATTTGAATTTGAACTTGAAAATTTACGTAATAAACCTTGAATTAAAAAGATTTGCACTAGAGATAAATCATCAGGATTAGTTAATTCTTGAGGCCACACCTCCTTGTGTTCGACCCCTAAACTCATTTACCACTCATACTCGTAAATTGATTAATAGGGAATTATAAATTGTTTTGCTAAATTGTGTGAAATATAAACGACGGTTTTACGCGATTTACAAATGGCGCCGTTGCCGGGGAGGCGGCTTGCATCAAGTTTTTAACTAACCCATCTCATATTTTCTCTAGTGTTTTTGTCTCTTGAATTTTTGAAGGTTTATGAGAAAGACAAGATCACAAGGTGAAGTACATACTCCTCGCAAGAAGGACATCAACAAACATTTAAGAGAGATCAAGAGGAACAAGGCCAAAAGCGAGCAAGGCGCAACTTCGTCAAACAAAGGAACGCAACAAGAAGAGGCTTCTACTTTCACGCAAGGGCCTCAAGTACGACAAGAAGAGCTATACCAAGTGGAAAAGCCACAAGAAAAAACTCAAAGTCAACCTATCGCCATTCTGTCTTCATCATCACCTCCAAGACCCGTCTCTCCATCTCCTTCTATTTCTCATTCTAAATCTATTTCACCAACATCATCATCATCTTCATCTCATTTTAAAAATCAAGAAGTTGAAAAAGAATTTAAAGAAACATTAATAAACGTACAAATGGCTCAACAAAGAACATTAGGAGAATTTTTAGAGCACAAGATTCAAGAAAATCCTGGAAACATTGTTATACCTAGGGTACCAAATTTCAAGATAAGTCCATCCATGTTAAGTGCTTTACCAATTTTTGAAGGACATAAAAATGACAATCCATATGCACATTTAGATGAATTCCATATGAAATGTACTGCATTATTTGGTAAAACTGACAATCTGGACAACATTAAGTTGATCCTTTTTCCTCATACATTCGGAGCTGCCCCTAGGGATTGGCTTAATCATTTACAGGGTGGGCCATTCGATACATTCGACGATGTGGCGAAGCGATTTCTCAAGCGATACTTTCCAAGCACGCTTACCGCTAAATTACGCAAAGAGATTACCAACATTCAACAACGAGGCGACGAAACCCTTCAAGAATACTACGAGCGCTTCGTACGATTGTGCGCCTCTTGTCCTAACCATAACCTCACCGAGACCTCGTTACTTGATCAATTTATCCAAGGGATGAATGCGCTAGAAGCTCGTCTTCTCCAATGCTCGGCTGGTGGATCCTTCAACGATAAAACTCCTGCCGAAGTGCGTACATTCATCGAGACCATGGCTGAAGGAAACTTAGGTCGTGATGGAATTTTAGGGCAAGTAAACACAACAAGCACAGTGGATATCAAAGCAATGGAATCCCGCATCACGGCAAATTTCGAGTCGAAGTTCAACAAAGTGCTTAAGGCGGTCGGGGCAAAAATGGAACCGACACCATGCGAGTTTTGCGCAAGCACGGATCACGCAACCGATGAGTGTGACACCCTTCAGGATGTAAACCATGTGGATGGTTACCAACGCCCTCAATACGCATATGAACCCTGGAAGAAAAACCCTAACCTCCGTTGGCGCGACAACCCTCAATTTCAACAGCCCCAACAAGGCTATCAAAAATCTGGAGTGTATGTTCATCCTAATGCGCAAGCTCAACACCAACCTCAACAACAACCACTTCAACCCTCTTCATCAAATCCTCAACCTCCGTCCCTCGATGAAAAATTTGACAAAATGATGGCCATGATGACGACCAACTTTTCGAGTTTTTCAACGGAATTGGGAGCAGTAAGGAGTGACATGAACATCCTTGCTCAAGGCCACGCAACCACGAATCGACAAGTGCAAAACATTGAGATTCAAATGAAACAAATTGCAAGTGAAGTCAATGTGTTGAAGGGGCGAGTAGAAAATAAGTTACCTTCTCAAGGATCAGACCCTACAAATCTTAAGCCCATCAACGCGATTCAATTGAGAAGTGGGAAGCAGGTGGAATTTCCGAGAGAAGAAGAGGAAGTGGTGGTACAAAGGTCAAAAGGGGACGAGTCGAACACGATGTTGAATATGAAAATATTAACGAGGGGGAGGAAGGAGGAAAAGGTGTCAAGGAAAAGGTTCAAAAGAAAGAAAAAGAGGTACCAAAAGAGAAGTCTCATATGCCAAAAGCACCCTTTCCGCATCGCTTGACGGTAAATACCAAGAAGGATGAGCTCGATAAAGATATTCTTGAAGTGTTCAAGAAAGTGGAGGTGAACATACCGATCATCGACGCGATCCGAATGCACCCTCCTTATGCAAATATTTTCAAGAACCTATGTACAAACAAGAGGAAGTTGAAGGGAAACGAAACGATAAACCTACCCTCGGTGATGAGCATCAATACACGAGTAGCTCAAAAAGAGAAAGACCCTGGAGTATTCGCCATTCCTTGCACCATCGGGATCCAACAACTTGCGAAGTGCATGCTTGATCTGGGCGCCTCAATCAATGTGATGCCCAGATCCGTTTATGAAACCTTGGGTTTAGGCGAGCTCAAAGATACGCGTGTGATGGTTCGATTCGCCAATCGCTCTGTAGCCCCGTGGGTGTTGCGGAAGATGTGCTGGTTAAAGTGAATGGTTTGGTATTCCCGGCGAATTTCTACATACTCGAAATGGGCGACAACGCCGACTCATCCGCCATTCTCTTGGGAAGACCCTTTCTAAGAACAGCTCGCACAAGGATTGACTGCCACTCGGGCACATTATCCATGGAATTCGACAACGAGAAGATCACCTTCAACATTTTCGACACAATCAAATACCCCGACGATTACAATGTCTCTAGCATTTGTGTCATTGACGAAATCGACGAGTTAGTAGAAGAGCATCTCGAAGGGGAGTATTTAAATTCTTTAAATTCACTTAATTCAGATTTTGATGATTTTTGGGACAATTTAGAAAATGTAAATGCATTAGAAAATGTGAATAAAATAATTTACTACAAGATACAAATCCAATTAAAAGTGATGTAGTTCTAGAAGAAATACAACATGAAAACTTGCCTAATCTTGAAATTTGTAGAAAAGAAGAGGTTTATTCTTTTTCAGGTCCAACTTCAAGCGAACTTAAGATTTCAGGAAAAAGAATGCCTCCATCAATCGAGACGGCACCCGACCTCGAGCTCAAAACGCTACCCGACCATCTCAAATATGCCTACCTTGGACCTAAGGAGACCCTACCTGTCATCATTGCCTCCAACCTAACACCCGAGCAAGAAGATCGCTTAGTCGACGTTCTGAAACAACACAAGAAGGCAATTGGGTGGACCCTAGCCGACATGCCTGGGATTTTTCCTTCAACCTGTATGCATAAGATTTCGCTCGAGGAAGGCTCCAAACCCTCGAGGGAAGTTCAAAGGAGACTGAATCCCGTCATGATGGAGGTGGTGAAAAAGGAGCTTCTCAAGCTTCTTGATGCGGGGATCATTTATGCGGTAGCAGACTCGGAATGGGTATCTCCAATCCATGTGGTTCTCAAGAAGACAGGAATCACGATTGTGGAGAATGCCGAAGGGGAAAAAGTACCGACACGAGTGCAAAACGGATGGAGAGTTTGTATCGACTATCGGAAACTTAACGCGGCGACAAAGAAGGACCACTTCCCTCTTCCCTTCATCGATCAAATGCTCGAAAGATTAGCAGGACGACCTTACTATTGCTTCTTGGATGGCTATTCGGGATATTTTCAAATCGCCATCGACCCCGACGACCAAAAGAAGACAACCTTCACATGCCCCTTTGGTACATTCGCCTATCGAAGGATGCCGTTCGGGTTGTGCAACGCACCTGGTACATTTCAAAGGTGTATGATCTCTATTTTTTCTGAATATATTTCTAAATTCATTGAGGTGTTTATGGATGACTTTTCCATTTATGGCAACTCTTTGACGAGTGTCTCCATAATTTGGGCCTAATAATGGAAAAGTGTGTGGAAGCTAATCTTGTCTTGAATTTTGAGAAGTGCCACTTTATGGTGAGCCAAGGAATTGTTTTAGGGCATTTAATATCAGAAAAAGGCCTGGAGGTCGACAAGGCAAAGATTGACGTAATAAAGACGCTTCCATATCCTCGCAATGTGAAAGACGTACGCTCCTTTCTCGGCCATGCGGGTTTCTATAGGCGATTCATTCGAGATTTCTCCAAGATCGCCCAACCCATGTGTTGCCTTCTCCAAAAAGAAGTAAAATTCGAGTTCAATGACGCGTGCAAGGAGGCATTCAACATCTTAAAAGGGAAATTGTGCGAGGCTCCAATCATCAAGCCTCCCGACTGGAATCTTCCTTTCGAAATCATGTGTGACGCTAGCGACTTGTGCGTTGGTGCCGTCTTGGGCCAACGCGCTGGTAAGGATCCTCATGTAATTTACTATGCCTCTAGGACCCTAGACAAAACCCAAAGAAATTACACCACAACTGAAAAAGAATTATTAGCAATTGTTTTTGCATTGGAAAAGTTCCGATCATATTTGGTCGGGACGAAGGTTGTTGTGTTTTCAGATCATGCGGCGCTCAAACACCTGATGAAAAAGGAGTGCAAACCTCGACTTCTCCAATGGATCCTTCTCCTGCAAGAGTTCAACGTGGAGATTCGGGACGATGAAATCCTCAATGAACTTTTCAAACCTGATGATCCAACGGTCAAGTTTTTGAAACTGAATCGAATTCGATCGATCATTTCGATTTTTCCTTAAACAAGATGATTCTTTTTGCACCGAAAAGATTTAGTGGAGGCTCGTATTGAATTATGGAGTCTCAATTCGATGGGAAAACAACTCGGCATCGCATTTTGATTTATGATTTGGTGATTTTTTCGGTTATTCCGCTCGACCTCTGATCATTGGGCGAATTCATGGATTTGGGGGAGAATTGAAGCTTCAAATTCAGCACTCAACTTCGTGAGGAAGTAAGGGAGGAAGCCTGAGCTCTGGATTGAGCTGCCGCTGCTCAAAGAGCGAGCTTTAAGCTCGAACAGCCATCAATGGCGGAAACGAACTGAGACGGGAGAAAAATGAGGAAAACTCGATGAACTCTCAACCATTTTCTGCGTTTCAAAGCTCTGTAGATTCGTGGCAATGAGAGGAAGCCATTGGGAGTGAGAACACGAGCTGAAGTGAAGAATCGTTCGAGCTCAACTCACGAATTGAAGAAGAAGCGAATACGGGTTTGGAAATCAATGCGAAATTGGATCCAAAATACATATTCGTTTCACACCCGAGCGTCAGAACTTCGTTTTAGGACGGAACACATGCTCGCACGCCACAGAAGATCGAAGAAATCTTTATTCAAACTCAGCGCCAGTCTCTCACTCCGTGATGACTCGTTTCACGCGCGTTCGACCCGTTCCGCCATAAAAGATCAAAAAGACGTTCAAAAACTCAGAGCTATTCTGAAGAACAGCACGCGACTCGTGTCACGCGATTTATGACCCGTTTCAGCGCAGCAAATCCAAGTGGGGACCACTGTCAGTGATCAACGAATTCAACCGCTCGCGTTTTAAAATTTCAGATCGAAATCTGATCGTTTCCGCCAAAACAGAGGAAATGATTTTCCAACCAAAACCAGATCAAATCTGAACCGAATTCAACGAAATTTCGACCAGATCTTCAGTACACCTACCTTGATCCGCCTGAACCAATCACAGCTCTCGATTCGCTCCCTACTCTCCTCTCCATCTCGAACAGTTCAGTGGACTCTCAAGTCCAATTCGGTCTATAAAACATGCCTCAAGCCTCTTCAATCAACACACCACTCTCCATTCATCTTCTCTAACCTCTAGAACCTCCATTAATGAGTTTCAAGCTTTCTTGAGCTCTAATTTTCGTTTTTGAGTGAAAACACACAATTTGGGGCTGATTTGGGGAAAATTCGAATCGGTCGATTCTAGCTTGAATCGAGGCGCAATTGGAGCTTCAAATCGACTCGAGGGAGCTACCGGCTGGATCTCCAACTCTTGGTTTAGTCCAATTCTCTTTAAATAATTAGATTTGAATTTTAGATCACAAGAACTCAATTTTGTAATAATCATGATGAAATCTTGTCAAACTCTTGTTCTTGTGAATATGTGTGAGTAAATCTAGATAGGGAGGGGAATTTGTGATTTGTATACATGAAATCTTGCTTTATAATCTTGTAATTTTGCTGAATTTTGATGAATAGTCATGAACATACACATTTTTGAATAAATTGGGAAAAATTGCTTAGCTTAGTGTTTTTCATCAATTGATCTATTAAATCTAGAGTTTATTGGCTTTTTAATCATTTGAAACACTTAGCTTAGTATTTTGTGTGATTAATTTGGAGTTGTGATTGATTTAAATCAAGTTTTGTTTTGAAATGGCTGTTTTGGAATAAACTAGTTCTTGAGTCAATTTCTTGAGTAAATCTTAGCTTAGATTGCTCAAATCCATCATCTAAATCTGAGAAATTATACACTTAGTGATTAATGATTGTTACACATCATAAATTTCCTATAAATCCCTATTTTTAAACAGAAAATCAACCCCTAATCCAGTTTCTGTCTTGCTGCTGTTCTTTCTCTGTTTTTTCAGTATTTTTCCCTTAATTTCGTGTCAAATTCGGATTTGAAAAATTAAATAAATATTTTTAAAATCCAGTTCTCATTTAGTAGATAATTTTCAAATCAAATTTTGCCCAATTCGGATTTATAATTTCTGAGATATTAATTTTCTAAGTTTGTAATATTTCTGTTTTTTGAAGTTTCTGTCCAGATTCACTGTTTCTTTTCTTCTGAATTTTTAAAAATATAAAAATAAATTATAAAAATCCAAAAATAATACTAATTGAAGTATTTTGAAGCGTAGAGGCCAAATATGAATTTTAAAAGAGTAGTTGTTAAAACAGATTAGGAGATATAACAGTTTTTGTGAGTGCTGATCTGTCAGAACCAGTTTCTGATCCAGATCTGAAATTTCATTATAAATCTCAAATTACAAAACACAATTCTACAAAAATTTAACGACTAATCCAAAACTTGATAATTGAATTTCTATACAAATTTTGGGATTTTTTAAGCTTGGGTGAATTTTTTATAATTTTCTGAACTTGATGCGGAACCGATTTTAGTTCTGAAATAAGTTCTGGACTGAACTGCAAATATCTCGAAATTCTTGAATAAACTAATAATACCAGTAAAAGACCACAATATAGATCTCTCATTCTAGTTTCCAACGGTATCTCGTGAGTTGGAATCGGAGTTTATTTGGTCAAGTTACGAATTAAGACACCAAAGTGTGACGTGCTAAATTTTTACGATAAGGCTGAAAATAAAATTTAAACTTGGAAATTTATCTAATAACCTTTGAATTACAAGATTTTACACTAAAGAATAATCATTGAGACTAGTTAATTCTTGAGGCCACACCTCCTTGTGTTCGACCCCTAAACTCGTTACCACTCATACTCGTAATTGATTAATAGGGAAATATAAATTGTTTTGTTAAATTGTGTAAAATTCAACGACGGTTTTCCGCGATTTACATGTGT
This sequence comes from Juncus effusus, assembly GCA_027726005.1. Classification (NCBI taxonomy): domain Eukaryota; kingdom Viridiplantae; phylum Streptophyta; class Magnoliopsida; order Poales; family Juncaceae; genus Juncus; species Juncus effusus. The sequence continues at coordinate 5,356,773 of CM050905.1, read as the reverse complement.
TTGTCTCCCATCCATGCTGCCTCCAGTTTGTCATAAATTTTGATGTTGTATCTTTGCACTAGTAAATACCATTTTACTTGTAAATCGCTCGGGTTCCTCTTCCTCATCAAGTAATGTGCTCCAGGAAGTGTTTGAATTCCTTTAGTGCTATGATGAAGGCCATTATCTCCTTCTTTGTAGGAGTGTTCCCTTCTTCCCTCGTGCTGAGCCTTTCGCAAATGAAGCTTACCAACAACAAAACTCCTCGGCATCTTTGGCTTAGCGCGGCTCCTATCGCATCCTTTGAAGCTCTGCACCAGATCTTGAATGGTTCGGTGAAGTCGACCCTTCAGTTGAGTTCTCGTTTCTAGGCCCTCGGCCGATCAAGGTGCTTCAGACATTGGCATCAAACTTGGGCGGCTACAATCGTCTAAATAAAAGTCAAAACCCTCTCAAGAAACCTATTCAGGTTTTGGTCCATCATAGTAACAACTCAAGCCATCAGACCAATTTTCATCCGCCGAGGGCTCACCATAAACACGAATAATCAAACCGACTGCCCCATGTATTACACGAACTATTTCCAACCCCATGCCAACACAAACAAACCATGGAACACCGCTCAACCAAAAACCATCTTCCACCATAATCCTCTAACTCACCAAAGTCCAAGAACAACCAATCAAATTGTAGCACAAACCAAAGCTCCAATCCAAACCAACCGTACCCGCCCTTTCCACCACGTTTTTTGACTTAGAAGTACTCTTTTTTGGAACTGCCATTGAAAGATCGCTATTATTTGGTGTTCCTTGACCCATTCATACTCGAAACTTGAGGGCATTACTTCCGTTGCTTCGTTGATTCGCTCGCCGTCATGTTGCGGCTCGCTGCATATTTTGGTTTTCTGCCCCCTCATCTTGTTAGGATTTCTTGAGCATTCTTGATGCAGCGGAAGTGGATTTAAGATTCAAGACATTCAAGAATTCAAGAAATTCTAGAAAACCAAAAGAAACAGATTAGTGAAATACGATTAAGTCAAAGAAAAATAAGAAGTTAAAGTTCATATCTATCGGATCGAGAATTGATCCGATCTCGAACTTGTAGCGGTAGAGCCTTTCTTCTCCTTCCACAACACACACCCATTCATTTAAAATTGCCTCCAATCGCTTGTTCAACCGAAACGACTCACAACCAATTCGATTCTCAATCAAATCGATTCTCCAAAACGACTTTCACAAATTCAACCGAATCAATAAGATGAGTTTTACATAAACTCGATTTAAAACCTAACTTAGTCATAAAAACCTCTTCCAAGTGTTCCAATGATTAAATAGCTCCTAAATACGTCACAATTTAAATCAAAACTAATCTTCTAATTAGAATTAATTTAATATTCAAGTTTTGAATCAAATTTATTCTTCCAAATAATTCAACTCAAACAATTTAAGTGTTCTTAAGCTAATCTTCTTAAACCTCAAAAATGCCCAAATCAAACACAAGATTTCATCACAAATTATACAAAAAGTATTTCCCTACACAAAGTCTACTCACTCATGCTCATACAAACCATATTTACACAAGTTTGAGACTTTTTATTCATTCAACAAAAGGGAGAAAAAATAAGGAAAAAGAAAAATTAATCAAACCAAATGGATGGGGAGTCAAGCTAGATCCTCCTCTTAGTCGATTTGAATCTTCCTTCAAATCTCGCTCCTTCTAGAACAAGACTTTCTTCTTGAAGCTTGGCTCGTCTCTTGTCTCAACTCACCAAAAAAAGAAAATTAAGTTTTGGACAACCTTAAAGAAGGTCATCCATGAAGAAAAAGAAAGAGGAAGAAGAAGAGAATGGTATTTACAATGGATTAGGGAAGAGAGAATTATGTGTGAGAATGGATGTATGAATGGATGTATGAATTATGATTTTTTAGAGAGAGAAAGAGGTGTATTTTTATAGAGAGGTTTGGCCTAGAATATATTTGAAAATATGATTGTGGGACTAAAAATTGAGCTTGATTCGGATTCTGTTTTGGGTAGTAATTTGGGGGTATTTAACACTCTTTTGCCTTCATTTCCATTCAAATTCTGCTTGGGTGCAAATTTCTGAGTGCATTTATCATTTTCCCTCTATCTCATCCCCTTCCAACAGACTGTACACATGGCGATTGCTGATTGGCCAATTAATCCAACGTCCAGCCACGTGTCTTAACCGGATTGGGCAACGCATCAGCGTACTGACTTGCGTCAGTAGGTGCAGTTAACGCGTGATCTCTCCTCGCCATTTCCAACTAAGGCAGGTTCCAATGTTTGCTGAAACACGCGTTATCTGTACAACGGAGGCGTCCGTTTAATATAGAACTTGAGGGGAAAAGAGCCTGGTCATGGAAGACGTGTTCCTTCTGATGCTTCATGACACGCGTCAACTTTTGGTTGGGAGAATTTGCAACCTTGTACTGACTTTGTCAGTACGCCCCCCAATCAAAGAACGCCACGTGTCAAAACCACCAAGAAAAATTACAGCTTCCGCCACGTGTCCTATTCTGAATGGATAGAAAATTATCTGCTGAGCCACATGTCAGATTCTGGTTGGTCAGAGGAAAATTCTGTAGAAATTGAGGGAGATGACGGGACAGGTGGCAGCTCTGGTTTGGGCAGAAAAATGGGTTGACCTGGTCAAACGCTGACCTTGACCAGATTTGACCGAAACTTGTTTCGCATTTTCTGGGAGTTCTAGAAAGTCATTTTTCGCGAGGTTTCTATCGTTGGATTCGTATCGTCGTGCTCTTTGATTTGGTACCCAGTTTGACCCCTTTTTGGGACAGTTGACTTTTGGACAACTGGGCGATTTCCCGGGTTTGACTTTAGTCTTTTTGTGAATTTTTAGGTTTTCGCTTGGATGGTTGGTGGGTAAGGGTTGTAAGAGATTTGGAGAGGCGTGTGTAGGGTTTTCGCGGGGATTTGTAAAGAATTCGGCCATCTTCGGCCATCTTTGATCGGCTCTTCATTTGGAGTTGATTTTTTGTCAAATCCTCCAAATGTCATTTTCTTAGTCTTTTTACCTGAAAAATCACATAAAAGTGTATTAAGAGTTTCAAAAATAATTTTTATTAATTTTAAACATTTTTTCAACATTTTATGTGATTTAAGGGTGAAATTTATATGATAAAAACCCTAAAAATGTGCATAAAAATACACATTACAATCGTAAACCTATCTGAATAGACGTTTGCTTATTCCTTTTGTTCTACGATATATGTCTTGATCACAAGACATGGAAGTATGTCATCCTTGAGTTTGATCAAAGTCTCTTTCCTGATCCAGAATTAGATTGAGTAAATACAAAATGAGATTAACAACACATGTTAATCCATTTTGAGCATGGCCATACATTTCCTTCAGTCCTAGTTCATCAGGGGGCCCAGAGATATCTCCCTCTTAATGAGAGGAACAAATCCCATCTTGGTCACTCACATTCCTCGCCATGATTCAGTGCATACCTAATGATGACCCTAATGATCATCCCGTTACGGATGACATAAGATCATATTAAAGTATGCAGTTCCTCATACAGGAATCCATGGTGACCTCAGGTCGTAGGAACAAGCACACTATTCATATGAGAATCACTAATGACATATAACATGCATATTCTCATAGTGTGGTCAGTCCAGTACATGTTCTCTAACACGTGCCTATATTCCAGACTTGACATCCCTATGTCCATGATCAGTAGAACATGATCATCCAGCCTGCGAATATACTAGTGTGGATATGTAGCTTCTTACCTGAAGTATGTCTATCTCTATAAAAATCCTACATATCACTAGGGACAATTTAGAATGTCATTCGTTGGTTCACAGTTCTACTATCAGAATCACGTATTCTGATGACGTGAACCCGAAGTGTCATTCTTGGTTGATATAAGATTTACATTCACAACCCATACACATAGATACATTTGGCCTAGGGCACTAATCCTACAGTCTCCCACTTGCACTAGGCCAACTCTAAGCATCTTATGCCCATAGACCTAACATGACCCTCATGCTTCGCTTGCGGGAGTGGTTTAGTTAATGGATCGGCTACATTGTCGTCCGATGGCACTCTACACATTTTAACATCACCCTTTTGTATAATCTCTCTGATTAGATGGAAGCATCGCAGTATGTGCTTGGACTTTTGGTGAGATCTTGGTTCCTTTGCTTGTGCGATCGCTCCATTGTTGTCACAATATAGATCCACTGGTTCCGAGATGCTCGGAACTACTCTTAGTTCCTCCAAAATGTTCATTATCCAAACAGATTCTTTAGCCGCTTCTGCAGCGGCTATATAGTTTGCTTCCGTTGAAGAATCTGCTACAGTATATTGCTTGGAACTCTTCCATGTCACTACGCCTCCCTTTAGGCAAAATAAATAACCAGATTGCGATCTAAAGTCCTCTGAGTCTGTCTGGAACCTTGCGTCTGTGTAACCCTTTACAACGAGCTCGTATTCCATACCTCCATAGACTAGGAAGAGGTCCTTAGTTCTTTGTAAGTACTTAAGGATTCTTTTAGCAGCTATCCAGTGACTTTCACCTGGATTAGACTGAAACCTGCTTGTTGCGCTCAATGAGTATGACACATCTGGTCTAGTACATATCATGGCATACGTGATAGATCCTATAGCCGAAGCATATGGGATCTTATTCATGCGTCTTCGTTCCTGCTCACTTGTAGGACACTGTGTCTTACTGAGAGAAACGCCATGTGACAAGGGCAAAAATCATTTCTTGGATTCTTGCATTCTGAACCGTTTCATGACCTTGTCTATGTATGTACTTTGACTCAGACCTATAAGCCTTCTGAACTGTAGGTGAGTCTCAAATTTCTTCGAGTTGTACTTTACTCCCACATCTTCTCATAGAGACAAACTCTCTTTCCAAGAAGGCTCCATTGCGAGCAACAAACACTTTGTTCTCCGATGGGTGCTAAAAGTAATATCTTTGAGTTTCCTTAGGATATCCCACAAACAGGCACTTATCAGATTTATTTCCGAGTTTATCGGAAAACTGACGTTTGACATAAGTCTCACATCTCCAAAATTTAAGAAAAGACAACTTGGGGCTTTTCTCCGTCCACATCTCATATGGCGTCTTTTGAACCGCTTGGGATGGAATCCTGTTCAGTATGAATGCGGCAGTCTCAAGAGCGTAACCCCAGAAAGACATCGAAAGACTCGTTTGACTCATCATTAATCGAACCATATCCAATAATGTTCGATTCCTCCTTTCGGACAGTCCATTCCATTGAGGAGTTCCTGGAGGAGTCAGTTGTGAAACTATTCCACATTCTCTGAGATGATCCTCAAATTCCTGACTCTGATATTCGCCTCCTCGATCAGATCGAAGTGTTTTAATCTTCTTGCCAAGTTGATTTTGTACTTCATTCTTAAATTCTTTGAACACTTCAAAGGATTCAGACTTGTGCTTCATCAGGTAGACATAACCATATCTACTGAAGTCGTTCATGAAAGTTATAAAGTACTGATACCCACCTCTAGCCGGCATACTCATTGGTCCACATATATCAGTATGTATGAGTTCTAATAGGTTATTGACTCTTTCACCAACTTTTGTGAAGGGTTTCTTAGTCATCTTGCCAAGTAAACAAGATTCCCACGTCTCAAATGATTCCAAATCAAATGAGTCTAAAAGTCCATGAAAGTGGAGTATAGAAATGCGTTTCTCATTTATATGGCCTAAGCGACAGTGCCAGAGGTATGTCGTATTTGAGTCATTCGGTTTGAATCGTTTAGTGTTAATGTTATATATGGACTCATAATTCTCTTTCTTAAGATCTAGCACGTAAAGACCTGTTTCTAATAGAACATTTTCATAGAAAAGATTATCCTTTAAGATAGAACAATTATTATTCTCAATAACAAATTTATAACCATCCAAATCTAGACTAGAAATAGAAATAATATTTCTGCTCATAGCAGGTACAAAATAACAATTATTAAGTACTAATACAAGTCCACTAGGCAAAGTCAATAAATAAGTTCTTACGGCTAATGCAGCAACTCTTGCTCCATTTCCCACATGCAGGTCGACTTCGCCCTTAGCTAATCTTCTACTCCTTTGTAGTCCCTGCACATCATTACAAATGTGAGTACCACATCCGGTATCCAATACCCAAGATTTAGGAGTAAGTGAATTAGTTTCAATAACAAAAATACCTGAAGCGGTAGTCACACTACCCTTCTTGATTTCGTCCTGATAGAGTTTGCAATTTCTCTTCCAATGGCCAATCTTGTTGCAATGGAAGCAAACTTCCTCCTTGTCTTTCTTGATCTTAGGTTTACGCAACACCTTGCCTTTACCCTTGCTCTTGTTCCCGGTCATCTTACCCTTCTTCTTGTGAACCATTAGGACATCTTTGACAACATTTGTCTTCATGTCCTCCTGTGCGTTCTTAAGCATCCCATGCAACTCGGTGATGGATTTCTCCATCTGATGCATATTATAGTTCATGATGAATTGCTTAAAACTAGGAGGCAACGACCCGAGAATTATGTCAATAGCCAATTCTCTGGGCACAGCTGAACGAAGCCTCTCCAATTGATCAAGATAGCTCTTCATCTTGAGTACATGAGCACTCACAGATGAATCTTCAACCATCTTTGTATCAGTCAGAGAGACGGTCGCTTTGTAGCGCTCAACTCTAGCCTACTCTTGGAATATTTCCTTGAGAGTTACAATCATATCGTAAGAACCCATGTCCTCCAGTTGCTTCTGAAGCTCGGAGGTCACGGTCATTAGCATGAGACAAGCTATCTCTGTGTCGTCTTTGACGTATTTAGCATACGCATCTCGGGCAGCCCTTGCGGCTCCCTGTTCTGGTTCCTCTGGGTAAGCCTCTTCCATGACATACAGTTTATTGTCAGCCTTGAGAACAATTCTCAGGTTTCTAAACCAGTCAAGGAAGTTAGACCCATTGAGCTTATCCTTCTCAAGGATAGATCGCAAATTCAACCCAGTTGAATTTTTATTATTTGCCATTATTCTACAAGTTAAAATGTAAAGTGCCATTATTATTTGTTCATTTGGGGTTGTTTTGTTTTGGTGTTTCTTATATTGTACTCCCACTATTTTTCTTTAAATCAACCGCCTTCAGTAGTATTAATTCGGAAACTTCAATTAGATGAGGTTTCATAGTGAGTCAAGATCCATATTTCATTGAGTATTAAGTGTGCTTTGGCGCAACCCTCAATACACAACTATTTAGGTAGGAACACTTTCTAATTGCATCATATGCAACTCTTGCCTTTTATGGAATGAGTATCTTATACTCGGTGTATTATCCCATCTTGTGCCCTGAGCCCAAGTCCGACTTGTTTGCTCAGTTAAGTTTAACCATGTATGAATATCGGCAAAGTAGTTTCTAGCACACTCAGCTCAGGCATGACCTGTGCTAGTTATGCTTCCCGCGTGCCCCTTTCCAAAGACAATCCTCCACACATTTTACACCGGAGCTGAGTGTGTGGAGGATTGTCTTTGGAAAGGGGCACGCGGGAAGCAGTAACTAGCACAGGTCATGCCTGAGCTGAGTGTGCTAGAAACTACTTTGCCGATATTCATACATGGTTAAACTTAACTGAGCAAGCAAGTCGGACTTGGGCTCAGGGTGCAAGATGGGATAATACACCGAGTATAAGATACTCATTCCATAAAAGGCAAGAGTTGCATATGATGCAATTGGAAAGTGTTCCTACCTAAATAGTTGAGCATTAAGGGTTGCGCCGGAGCGCACTTACTACTCAATGAAATACGGATCCTGACTCACTATGAAACTTCACTCAGTTGAATGTTTCCGAATCAATACTACTGAAGGTGTTTGATTTGAAGAAATGCGATCTATCCTTGAGAATGATAAGCTCAATGGGTCTAACTTCCTTGACTGGTTTAGAAACCTGAAAATTGTTCTCAAGGCTGACAATAAACTGTATATCATAGAAGAGGCTTACCCAGAGGAACCAGAACAGGGAGCGAGCCGCAAGGGCTGCCCGAGATGCGTATGCTAAATACGTCAAAGACGACACAGAGATAGCTTGTCTCATGCTAGCGACCATGACCTCCGAGCTTCAGAAGCAACTAGAGGACATGGGTGCTTACGATATGATCGTAACTCTCAAGGAAATGTTCCAAGAGCAGGCTAGAGTTGAGCGCTACAAAGCGACCGTCTCTCTGACTGATACGAAGATGGTTGAAGGTTCATCTGTGAGTGCTCATGTGCTCAAGATGAAGAGTTATCTTGATCAATTGGAGAGGCTTGGTTCAACTATCCCAAGAGAATTGGCTGTTGACATAATTCTCAGGTCGTTGCCTCCTAGTTTTAAGCAATTCATAATGAACTATAATATGCATCAGATGGAGAAATCCATCACCGAGTTGCATGGGATGCTTAAGAACGCACAGGAGGATATGAAGACAAATGTTGTCAAAGATGTCTTAATGGTTAACAAGAAGAAGGGTAAGAAGACCAGGAACAAGAGCAAGGGTAAAGGCAAGGTGTTGCCCAAACCTAAGATCAAGAAAGACAAGGAGGGAGTTTGCTTCCATTGCAACAAGGTTGGCCATTGGAAGAAAAACTGCAAACTCTATCAGGACGAAATCAAGAAGGGTAGTGTGACTACCGCTTCAGGTATTTTTGTTATTGAAACTAATTCACTTACTCCTAAATCTTGGGTATTGGATACCGGATGTGGTACTCACATTTGTAATGATGTGCAGTGACTACAAAGGAGTAGAAGATTAGCTAAGGGCGAAGTCGACCTGCGTGTGGGAAATGGAGCAAGAGTTGCTGCATTAGCCGTAGGAACTTATTTATTGACTTTACCTAGTGGACTTCTATTAGTACTTAAGAATTGTTATTTTGTACCTGCTATGAGCAGAAATATTATTTCTATTTCTAGTTTAGCTTTGGATGGTTATAAATTTGTTATTGAGAATAATAATTGTTCTATCTTAAAGGATAATCTTTTCTATGGAAATGTTCTATTAGAAAGAGGTCTTTACGTGCTAGATCTTACGAAAGAGAATTATAAGTCCATATATAACATTAACACTAAACGATTTAAACCGAATAACTCAAATACAACATACCTCTGGCACTGTCGCTTAGGCCATATAAATGAGAAACGCATTTCTAAACTCCACTCTCATGGACTTTTAGACTCATTTGATTTGGAATTATTTGAGACGTGCGAGTCTTGTTTGCTTGGCAAGATGACAAAGAAACCCTTCACAAAAGTTGGTGAAAGGGTCAATGACTTATTAGAACTCATACATACCGATGTATGTGGACCAATGAGTACGCCGGCTAGAGGTGGGTATCGGTACTTCATAACTTTCACAGACGACTTCAGTAGATATGGTTATGTCTACCTGATGAAGCACAAGTCTGAATCCTTTGAAGTGTTCAAGGAATTTAAGAATGAAGTACAAAATCAACTTGGCAAGAAGATTAAAGCACTTCGATCTGATCGAGTAGGCGAATATCTGAGTCAGGAATTTGAGGATCATCTCAGAGAATGTGGAATAGTTTCACATCTGACTCCTCTAGGAACTCCTTAGTGGAATGGAGTGTCCGAAAGGAGGAATCGAACCTTATTGGATATGGTTCGATCGATGATGAGTCAAACAAATCTTTCAACGTCTTTCTGGGGTTATGCTCTTGAGACAGCTGCATTCATACTGAACAAAATTCCATCAAAGGCGGTTCAAAAGACACCATATGAGATATGGACGGGGAATAGCCCCAAGTTGTCTTTTCTTAAGATTTGGGGATGTGAGGCTTATGTCAAACGTCAAGCTTCCGATAAGCTCAGACCCAAATCCGATAAGTGTCTGTTCGTGGGATATCCTAAAGAGACAAGAGGATATAACTTTTACCTCCCATCGGAAAACAAAGTGTTTGTTGCCCGTAATGGTGCTTTCTTAGAAAGAGAATTTTCTCCACGAGAAGCAGTGGGAGTAAAGTACAACTCGAAGAAATTCGAGACTCACCTACAGTTACAGAACCTGTGACGGAAGACCAAACAAGCTCTCAAAGAGTAGGCGAGCTTGAAACACAACAGCCTCAACGTATTATCATTCAACATCATGGTCTGTGCACAAATAATATAAAAACTTTCATTGCATCACATTTTTTCCACGTAGGTTAGGGTGTGTAAATAATACATATATCATAAGAGGAGAGAAGAAGATATAGATTAATTACCATGCCCTTGTAATTATGAGCGCGAAGGAAGTTGAGTAAGGGGTACAGGCTCTCCTTGTCATGGAAGAGCTTGGATGAAAGATGCCTGTTCAAGAACTGAACCCCGTTTCCAATCGATTTTGAAAGAGATGGCCGAGGGAAGGAAGCGTTGAATGGCTCAAAATCCAGCTCCAGTACAAACGGATTTTCCTTACTGCAAAAAAATAAATAAAAAGATTAAATTTTTTGATAAAAGTAAAAAAAAGGTCAAGTCGATCAGATATAATGTGCATACAACATTTCTTAATAAGCTAATATGCATAACTAATTGTTGCATAATAGCAGACATGCAATTATATTTATTGTATCAAATACATGTACGGATTTCAGGATAATAAGTAGATACATAACAATTTCTGATAACAATTGTTGGACAAGATTATAAAAAAAAAGCAACGATCCAAATGATTCCACTACGATTGCAACCGGTAGAAATTCAACATGGCGATGTGTTATGCAGCCCCTGGCAGACAGGAGAAGATGGGAGTGAGGTCGCTGGGCATACATCAGATATGGAAGGGGGCTCCAAACAGATAGGCAAAGATACGACATGGCACCCAACAAATCGGCGGAGACAGGAGGGGGGAGGGAGAATTAATTTTAAATTTAGACTATTATTTTAATTAATATTTGATGACATTGTTTGACGACATTAGCAATTTGACTTGTTTTTAATCTGAAACAAGATTTTACATGGATTTTTTATTATGTGTTTTAATTCAATTCTTGACAATTGATTCGTTTTAGGTCATTCCTTTCTATACGGGATATACATGTTTCTATTTTTCAGGGGTGTGTATGATATCTGATATTTATTTTTTGGTATGGGTACAAACGAATTATACTTTGATTGTTCATGTTTTACAAGTTTATACATGAGATTTTAAATTTTGAATGGACATAACAAATACTCTGATGTTCTATAAGGCACAAATGAATAACTTGCAGATTTTAGAGGCAAAAGAAGTTATTTTCAATTTTCGACTCGTATAAAATATTTAGATGTTTTTCTTGGGTATAATTGAACAATATATTAGGTTTTAGAGGCAACAAAAAAATTTGTCCGGCTTCTTCCTCCACCTTCCGGTCCACATGCAATAATTATAAGAAAGTCGGGATATTAATGTACGCACATGCCTAGGTTATGCCTGATGGACTGATCACAAAATATTAAGTAGACTTGAAAGATTAACTTTTTGAAGGTAAAAGTATATACTTAGGTTGACTCCATCAAATTCTGGTATTGTAACAATGATTCAAACAACTCCACTGAGATTACGAGAAAGAGAAATTCAACAACGATATGTTATGCAGGAGCCGGACTAATCGGCGGAGACAGAAGAGGGTGCCGAACAAATTAGCCAGAGAAGGCCGGGACACCAGACAAATAGGTAACATCAGGAGAGGGTGCCAACAATATCAGTGGAGACGGGAGGGGGTGCTGGACAGATCAGCAAAGACAAGAGAGAGCACTGCGGTAGGGAGGGAGAATTGATCTTCAATTTGATTTACATTTTAATTAATATTTGATTGATATCATTTGATAATATCAACAAATTGATTAGTTTATATTTAAAAAAAAGATTTTTATTATGAATTTTATTTAAATTCTTGACTATTGATTCTATTTTACGTCTCTGTTTTTTTATGGGATACACATGTTGTACCATCGTTCAGGGTTATTATTGATATTTGATATTTAGTAAGGGTACAAATGAATTATACTCTTATTGTTAGTGTTTTATAGTTTGAAGGGATATATCTGATGTCCTGAATTTTAATTAAATTCTAGAGGCAAAAAGAAGATATTTTCGATTTTTGAGGGGTATATAACATTGATGTTTTCCTAGTGTATAATGAACGATCAAGTTTTAAAGGAAAGGGAAAAGTGTTTGGCTTTTTCTTCCATCTTTTTGTCCACACGCAATAATTGTAAGAAAGTTGGGCATTCATATACACACATACATAGTGTAGTTGAAATGATAGTCCCACCATGATTTCTTGCCTTGGCTGTGTGCCATTTGGCCTCATTGCGATACTTGCCAACATTTGTTAATACCTCTCCAAGTGCCGGACATGTGTTGAATGCCCCATCACCTCGACCAATTGTATGTATATTAATAAAATATGCTATTTATGACAAGAGAAGATAGAAGAAAACACACTTTCCCTCAACAAGCTGTTCCTTGAAGTGCAAGTATTCAGGCACTGTAAGCTCCTCCGCACTGAGCTCATTCACGTTGATTCTTACGTACTCCCATACTCCTGGCCTAGGCCTAATTGCAAGTGCCACCCATGGAGGCATCACAATTGCCTCCTGTATTTAATTAAAACAAACTTTTTGTTATAATATATTATACACAAAGGAAAAAGGAAATAGCAAGTCCAAACATTTTTGAGAAATTTATGCAAACCACCCCACGTTATCACAAATTCGCAAAAAGAGCCCTTTTATTTTTGATGAACGAAGAGAATTTAATGCAATCTCCAATATACAATTTTTTTTTTTTTGTAATTTAGGCATATTTTAGGGTTTGTACAAGTTGCTTTTTCTTTGCATATTACTCTAACCAAGAGCTGAAAATCAAAATTTGGAATTGGAAAAATATGCAATTAGGTCTTAAAGCAGTATTTAACCTGAGCAGCTTTGAGGACATCATCAAATGCACTATCCTTGAGCTTCTCGCGATCTGCTTCGGGAATTGCAGCATTGTACTCAGCAATTATCTGATGTGGCTGCAGCATCCCTTTTCCTTGGTTCACAAATCTAAATACAAAAAGAAATTGTCACCTTTATTTTATGCTAATAGATAATATAAGAATATAAGCATGCATGTTACAAACTCAGAAACAATTTATCAACATTCTAAAACTGCTCGGAACCGGTTAATTTATAGAGGATTAATATTCACAATATAAAATGAATCGAGATCATGTGAGATAGGTTACATACAAAAAAAAAAGTATCAGCCAAAGAAAATTGTCAGATGATAATGATGATAAGAGAAGAGATGAGTATACATGCATGCATGTTACAAAATTTAGAAACAAATAATCCACATTTTAAAACCGCTACGAACTGGCTAATTTATACATGATTCATCTTCATAATATGAAACAAATGAAGATCATATAGTTAAGTTACATGAAAACAGGAGCAAAATGAAATTGTTAGATTACAAAATTCAGAAACAAATAAGTTACATGCATATTCGATTTAAAAAAAAATATTACATGCATATTTCAAATTTCGGAAACAAGTAATCTACAATTTTAAACAACTACAAACTGGCAAATTATTCAGGATTAATCCTCTTAATATTTAACAAAACAAGATTATTCGAGATATGTTACATGCAAAAGATAATTTCTTACAATTGAGTATATATACAATACCTTGAGAACGGAGCAACAAGCTCATTAGGATGAGCAGAGAGAGAATCGCTAATTCGCTCCCTCACGCTGTGAGCACGTTTCAATGTGCGGACACCTGTTGCTTCCCCCATTTCTAGTTTAAGAAAGAAAATCAAACTTAAAATCACACGAAATTTCAAATTAAAAAACAGAAGCAGAGTCGGTTGATATCTGAGACTTCAGATGTTACTACACCCTTCTAAACTCTCTATCTAAATTTCTAAAACCACAAGAAGCTGAACACATATTGAAATTCTTATACAAAAAATGACATAAAATCCTTCTTAGTTCCTAGATCTAACGCTCTTCATTTTTTAAAATAAAAATCAATGTCATCTATCCTAAACACCATTACGAAAAAAAAGAAAATGGGAAAAAATTGTTTCTTTTTATTTACTCAAAAAAAAATATTTTGTTTCTTTTCAATTTGCCTTACCGTTATACCCGAGGTAAAATTTCTACCTTTTTCACTCTAATATGCACACACAAAACAGGTACAAAGGTATGAATTTAATCAATAGTTTCAACTTCAGTTCTGCATTTGAAGCAAAGCTGATAGTTCTTGGTTGGGGCTCTGACTGACGATACAGAGAGCAGAAACAAACACACATTTCAAAAACAAGAAAGAACAAATCCTTCTTCTCCTTTTCGTTCAAAATCTGTCATTATTTGGTCCTAAACCCCCGAAAATTTAAAATTACAGCTTAATCCGAGGCGATTTCTCTCCTTCTTGAGACACTCAAACACTTCTTCAACAGTAAAGAGAAAATATAAAACAAAAAGTCTAATAAACTATTTGAATCAGCATTATTACCTTACACTTTCAGAATGGAGGAAAGGAAACAGAAGCGGAAACTAAAACAACAGGTGAACAGAACAAGAGCAATAACGAAAGTAATTTGAGAAGGCGGATTGAATGGAGGAGAGAATGAATTTGGTGATTTGAGCACTGCCTCTTGGCCCTTTTTTACAGGAAAAAGGAGTGGAACCACCTTGCATTTATCTCCCTACGGTTATGCTTTGAAAATCTTCTGTATTTATGTCAATATATGTTCTGTGTAGTAAATCATTATTTATTAAGAATATCTCCAATTGTGGTTTGATTTTTTTTTTTTTCTTTTTCCTTAATTTTTCTTTCTATTTCCTTTTTGATATTGTTGTTTTGGAAATATTTTGGCTATGGAAATAAATATTTAGGGAATATTTAGACAATGGAAAGAGGTGAATTGTTTCCATCCTTGCATTGTATATTAGGTAATTGTATCTTCAATTTATGCAACTTATTTTGGTAATTAGTCATGTTTCTCTATTATATAAAGAGGCCTAAAGGTATTGTAATAGTATTCCAATTCTTACAATGTAGTCTCTCAGCTGATTATACGATTTCTCTCTTTTTCTCTAGTTATTTCTCTCATGAATTCTCTTTCTCTGCATCAATATTTTCCCCATTACCTAACACTTTTTCATAAAAAATTGGTCGCAAAAACCTGTTGCGACCATAAAATGCAATATACTAGTGACTAAATAGTCGAATGTTAAAACTATTTTTAGCTAATATGGAAATGAATGTTGCTCGATTGTTGGTCGATTGTGTGTGAAAATGAATGTTGGGGAATAGAGTGCCTCATGTACTGGAAAGAATTAGTACTACGTTCGAACTGACCAATAGTTGCACAAACACACTTCAAAATTTGGTGAGTTTTTGAAATTCAAACGGGAGACGAAAATAAAAGTTAAGCTGCGCTAACTAACATAAAAGTTAAGGTGCGCTCCTGAGTTTTTGTTGAAGGGGAAGGAATGAGAGAGGAAGATAGATAAATGGAGGGCACGGAACGAGAATGGAAGAGAAAAGATTTACCTTGCTCTTAAGAAGGTAAACATAAATTATAACTATTTTATGTATGTCATATTTTATGTATTTCAGTAATGGGGCTTATTTGTCATAAATAAAAGTAATAGAAATATTTCAAATATTAATTATTTTAAGTTTTTGTACCCTCAATTGTACATCAATTTGGAGGAGAACAACATTTGCAGCTTTTCATAGTTGAAAGAGAAAAAATTTCCTTTCCTACCTCTTCCCCACCCCTATAATAAACCTTGAGAACAATATCAAATATGTTTCTTCCACCCTGTCCTCCACATGTGGAGTAACCCTTAGAGTGCGTTGAATGCCCCAGCGGCAAAATTTAGCTTTAAAATTAAGATTGAAGGCTCCACGGATTAATTCAGGTTCAGGGAGCTTATCCACTGACTGAATTCTAGAAGGTACATGCATTCGAAGACTAAAATACAGAGATAGATATGTTTCTCTACGTTTTTTCATAAAATCATTGAACTAGAATACTAGAAATGGCATGTCAACAACTTAAATAACCTAATGGTTTGGTTCCTAAAATATTTGGCATAAAGTATGGTGTATGCATGAGCGATTTTCCTAACTTGTGGAAAATCTTCAAGGGCTTTTAGCTGCAGCCAATCTTCCCCTTGAATTCATGTCTTTATTCTTGTCAAATTTTTCATATTTTTCATTTACATTTTGATAATATAATAATGGAGCATTCTTTTTTTTTTTTTTGATGAAATGTGGTATGTTTTTACACCCTACACACAATAAAATTAATTAATTAAGTTGAATTACAATAGTTCGCATACAAACAAAATCAATGAATGCTTTTATACATAAAAAATGAAAGAAAAGAAATAAGTCAAATAAAAAACAACAATGTTATCAGAACCGGACCAGATCATGACCCGGACGAGCATCGGGTCACTGATTCACCGGTCGAACCGCCGGGCTGATCGGTTTAACTGCTGATTTTTCTTAGTAAAATTTTAATATATCTAGATTAATGAAAATGTAATATTGAACGGACAATGAAATTGAAATTAAGGAAAGATAATATATTTTGATATAAAGTGTGTAATATATGGATTGATGATATCAAATAAAAAATAATTATCCAACAAAATTATAAAATTTTGATTAGTCAAACTCTAATAGATCTAGACCTAGAGTTAACTTCTGTTTCATCAATCAAATTTAACATTTTTTAGTATAATAGTATTATTATTTCTAATCTTCTCCAAGAAAAAACAAAACATAACTCAAATAACAATTAATCACAAAATAAACACATGAAACGAGAAATTACTAGCTAATTGCCTGAATCAAAGTTCATTTACGATGGGTGTCACAAAATTATAATTTAAGCTTAAGCCAATTTCCTTATTTTCTCATTAAATGCACAAGTGCCATTAGAGTTTTCTCTATTTTGTTTGGTGTTAGTGCTATTTTGAATGAATGGACATTTCATCGAACAACTGATGGCTCCTCAGTTATTATAAAAAAAAAACGGATGGCTCTTCAGTGGTGTGTGTCCAATAAAAGTCCCATATGAAATTGAAACCATCAACATTGAAACAAATTAGAAAAACTATACAGAACACGAAAACTTTCAATCACCATTAAAACTTTCAAGAATATAGTGGAACGATTTCAAAATAATCAAATTAAAATTGAGATGGAAATCACAAGCTAGCCATACTTTGAGGAGCTTCAAGCTTGAAAATAAATCTGAGAAGATAATTTTGGCCTAGCTATAAGAAAATGAGAATAAAAATCTCCATCCCTATTCAACCTGCTCAAGAATCAAAGTATAAATGAACTCACATAGAGAGAGAAAGGGCTGGATAGGGCAAAAGAAAACAATAAAAAACCAATGTTAAAAAAATTTCAGCCAAAAACCGAGTTTCACTCTGGTCCGATCCGCAGTTTTTTTATTAAAAACCGGACGGTCTAACCAGTTTTCACTAGTTCTATTGCATATCCGATCCTTCATTCAAACCGAACCAGAAATTGATCTGGGTCCGGTTTTTTCTGGTCGGACCACCGGTCCGGTCCGGTTTTAATAACACTGAAAAACAAAGAAGAAGTAGCCATTTATTGTCAGCCGAGTCTTCACCAGTGGTGTCCAGACCTAGGGTTTTGAATGGATTTTATGTTTAGTTCATGTTTGGATATGCGATTTTCTGCCAACAATTGTACTCGTCATTGCAATTTGCCAAACTGCTTCCGCGCTCGTTGCTTCATCCCGAAAAACTCTATTGCATATTTCCCGCCAAATGGCAAAAGAAATGAAGAAACAAAAAGGCGTCATATTTTAATCTTTTGTGACAACAGGCATTAGGGTTTTGTAAATCTTCTTGAATCGATACTGGAATGTGTATTTTTATACACATTTTTAGGGTTTTTATCATCTCAAATTCAATCATAATTCACATAAAATGTATGAAAAACAGTCATAATTCACAAAATATAATTTGAAACCTCTTAATACATTTTTGTGTGATTTTACAGGCAAAAAGGCTATAAAATGAAGAATTGGACCAAAACGCAAATAATGGGCCAAAGATGGCCAACTAAAAACCTCAAACACTCTACAAAAAATTCCCCAAACTTTTACGACAATTCAAAAACCTTCTACAACCAAGTCAGACCGAGCCAAACGCCAAAAATCGCCAAATTGACCAAAAGTCAACTTCTCCAAAATGGGTCAAACGGTATACCAAAACGAAGAGCTCGACGAAACGAACCCAACGGTACAATCCTCGCGATCAGAAACCTTCTAGAACTCTCAGAATCACCAATTGAAAATCAGGTCAAAAATTGGTCAAAGTCAACGAATTGACCAGGTCAAACCCATCTTCTTCAAACCTCATAATTCACAATTCTGCTCGAAATCGAACAAACAAGCCAACCATGGATTCAGCATGACGAGACGAACATGCCGGTACCATTCTCCGGTCTTGGAAGTTCCGGTGATCGCCGGAATTCGGCCAAAACAAGTGCCAAAAACGGACCGAAACCATGGTTGATCTGCCGTGCCCTTCACCATCATCCATTCGAGCCAAAACCGATCTCACTCTCTTCTCCATCGTCTACCCTTTCTAACCGTATGAAGAACTCATCGAATGATGCGAAATCGAGCGAGAAATCCGTGTTTCCGTAATCTGTTCGACGAAATCCTCAATGAACTTTTCAAACTGGATGAACCAACGGTCGAGTTTCGAACAGCGAATGAATTCGATCAACCATTTCCGTTTTTCTCAAGCAAAGATGATTCTTTTTGTGTCGTAAAGCTTAGGTAAAGGCTCAGAATGAATTACGAAACCTCAATTCGATGGAAAAACAACTCAAAATCATAGTTTGATTCACGAGTTCAGCAGATTTTGGTTATTTTCGCGAAACTGAAACCGAGTTGGTTAATGGAGGAATTCTCTGGATTCGAGGCGGATTGGGAAGTCATAATGGTTGTGAAGCATCGTGAGGAATTTGCGAACGAAGCCTGAGTCACCGTTTTGGATTTCGTTGCGTGAATTGCGAACAAGAGGTCGATTTGCACACTCTGGTCAGCAATGGCGGAACAGCGAACCGATGACATTCAAATCAGCAAAACTCGAGTTTTACTCAACGGTTTTCAACCATTCAAAGCCCTGTGGATTCGTGAGAAGATGGAGAAGAGATCTGGGTTGATGAATCACAGCGAAATGTACAGAATCACGAGCTCGAATCGATGGTTGTGAGAAACGGGTAAACGGGTCTGAAATCCAAGAGAAAAATCGATCCAAAGTCCAAATTCGAAACTTACAAAGCTGTCAGAGGATTGTTTTAGGACGAGCACACGATCGCAGGCCACAGAAGATCGAGAAAAGGCATTCAGCGCCAATTCTGAAGAAGAAGACGACTCGTTTCATCAGTTATGACTCGTTTCACGCGATTCAAACCGGTTCGCCACACCAGATCAGCGGAACGAGCTTAAAACGAGTCAGTACCCAGCTCAAACAAAAGCGACTCATTTCAAGCGAACTGCAGCTCGTTTCGTCGCATGAAATCCGGAAATTTAATTCAAAACTCAGCGCCAAAGGCTGAAGAAGAAGATGACTCGTTTCATCCGTTATGACTCGTCTCACCGTTTCGCCACAGAAAATCAAAAAAGACAGTTTGAAAACTCAGAGATTAATAACGGAATAGCGACTCGTTTCACGCGATTACGACCCGTTTCACCACAACTTATTCTGAAGGGACCCACTGTCAGTCTCAGTGACACGATTCAAATCGCAACTGAACTGAATTCAGTTCATTTTCGCGCGAATAAACAGACGAGATTTCAGCGATTCAAAACCCGTTCAATTCTCAACCAAATTCAACGAAATTTCGTCCAGATCTTCAGTACACCCCACTTGACCTGCCTGAGCCAATGGAATCGCTCGGTTTGTCCCCCACTCTCCATACCAGTCTCTCTATAAAACGCACCCTTCCATCCAATCTCTCACAAATCATTCTTCCATTCTCCAAATTCTTTCCACACACAACTCTCCAATCATCTTCTTTAAGCTTCAGTAACTCCATTACTGAATCTCAGAGCTTTTCGAGCTTCAATTTTCGAGTTTGAGTGAAAATTCACCAATTCGGGCTGAATTTGGTGAAAAAGGCAATTGATCGATTCCAGCTGGATCAAGCATCAATTGGAGGTTCAAATCGACTCAAGGAAGCTTCTGGTTGATCTTCTACATCTCGGTTTGATCCAATTTTCATTTAATCTCTTGTATCCAATTTTAGATCACAGGATCCAATTTGTAAAAAAATATGATGAACACATGCCTAATTCCGGTTGATCTTATCATGTGTGAGTAGAATCTTGTAGGGATAGGCCTTTTGTGATTGAATTGTTTGAAATCTTGCTTTAATTTGAATTAAATTGACTGATTTGGTTACTGTTCATAATGTGCTGTTAAATCTGGTTTTTCTTGATTTAATCGATTTGGTTGAATTAATTAGGTCATTTAGAACTAAATTTTCCTGCATGTTAGTCCATTTTATCATCTTGAATCTTGGTTGAGGTTTTTGTTTGATTTAGTGAAGTTTTTAGTTCAAAAATTGAGATCAAACACTAGTTGGTTGACTGGTGTTTGATCTGAAATTTTGATCTATTTGCTGAGTTTTTCTGGTTGGAAATAATTCAAACTTGTTCCAAATCTGATAAATTGAATATTTTGTGATTAATGATACAATTCTTGATCAAATTGCCTTAAAAATCCCTACTTTTATCCTCTAAATTCAAAAATACATTTTTCTGTAATTTGTTTCTGTCAGTTTCAGTAAAAAATTGTTTGACTTCAGATCTTGTCTAAGAAAATTATAAAAAAACTATTTTGTATTTCTTTAGATATTTTAGAACAACTTTCATATAATATGTGCCCAATGCTTTTATGTTAAATTTGTAAGATAAAATCTGTGCAAAGTTTTGATTTTTTTAAATCTTCTGTTCTTGATTTTGAATCTGACTGTTTTTCTACAATTTTTAGAAATTAGTAAAAAAATCCTATAAATAAAAAATCTAAGTCTCTGGAAATCATTTTGAAGTGTAGTTTCTTGATCTGAATTTTAATTGCATTGTTGTTTGGATAAAATTTGAATTCCACCCTCTTTTGGCAACACATACCATTCTCTGTCCAATTCTGTCATATACTCTGCTTTTTGACCATAACTTTTGGAATATCAATCTTTTTGATCTGAAATTTTTACCACATAACCTGAACTTTCTTTCCTAAGTTCTGTAAAATTTTGGTAATTTTTGAAGTAATTTTCGAATTTCTGTGATTTTATGAAAATTCCTGCTGATTGATTATGAAAAGTGTAGATTAAATAAAAATATGAACAAAAGTGATAATTGATTTACCTTGCATTGTGAAGATCTCATTCTCTAGTTTTCATTGACATATCATTTGCAACTTTTGGACATTTGGAACTATTATTAAAGAATTTTGTGTACGAATTTGATTAAAATCCATCTAATACATCATTACCCTTCTTAAACAATTTACATCATTTGAACAAAACAAAGACCTACTTTTGAAAAGAATTGTAATATCTCAAGGCCATTCTCCTTGTGTTCGACCCCTAAAACTCAAAAGACCACATATACACTTAAGAGTAAATCTAGGGAAATTATAAATATTTTTGCTAAATTGTGTGAAATTTAACGACGGTTTTGCGCGGTTTACAGATACCCCCTGGTTCCGGTTGATGTTCCACACAGAAGTTGTGAATGTGTAAGATTGTGCTATGTGCTCTACGGTTTCAACATCTGTTTGCAAAGGAAGCAATATTTGGTAGTTGCATGTCTCTTTGTGGCAAGTTATCGAATGTTGGAAAGATGTTTCTAATATGTTTCCATCCAAAAAGTTAGAGCTTTTGCGTTTCCATATAGTATTTAGGTCTAATCGTTTGTGACATATAAATAAAAGCACCTCGTAGGCCGATTTGGTATTAAAATATGTTGGAGAATCCATAGCCATATACGTTACATGCGTAGCGGAATCTATGGATTCAGCCGGCCCTAGGATCATCGTTTAGGGAATAAAAGTACGAGATTAACTATTAAAATTTATATCTCGGATCTTCCTGATCCGCGAGACGGAGAAAGGATGTAGGTCTGAACGATTCCGACTAGCAACCTTCTCCTTCCTGAATCTTGACTTCGCGAACCTCCTTGCTTCTCCCAGAGATGAAGAACGATCGCTCGCAAGTTCTCAAGTTAGAGAACCTCTACTTGTATCCACGCGAACTTCAGACAAATGGAATAATCGGACTCGGCGGAAAATACCTCCCGAAATTAGCTCACAGAATTCTCTCTCTCTCTCTTTCTGTATTGTGACGGCCTCTAAGGCTTCTGAATAGAGGGACTGCCCTTCTATTTATACTAGAGAGAAAGATGAACGATTGCTCAGTTACCTTAACTGAAAACCCTAAACTGCGCCTATTCCGTTCCCAACGGAATAGGTGTTTCCTTAATAAAATTCTTGGCTGTCAAGGAATAAGAATTTTCCATATCCATTATGTTGGGAACGGAACTATTCCGTTGCCATCGGAATGGTGTTGTTTCGTTCAATCAAATATTCAATAGTTGATTATTTTGTTCACCAATTTATACATCACATGTATAACTGATTTGAGGTTCCATTTAACGCTGGCAACGATCTTCTAAGGATTGTAAGTCATGAGTAATCTTTAGACTGATGTCATGACTACCTATGTTAAATGAAATGATCAGCGATCATAAACCTATCTGAATAGACATTTGCTTATTTCTTTTATTCTACCATATATGTCTTAATCATAAGGCACGGTAATATGTCATCCTTGAGTTTGATCAAAGTCTCTTTCCTGATCGAGAATTAGACTGAGTAAATACAAAATAATATTAACAACACATGTTAATCCATTTTGAGAATGGCCATGCATTTCCTTCAGTCCTACTTCATCAGAGTGCCCAGAGATATCTCCCTCTTGACGAGAGGAACAAATCTCATCTTGGTCACTCACATTCCTCATCATGATTCAGTGCATATCTAATGATGACCCTAATGATCATCCCATTACGGATGACGTCGGATCATATTAAAGTATGCAGTTCCACATACAGGAATCCATAGTGACCTCAGGTCGCAGGAACAAACACACTATTCATATGAGAATCACTAATGACATATACCATGCATATTCTCATACTGTGGTCAGTCTAGTATCTGTTCTCTAAGACATATCTATATTCCAAACTTGGCATCTCTATGTCCATGATCAGCAGAACAGGATCATCCAGCCTGCTAATATACTAGTGTGGATATGTAGCTTCTTACCTGAAGTATGTTTATCTCTATAAATAACCTACATATCACTAGGGACAGTTTAGAATGTCATTCGTTGGTTCACAGTTCTATTATCATAATCATGTATTCTGATGACGTGAATCCGAAGTGTCATTCATGGTTGATATAAGATATGTAAATGTACATTACAACCGATACACACAGATATATAAGAAACAATCTTTATTGAATAAATAATAATGTATTAATACATAATCCATTTTCTAAAATAAAAATATTTGACCTAGGGCACTAATCCTACAAAATCATTAGATTTCATCTTCATCCTGGGCGTTGGGTTAATGGTCGGCAAATTTTCTAGAAGATGATTTTGTTATTTTTGAGTTGTGTCAGATATCAGGTCGGCAAATAAAAATTTGTTCGTGATAGAAGAGCATTTGAAAACAGTAATTGATTATCTTGTGCAAAAGAGAATAATTCCGGGTATTTGTATTGCAATATTCCTCCGGTGCACGAGGAATCCCATCAATAGCATTACTGGCCCGTCATTACTCTCATGGGTTGAGGAAGAAAAGAATGTTAGAAGCTGAATTAAATCTGAGTAGCAGTGAGGCCATCATGTTTGTGTTCATCTTCTAACCAATAGACTGGTTTTTCATAGAAAATATTGGCAGCTTCCTTCCAAAGGCCATCTTTATTCGAGAGAACTTCCCATAACCATTTTAGTAGTAGGGCCTCATTACAAACTTTGAGGTGTGAGTGTGGCCCAGTTTACGAGACAGAATGTCATGTTCTGTTCATTTTCCCCCTTCTAGAAAAATTTCTTTGTAATTTGTCAACATGGTTTGTAAGCCATACATGTCGCTTAAAGGCTTGTAGATAGTAGATTAGCGAAGACATGAGAACGGCTTTTATTAGAACTAGTCTTCCAGCGGGGGAGAGTAGATTTTTTTCTAGTTTCTCGATCAAAGATAAGAAATGTGTGTTTCTTAGCTTTGAATGCTGCAATGGCAGGCCGATGTATAGAAGTGGTGGTAACTCGGTGGAAGGACAATCTGAGTACTAGGGCTATTGATTAGTCTACGTCCTCCTCAGTGAAGTGGTTCATGCATGAAAGGTTGGTTTCTGTGTTGATGGAATAGGCCTATTATTTGTAGATTGTTTATAGTTAATTATTGTTTTGAGATCATAAAAAGAGAAATTTAATTCCATAGTTTCATTGGAAGGCAATGGTCATCCCTTAACGTAAACTCATCATCTTCCTCTACCCCGGTAAAACCGTGGCTATGCATCAGGTTGACTCAGAGGAAAACCTGAAATGGTAAGTAAGATGATATGCTGCGTGTAGATCAAAACAATAGAATATTCAACGAAGACAGAACAACATAGATAATGATTAGGTACATGGTACTGCACGAAGGCCATATCTGGGAGAATCAATGTTTCCTAGGAATTCTTTTTCCTTCTTATCTACTTTTATAATATTTAGATTCTACAGATTTTTTTTGTTAAAAGAATCTTAGTTGCCAATCAGCTGCTACAATTAAAAAGAAATCCTAAATATTACTGATAGTGAGATCTAATTTTTGAATTCAACTTCTAAACAAAATCTCTGTTGACTCTTAATTTACTACTGTGTATTTTCATCAACTTCAAACTAACTATTTTAGTACAACTAGTGAAAAAAAATGCTATCTACTGTATTTATATCGTATTGTCAAAAATCTATACTTTTGTGAAATCACGCACAAAAGAGGGGCATACTTAAATATTCACTACTTACTTTAGAGTGAATATTCATAGAGGTTCAATTATCTATCAATCATTGGCTTTTGTACACAACCCAGACCTCCATTTGTTTCTTATAGTGATTAACCGGGAAGGAATAATTTTCTCGAATGATATCCACCAAAGATAATTGGTATGTAGTCTCATACTCCTTTATTTTGAATATCATCTTCTGAATGATTTATAATTTTAGAAGTAGTAACAACTTCAATGATATTAACTTTATTATCCTGCTCTTTTTTCCTCCTTGAATTTTTATATTTATAACCGATTGATCGATCATGCTTCTGACATATATCAAATTTTAGAATAATCCAAGAACATTTCAATATAAGCTTAAGAATATTTAATGCTGGAATTTATATGATAATCAGTGTTTCATCAATAAAAATAATATATTTACAATATGTCGCAAATTCATGGACTTCTATTTCGCATTAACTTGTTCTAGGATCAAATTGATAAATTGATGATATATTACATATATAATTTCTAGTGTTTCCAGCTTTCATATTTCTCCTCCTAATACCGGCATTATTTAATTTTTTTCACATTATTAACTTGGTAACTCATTCATTTTTTTCGGCTTCTAAGATTTAATTCATAGGCCGTAATGATCCACCATGCTTCAGATGTCCTCTAGATTTATTTTCTAGAGATGGTAATTAATGACCCTTCTAGGATATCAATCATAGCTGGGACACCGCATGTATATACGACTCAGTCACTTTCTTTGATTCAACAAAGACATATGCTAAATCTTATAAACAATTATCATTTGAACTTCTAGTTCATATATATTGAGTCATGAGTCTATAAGTTAATGATAATATATTCATGTATGGAAAAAAATTTGTCTCGTCAAATTAGTGATCAACATACATATTGTGAGTAAGTTTCATGCTAAAGATTCAAGAGATATTGGATAATCGGGGATGCTTCAAAAACAACACTTTTTGCCAATTATACTTTGAAAATCAAAAAGTTCAAACTTAACCAACCTCAACTTGGAACGGGGGTTCTACTGATAGTTGACATCCATACAATTAATGCAACGACATGTATTATTTTCTGGCCTAAATAGTCATGATAAATCAGAAATTGCTCTTCAAATTTATGAACTACATATTAAATTTTGTAGCCTGAGCATTGCTATTTTAATAAGTGAACTTCTGGTTAATTATTGTTGCATGAAAATTGTCATTTGAATTAATGAACTTCTAGTTCATTCTTGTAATAATGTATTATACAATCTAGTGGACAACGAAGATAATTTTTTTTTATATGTATTCTATTTCAATATACACAATATACATTTTTTTTACTGTCTCCACATCTTTATATTAAGATTGTCTGCATATTGGATCTTCATGTCCACAAATATTTTTTATTATAATAAAAATAAATTATCTACATGGTGGGTATGCAATATCACACATGCATTTGAAAAATGTCTAGGCCCAATCTATTATGCAGAAGTATAAATTAATAAATATTAATAAATATGACTTAATTGTATTAGTCATTCATAATATAAATCAATAGAAAAACTGCAGTTTTTTCTAATATATATTTCTTTCATGAACATTTCTTAGAATTCAGAATTATTTGATATCCATGTGATCAATGTCTCGATATAACAATTATTTCGGCAAACATTATGGAAACTTAATAAATTATCCCAAGTGTATATATATATATATATATATATATATATATATATATATATATTCAAAATGTAATTTTATCCTTAAAATTATTTTGTCCACAATTATGAGGAACACATATTATAACTGTCATTGTGCCCAAAAACTTTGATTCATATTAGTATTATCAAAAGAATGAAAAATAATGATAATAAGAATAAGAATAAGAATAAGAATATAAAATGAAATGAAATAAAATAAAATAAAATAAATATTTCTTACTCAGATCTTTCTTTACATCAGTCTTTTTATTGTGCCCTAGATCTAGCGCATGATATCGTTATCGGTTGTCAACATTTTCTATCGTGATAAATAAAGTCGACAATATTATTTTCTCTTTGCCTTTATGGCAATTTAATAAAACTCCACAAGATTCTAATGCATACATAGGGACATATCAAATGTCCAATACTATCACATAAACTTTTAGACCATTTAAAAATATCTTTTGTGTCTTCTTTTCACTTTCTTGTGCGGGCTTCTTATTATAACCATCATAGTGCTAAGTATAGTTTCGACCTTGACCTTTATATGTGGTACATTCACTTCTGGGAATGATGCGGGACCAATTGGACGACATTTCATTTTGATGAAAATTCATTATTTTGCTTATATACAAAAACAACGATAGTAATTCACAATTTTAAAACATTATTTATTATAAAGTTTGTTTATGCAGGCAACAAAATAGTAACTCTTCTGGAGTCTTAAATTACATTTATAATACGTGATATTGTATTAATACTTGACTTTTAATTTCTAAGTATTATTCTAGTTGTTCAATGTCTGCTGGCCATATGTCTTCATCATCCATTTTGGATTCCACAAATAAATAAATTAATTGAATAAATATATGGTCAAGGAAGTGCGCCATAAAAGTATGTCCTATAATATTTAAGAGCTTACTGAAATGGTTTTTAATTACAAACATAATTAACCATATTTTCTCTCTTTGAAAAAGACTTTATGGAATCAACAAAATATTTTGGTGTACAATAAGTATTTAACCAATGCTCTTTTATACAACATCTAAAATAATACATATTTTGGAATCAATTATATATTATATCTTGTTTAATCTTATCATTTTCTTGTATGATTTTCTTGTTATGACTTCTGACATTGGTCTCATTTATGTCAATATTTTACAACATTCACTTCTGGGAATTGAGTGCAACTAGTTAGACAAGTTTCATAATTTTATTCTTTTACAACTCATTAGTTTATTCATAATAAGATATGATATTAATTTTCAATATATCTTACAACTCTCTTCCCCTTGTTGCTGCTTCAAGAGCAAAATAAAAGATAAGTAATATCTTTATTTAATATATAAATTCTTAATCTTTTCTCAAATCATTCATTGAGAGCTAATCTTCGAGATTGGGAACATACTTCTGATTTATATTCTGATAACTAATGGTGCTAAATTTTGCAACTTCTGGTGTATAAAATAAAAATAAACATGCAACTTCTAGTGCATAATAAAAATTATCATGCAGCTTAGGGCGCATAAATTAAAATAACCATGCAATTTCCGGTGCATTAATAAAAATTACCATATAACTTCTGGTGCATAAATAAAAATAACCAATCAAATTCTGATGCCGTATGTACTAAAAGAAACTTGCATTAAAATAAAATATAAATTCTAATAGAGCAAAAAGATAATCCGAATAAAAAATATGTTAAGAAATAGTAATAAATAAATCCTACGTGATATCTTACGTTAGAGTCCCGTACTGATAACGTGTTATAAAATAAAGAACAAAAGAATAATAAAACAGAAAATTCGAAGGAGAGAATTCTGTATTAAATTGTGTGATCAATGATACAATAGTCACTGTCCCTTTATATAGTAGAGGGTGAGTGCTGGTAAAAAAATCTCTTGCCTGATTCAGAATTACAATATGAAAATAATCTAACCTCAAATATAATAGAAAACATAGTAATAATATCCTACGATATCTCATTCCATCCTTACAAGTATTTCATAATTTATCGTTACTTAGGAGTCAAGTAATAGACATCCACATTAATCATATTCAAAATAGAATCAACTCAAAAAATTTCAAAAGAAATATATTCAAAAACTAGACTTCACAATCTTGAATCTTCGTTAAAGAGTCTAACTGAAAACAAATTATTTATAATAATTGAATCAATCAAAGCAATTCAGAATAAGAATAGATACCGCATCATTTAATTTGAAGCATTACCATAAATTCTGCAATTTGCAGGATTTTAACACTAAATACATCTGTATAGCTATAAACTGTAGCACTCCAAATAAAATGCTGCGGTTTGTAGTATTTATAGCAAAATCCTCTATTATAATAACACAGCAGCATTTTCTAATGCTATGTTGTTAGTTAGCTGCATTAAGAAATGCTTTAGTTTTTTAAGATTTTTATGAGAATTTGACATACAAAATTTCTTTTGAGTGGCGCCAAAATTTACCTTTATTTTGATTTTCCCTCCATAAAACTTATTTTGTTGGCTCTAAAAAACATGTCTAGATTTAGAATGAAAAACATTCAAAAGCTAGACAAGTTTTATAAATTACATTAATTACGAGAGTTTTCAAATACTACAACTAAAATAAGAAAGTCTTAAATTGTATTGTACACTATGTTGCACGAACATGGTCACTACTGTCGTGCCTGATACGAGACGAACACAACGACACAACAATATTAAGAAAATCTCAAGACCTGACATGTTATATATAATTAATTATATATCAAAAAAACATAAAAATAATAAATGTGATAAGGAAGTATTGATTTGAAATAGGCTTTTATATATTGGGTTGTATCTGATAACACGTTCAGTCGCGTCTATATTGTGTCCTGTCGTATTTTGATTGTGTCTGAAAGTCAATTAATATTAAAATAACCAGATATCCCACGTGACGTGTCCGAACCGTGTTGGTGACGTATCCGTATCCGAAACATGTCCGATACGGATACAATTGATTTTTTGAAGTGTCCGCACAACATGGATTGTATATAATCATGCAAAATAAAAACAACATAAATGTAATAAAATTTAAAAATTACTCATGTTTAATTCTGAAAATTTGCTTTATGAAATGTACACAAATTTTGGTTATACTTGTCATTTTTATTAAATTGCGTAGTATATGACTTTCCAAAATTTATTCATGTATTTTTTATAAAAATATAATACTTGGAATAATAAAATTTATACTCCATCATATGAGAAATAAACAAAAAGTATGACTACTCTTGGTCTAAACTTCAGTTTACAATGTACATAACTCAACATTATAATATTATTGTTCTATCACATGGAGGATGCTTTAATGATGCGAGGCAAGTTTATTTGAGCAAATTGTACATACTAATTTTGACCTAGAAAAGAGTCATCAGCCGCCTCATTTTTCATTGCTCTCTCTAACTCTATACAAAGGAATGAGCGTCCTTGTAAAGAGTTGGCCAATAAAGTCCACTTTGGAGCACTTTGTGACTTGTTCGTTGGTTTCCTAAGTGGCCCCCACATTCAAGAGAGTGACAGAAAGATAATACCGAGTTGAAATCGCAGTCAGGCACACATTTGCGCACCATCTGATCGGAGCAAATCTTGTAGAGGAGCGGGTCTTCCCAGAAGTAGTATCGTGAGTCGTTCTTGAGTTTGTCCTTCTGGGCACGAGAGAGTGTGGCCGGTATTTGTCCCGTCTCCAAGGGCGTACCAAGGCATCACATCATGAATTGCGTAGAGATGCTCGTCAAGAAATATTGATCGGGAGGATGCCGCCTTCATTCATCGGGAGTCGACTGAGGTGGTCGACGACGAGGTTTTCTGGCCCTTTCTTGTCCCTAATATCCACATTGAATTCTTGAAGGAGGAGAAGACATCGTAAGAGGCGCGGTTTGCACTCCTTCTTTTTCATCAAGTACTTTAGCGCTGCATGATCTGAAAACACAACCACTTTTGTCCCGACCAAATATGATCGGAACTTTTCCAATGCATATACAATAGATAATAATTCTGTTTCCGCGGTCGTGTAATTACATTGTGCATCATCAAGTGTCCTAAAAGCGTAATAAATAATGTGAGGATCCTTACTGGCCCGTTGGCCCAAGATGGCACCAACGCTCAATCCACTTGCATCACACATGATCTCGAATGGGAGGATTCAGTCGGGTGGTTTGATTATCGGGGCGGTGCATAATTTCTCCTTGAGGATGTCAAAAGCCTCCTTACATGCGTCATCAAAGTCGAATTGGGTGTCTTTTTGGAGAAGGCGACACATCGGTTGCGCAATTTTTGAGAAGTCGCATATAAAACGCCTGTAAAAGCCCGCGTGGCCCAAGAATGAGCGCACGTCCTTCACAGATAAGATAACGTCTGATTATGTCGACCTTCGTCTTGTCAACCTCCAAACCCTTCTCTGAAACAAGATGACCTAGTACAATTCCTTGGCTCACCATGAAGTGACACTTTTCAAAATTTAAAACAAGGTTAGATTCAACGCATTTCTCCATTATCAAGCCCAAATTGGTTAAACACTCATCAAATGAGTTGCCATAAATGGAGAAATCATCCATAAATACGTCTATGAATTTTAAAATATATTCAGAGAAAATAGAAATCATGCACCTTTGGAATGTACCTGGAGTATTGCACAACCCGAAAGGCATCCTTCGATACGCGAAAGTACCGAAGGGACAAGTAAAAGTCATTTTTTCCTGGTCGGCGGGATCAATCGCAATCTGAAAGCAGCCTGAGTACCCGTCGAGAAAACAATAATAGGGTCGGCCTGCCAACCGTTCAAGCATTTGGTCGATAAAAGGGAGAGGGGAGTGATCCTTCCTTGTCGCCGCGTTGAGTTTGTGATAGTCAATACAAACTCGCCACCCATTTTGTACTCGTGTAGGCACCTTTTCGCCTTCCGAGTTTTCCACAATTGTAACCTGGGGACCACATGAATAGGTGACACCCATTCAGAGTCGGCAACGGCATATATTATACCTGCATCAAGGAGCTTAAGAAGCTCCTTCTTAACCACCTCCATCATCACAGGGTTCAATCGCCTTTGAGCTTCCCTCGAGGGCTTGGCTCCTTCCTCGAGGGCAATCTTGTGCATACACGTCGCAGGACTGATTCCTGGCATGTCGGCCAATATCCACCCTATTGCCTTCTTGTGTTTTACCAAAGTTTCCACCAGGCGCCATTCCTGATCGGTTATAAGGTTGGAGGCGATGATGGCAGGTAAAGTTTCGTCTGGCCCGAGATAGGTGTATTTGAGATGGCTTGGAAGAGATTTGAGCTCGTGTTTTGGAGGTTTCTCGATGGACGGCGATGTTCGCTCTCCTGAGATCTTAAGCTCCGTCGTCATCGGTCTTGAAAAAGAAAGAACTTCCTCTATCCTGCATTTTTCAGAGTTAGGCAAATTTATATTTTCAACTTCTTGTATTATTGTGTCACTTTTATTGCCTAACAAGTTATCATTCTTTTGATTTTCTAATGTGTTCAAATTTTCTAGTTTATCCCAAAACTCATCAAAAGAATCATTAAAAAAACTTAAAGAATGAGAAAAATCCCCTACAAGATGTTCGTCGACGAGCTCGTCAATTTCGTCGATGATGGAGATGCTAGACATGTTGTGGTCATCTGGGAATTTGATCGCGTCGAAGATGTTGAAGGAGATCTTCTCGTTGTCGAACTCCATCGACAAGGTACCCGAATGGCAGTCGATTCGGGTTTTCGTTGTCCTGAGAAATGGTCTCTCTAAGAGAATGGAAGAAGAATCCGTTGTGCTCCCCATCTCGATGATGTAAAAGTCGGCTGGAAAAACTAAACCAATCATCCTGATCAACACATCTTCAACAACTTGTAAAGGTTGGATTGCAGAGCGGTCTGCAAGCGTCACCATGACTCGAGTATTCTTCAAACTACCCAGGTCAAGGGCCTCGTAAACGGACCTGGGCATTACATTTATCGCAGCCCCCAAATCAAGCATGCACCTTGTGAACTGGTGGTGCCAATGGTGCAGGGAATGACAAAAATTCCTGGATCTTTTTCCTTTGGGGAAAGTCTCGTGTCAAGGCTCAATACGGCAGAGAGGTTCACTTTCTCATCCCCTTTTAACCTTCTCTTATTTGTGCACAAGTCTTTTAAAAACTTGACAATGTTGGGGAATTTTTCGATAGCGTCCACGATGGGAATGATTACCTCAACCTTTTTGAAAATCGCAAGCATGTCATTTTCGACTTTTGCCTTTTTGTTCACCGCTAAACGGGACGGAAACGGTGCCTTTGGCACATAAATTCTCTCTTCCTTTTTTTTTTCTTTTTCCTTCTCTTTTTTCTCTTTTTTTTTTTACATTTACATTTACATTATCATTCTCATTCACAATTATATTTTCATCATCTAACCCTAATTGCTCATTTTTATCACGTTATTCTTCACTCTGCTTTACAACAATCTCTTTTTCCTCTCTAGGAAATTCGATTTCTTTCCCGCTTCTAAAATGAATTGAAAGAATGGGTTTGGTGTCTGGTCCTCTTCCTTGAGATGGGAGTTTGTTATCAACCTGTCCCTTTAGGATGTTAACTTCATCTGTCATTTGCCTCATTTGTGTTTCCATGTTTTGAACTTGTCAACTCGTTGTCGCTTGACCTTGGCTAAGGGAGCTCATCTCATTCTCCATCGACCCCAATTTTGTTGTAAAGGTTGAGAAACCACTCGTCTTGAAAGCCATCATTTTGTCGAATTTCTCATCGAGAGAGGGAGGTTGAGTGGTTGATGAAGAAGGCTGAAGAGGTTGTTGAGGTTGCGCGTCGGGATGAGTGTAAAATTCTTGCCTTTGGGGTGGTTGTTGTTGTTGAGGAAATTGTTGTTGAGTCTCCTCCATTCTCCAACGAAGATTAGGATGTTTTCTTCCAGGCTCCTAAGCATAATGGGGTTTTTGGTAACCATAATCCCCTTGGTTTCCCCCAGACTCCCCATCGCATTCACATCATGTTGAAGAGTTTCGTATTCATCGGTTAAATGCAATGTACTCGCACGAAACCTACACTTCTTTGGTTCAATTTTCCCCACAACCGCGTTAAGCATTTGGCTAAATCTTGTCTCGAAGTTCGCGGTGATTCGGGACTCCATTGCCTTGAGATCTACCGCGTTGGTAGCATTCACTTGTCCACCTCTTCCACTACGCTCTCCCATTCCTTCTGCATTTCGTCACAATGAGTTCTCGCACTTGGAAAGGAGTCAGGTGGTTGATGTTCCCTCCTGCTAAGCATTGGAGAAGACGGGCGTCCAGGTCGTTCATGCCTTCTAGGAATTGGGCGATGAGAGAGGTTTTCTCCAGGTTGTGATTAGGGCAAGATGCACATAAACGGACGAAGCATTCATAGTACTCTTGTAGGTTTTCTTCACCTCTTTGCTTGATCCCTGTTATTTCAGACCGCAGCTTGGCGGTAAGAGAATCAGGGTAGTAGCGCTTGAGGAAATGCTGGGCCATCTCCTCGAATGTCTTGAACTACCCTCCTTATTAGTGGTTGAGCCAGTCTCTTGGAACATCTCTAGACTATGAGAAAAAAGAGTGAGTTTAATATTATCTAAGTCATTAGTTTTACCAAAAAGAGCCGTGCATTTTCGATCTAATTCACCCAAATGTATATAAGGATTATCATTTCTATGTCCCTCAAAAACAGGTAAAACATTTAATATTGCTGGGTTAATTTAAAGTTTTGCACGGTGGGTATCAAAATATTTCCTGAATTTTGTGGAAAATTGTGTGCTAATAGTTCTCCTAATACTTTCTATTCAACTATTTTCACTTTATCTTGATCTTTTAAAAGTTCTTTTTCAACTTTTATAACTTGAGATGATGATGATGATGATGATGATGATGATGAATCTAAGTTATGAGAGGGATTAAAAGGTCCTGATGAAGATGAAGATCTGATGTAGGGATTGAGCTTGTTCTTGTGGCTCTTCCACAAGTGGTAGCTCCGTTTTTGGATCTTGAGGCCCTAAGGAAGGAGAAGCCTCCACGTTCTGATCTCGTTTTGAAGAGGATGAAGAACCTGGCACACCTCTCACCTTGTTCTTCTTGATTTTCCGAAGCTCCTTGTTGATCTCCGGATTTAGAGGTAGTTGAGATTCGCCTTGTGACCTAGTTCTTCTCATATACCTTCAAAACAAAACAAAAGCAAAAACACTAGAACATACGTGAGATTGTTTACTCAAAAATTTAATGCAAGCCGTCTCCCCGGCAACGGCGCCATTTGTAAGAACTGTAAAACGTGTCATTTACGAATTCATACTCTCAACAAAATATTTACAAGATCCCTAATTCTTTCCCAAGTGTATATGTGGTGTGTGAGTTTAGTGTGTCGATCCACAAGGAGAAAAGGTCTTAAATCTCAACTAATTAATAAAATATTCGTTCTAGTATTTAGATTCAAAGATTTATGATGAGTTTGTTTTGAAATAATAAAAAGAAACTAAAAGAAAGAAATAAGATTTTTTATTTTTGAAATATTTAATAAAAGATAGGGACTTGTAGAATAATTTGTTCAAGCATGTTATCATTAACCACCAAATATTTCAATCTTAAGATTTGAAAAACAAGTTCAAGCGCTTCAAGCTAAAAACACCCAATTGATGATGTAATTTAGATCTAAACACAAATCAACCAATTCAATATTCAAATACTAAATCCAACCAAAACTTCAATTAATTAAACAAACTCAGCCAAGTAATTATTCAATTAATTGGTCACAAAATATTTGCAATTTATAGATTTAATCTAAACAACTCAGCCAAGTATTTAAATTAAATATTCAACAAACAAACGTTTTATGACAACTTTCATAAATCCCCAATTAATTCAAATAACACAAGGTTTCAAACAAACTTAAACAAATTATCCTCACATCCCTACTAAAGATCTACTCACTCATGTTCACAAAACCCATATTTACACAAGATTTAAACAGTATACTCATTCAAGAAAAAGAAGAAGAAATAAGGAAAAAAAATAAAGAGAATAAAATTAAACTCTAAAGTGAAGAGTCAAGCTAGAGCCCCCTTTCTTGATTGATCTCGCCTCCCCTTCAATTCTTGCTCAGCTAGAACAAGTGTCCTTCTCCTTACAAAAATTCAACCTCTCTTTCTACTCTTTAAAATTAGGGTTTTGAGTTTAGGTTATTAATGGTGGAAATAGAAGAAGAAGAAGAAGAAGAAGAAGAAGAAGAAGAATGTGGATAGTGTAGAAATGGTGTATAAGAATGGATGTGGTAATGGATGGTTTAGAGAGAGAAATGACGGTTATTTTATAGAGAGATTTGACCTAGAAAATATTTGAAAATAGGGTTATGGGACTAAAATAAAGGTTTGTTCCGATTTTGGTATTGGGTAGTAATTTGGGGGTTATTTAACATATCCCTCTTCATTTACACCTTTGGGGGCTCTTTATCCTTTCACCTTAAACTCACCAGAAATTACACGTGGATGGCCCACACTAAATCCTCATATCTAAATCAACAAACCAGAACTTGCCACGTATCACTAGCAACAGAATCTGAAGAAAATGCGTCGCCTCGTGTCATCATCCAATTGGGGAACCATGAAACCTCGTACTGAAATGGTCACGCATTTCAGAACATCGTACTAAGCCGTTTCAGGTGCTTCAGAAACGTGTGAAACATCACCTCAGTTTTTCCCCACTAGATGGTCCAATTAACTAAAGAACGCGCGTTATACTGCAAACGGAGGCATTCGGTTCAAAACCAACTGGAGAGGGTTTTGATATGCTGAGATCAAACGCGTTTCGATCTCTGCGTGCCTTCCTACCTCGCCACATGTCACCTTATGATCCGTTCGTTCGTTTCGTCAGTTGTACGGATTCTGACGCGTCGACACGTGTTCGATCTCTATTGGCCCATTTTTTGATTCCTCATACATAAACAAAACAAGATGGCGAAAAGAGGAACGCATTTTGCCACGTGGTGAATTTTTACTTTTTTTACTTGTCCGTTTGAATCAAAACAAAACAAAGAAACTTGATCTCCTGGACAAGTGTCTCGCCGTGAGTGGAGGAAATTTTAATTGTTTTGCAACGTGTCATCGACTAATTGGTCAGAGGAAAATTCTGAGAAAAATAAGGAGGAAAATAGGGGAAACGTGGCAGCTCCTGATTGGAACTGAAAAGGAACCTCGTACAAGTTTGGGGGAATTAAGGTAGAAAGATTGGACACGTGGCGTCTCTGGTTTGTTGGAAAAAATAGTTGACCTGGTGAAACGTTGACTTTGACCAGGGTTGACCAAATTTTGTTTGGCATTTTCTAAGAGTTCTATAAGGCCTTTTTGCGCGAGCTTTGTACCGTTGGATTCGTCTTGTCGAGCTCTTCAATTTGGTATCCAGTTTGACTCATTTTGGGACAGTTGACTTTTGGTCAACTGGGTGATTTTCCGGGTTTGACTTTCGTCTTTTTGTGGATTTTGTAGGTTTTGACTTGGATGGTTGATGGATAAGGGTTATAAGAGAATTGAAGAAGCGTGTTTAGAGTTTTCGTGGAGATTTGTGGAGAATTCGGCCATTTTTGGCCCAAGATTTGCAGATCGGCTTTTCATTTGGAATTGACTTTTCACCAACTCATCCAAATTTGTTTTCTTCATCTTTTTATCTGAAAAATCACAAAAAAGTGTATTGAGAGTTTCAAAATAATTTTTAGTAATTTTAAACACTTTTCAAATATTTTATGTGACTTAATGGTGAAATTTATATGATAAAAACCCAAAAAATGTGTATAAAAATACACATTACATTTATTCATACACATTATAATAAATATGACTTCTACTAAATTAGGAAGTCATTTTTTTTTTTCATAATTAAAGATGTTCCAAAATTTGGAAACCATCTATGTATAAATATAGGATCACAAATTATTAGTGTACTCCTTTAATAGACATATTTGTCTAATTTATATTTATATGAAAAGATAAATTGATTAAACTTCATATATCATTTATGTATTTTGCTTTCTTTTTTCCAAAATAGAAAGTCGGTCATGCCAACCTTTGTCATATTTCGTATATGTATATAATAGCAAAATTTAATTGTAGTGAATGATCAAAATAATAAGCTTACAATCTTATTTTACTTTAGTTTAAATGCTCCAAGAAACAGAGCTAACGGGTTAAGTGGAGGTAATGGCAGGACGTTATAAACCTCTATTATGCCTTCATTAATTTTCTTCAAGCCTCCTTAATTTTCCTTTATTAATTTTCTTCAAGCCTCCTTAATTTTCCATTTTTTTTAAATGATATATGAGTTACACGAGACATTCATTATAAATTAATGACGCATTAACAACTCCAATATGGAGTATTTTTTAAATAATCAATTAATCAAGTTTTTCTAATTTAAAGTTTAAAAGATATAATTTTATCAAACTTCATATGTAGGATCCCAAATTAGTGAAATCCTTGAATAAATATATTTGTCAAAATAAATCACTTTTGGATTGAAAAAAATAAAAAGAAATCCTTGAATAAATCATTTTTGGCTTGAAAAAAAAATAATCATAGAAAATAAATATGTTTTATGTATAATATTATATTTTTTGTGTATGAAATATACAAGTATAAAAAGAATATTTTGTGTGCATATTTTTAAAAATATTTTTCCGTTCATTTTCTATACATATTTGTAAAGAATATTTTTTTGTTCATATTTGCAAAAATAATTCTTTGTTCATTTTTCATACTTATTTGTAAAAACAACTTTTAATAATTTGACATATTGATAAGACACGTAAAAAAGAGAAAAAGAAAAAGAAAGCTACAATAAAAGTATTGGGCAAAAATGATAATTTTTGAAAATATAACTAAAATGTAAGGGGCTTTTGATGATATTCAGAAAAGTTAGGGTTTTTTTAGAGTCGTAAAAGTTAGATTTTTTTTGTTTTGTTTTTTTTTTTGACAAATTTGAAAAAGTTAACGTGTTTTTAATAATATTAAGAAAAGTTGGTGGAGTTTTGAAATTCCCCTTACAATTTGTCTTTGAAGTTGATTTCTTTATGTATATTGAAAATCAAAACTTTTTAAGAGCTACTCTCATTTGTCATTATTTTTATTTTTTATTTTATTTTTGAGTTTAATGTAATACACATCTTTGTTTATTTATATATTCTAATATAAATTGAATGTTTAGGGTCAATGTATTTTTTTAGTGCAATATATAACATTTTTGGTGTCAATATACATACAATTTCTAATACTAATAAACTAGTTTTCATTATCAATATACTATTTTAGTTATTAATATATCATTAAAGGGGTGTTAATTAGGAGTAATATCCTATCGAACCAATACTGTATCCAAAAATAATACCCATATCATATAGAAAAAATCCACATCCGTTCAAACCAGAATCAAATTCAATTTTATGGGTCGATTCCTGTTGTAGAATTTGAATTAGTAGGTGTATCTCGCGATGGATCAAGGTATTACATGGATGCGGATAATTATCAAATGAATATCCATTTTTGAACTCATAATTTAAGATCTTAATGTGACATTAGTTACAAATTTCTTGTATTAAATCTATCGAACACACGACAAATTTTTGTTTCTATAACAGATCTTTCCTAAACATAATTTATGTTTTTTTTATTATATGTAAAAAGTATTGTAATAATATTATAACTTTTTATTGGAAATGATAAAATAGCCGAACAATATATGTGTTCCGTTATTTCATTATGTCGTTTGAGTTAACTGAATAAACGGGACAAAAATACTGTTTATTTAGTTTTGTTTTAATCCGGTTCAAATATATAATTTTGTCATTTTGGTTTGAGTAATTTCAATGTGGTTTTATTCAGTTTTACTAGAGTCCATTCGGATTGAGTTTTTTTCATATAACTTCCGTTTCAAAAATATTTGCAAATCTAGCGTTAGATTGAAAATATTTATAAAAATAGCGTTTTTGCCATCCTTGTTGGCGAATTTTTTTTACTTTTGCCATTTTCTTGATGAAATTGAAAAAATCAACAATTAATAACTAATTAATGAATTAGGAAAGAATGGTCGCTGACTTAGTTTGCGAAAGTGGTGAAAACTAATAAATGCACCATTAAATGCAGCAATAATTAATGAAAAAAACACACTTTCGAATTTCGATGCAATTTTTCACAATAAATGCGTATTCAATTTATTCAATTTTTCCCTTTAGTTGGCAAAAATGTTATTTTTGCAAATATTTTCAATTCAAACTAAATTTGCAAATATTTTAAAAACAAGCATATTATAAGGAAAAACAACTTTTTTCTGTTTGGGTCGGACCGACCGAATGAGCCCCTTACATTCAACGAATGAAGCTGCAGTTTGAGAATGGAATTACTTCCATCTCCATTTCTTTTCCTTTTCCATTACAATAAACTCAAATATATACAACCTACAAAAATAAAAACGAAGAATATAAGAAAAGATACAGAGAGATCATCTAACAAATAATCTCTCTTCCTTTTTCGTTTCTTCATCAAATCCATTAGGTAAGTGCAGGAAAGCAACTCTCAGTCCTGACCAATCCTGACGAACTCATCAAACCCTCACCAACCCCCTTCTTTCTCGGAGTAGTAGGGCTCGATCTGACTCCTCTCGGAGATCCACCCAAACTTCGCCGGAGCAACTGACTCACAGCGGCTATCAGCACTTCACCACCTGCAGGAGGTGAGAGCGACGCGGAGCGGAATGCTCTGCAGAAGTTGATGTGACGTGTCACTGCCTCCTCGATGGAGATTGGAGAAACGGATCTGGATGTTTCGTCTTTCACCGCGGCGCCGCACAGGCCGCAGATCCACTGTCCACCATAGGTTTCCCGGATCTTGGCAGAGTATGAAGGCGTACACTCCTCGATCAAGCCACAACACTCGCATATGGAGGTTTCTAACTCTATTGATGGACTTGTTTCGGTTAGTTCCTTTGACAGATCCATTTTATGCCCTGTGAAAATGGAGAAAGCAATTCAATGAGTAATTAATTGGGGCATTTTATGTCACATATTAAGCAATCAATATGGATTGTAATTTTTATACTGACAGGCAATTCTAAAAATATGGATAAAAAGGTTAGAATTCGGACAAACAATAAAAAAAATTTGTAAAAGAAGGATATGGAATTATGAGCTTCCAAAACAAAATAGATGTACAAAACATTAATCATCTCAAATGTTCATGTAACATACCTTGATGAATATCTGGCTAGAGGATGGATCCGCAGAAAATAATTAAGTGAGGAAGGGAGATGAAGAACAAATATTTCTTGCGACTCTTTATCTCTCCTTCTCCCACACACAGATCTTCTCTTCCTCTTCTTCTCCCTCCGATTTCACAATCAGTAACTCTGCTACGCCCATTAGAGCTAACACACTTTTAATACCTCAATTTTTAACAAACTAAACTGTCACTCTGTTTCCCCCTCCCCTTTTTTTGCTCTGTTTTCTTTTCTGGTTTTTCTGTTTTTTGTTACTGTTTTTTCTCTTTTCTTTTTGTATCTGTCTTTGAGGCGGCTGATGAGTCGTTATTATAAACACGGGAGAGAAAGATGCTATGGGTCCCGCGTGAATGATTGAGGCTAGTGAAGCCCACATTGGATTAGAGATTGTGCTGCCACGTCAGTGATTAAGCCTCAAATTAGATGCTAAATTTACTTTTTCCGAGGCGTGGTGTGTCATTAAAAGAAAGGACCATCAGATACAAATTATGTAGTCTAATATAAATGTAGCACACGAGGTTCCCATTCCATAATTTCTCCGTAGACCACGTTCATGTGGAAGTTCATCCAAAATTAAGTGCCAGTTGTCGCCAATTCATTGCTGTCCTTCTCAGAGTTCTTCGAGTAAGTTTTTGGATACACCTGGTCAGTTATTAATAATTTTTAGCTCCAGACAGGTGGACTGAGTTTTGGAGGGCTGGGAAACGTGGGCTCCATCCATACCTCTATAATTTTCTTATCGAGTTGTCAGAGATAGTGAGAGATGTTTGGTGTTCACAACTAGGAAGAGACATGGGCTCCCTACCTTCCTCAGTTTTTTTCTATGCATACCCTCTAAACACACGAAACATGGTATGTGCATGTTGTTTGTTAAATGAATTTTTTTTTTGGTATTTAGTTCTGCTTCTAGGAAAAAAAAAATAGTAGGTCGTGTCGTAAATTACAAATATTAAAAAATATATATAATTATATATAGGTTTCTAAATAATGTACCCCAATAATGATACTAATATTAGGTTTATCAAAAGATAACAAATGATTTTAATTAGTAGTATCATTTAATAATAAGACAATTTTTTTAATATACTATTACGACAATTTATCAAGAAGAGATTTTATACTATCACGCCGCAAGGAGAAAATTTATACTATCATGAAAATGTATTATATGTTAATGTCAATGTTAATGTTAATAGTGAAAATATTATGTGAGCTCCATAAAAATGTTAGCTATTTATGTGTCTTGTCACCCACTTGATAAATGAGGAAATTAATCTTATTTTATTTGCAAGATGCACAATTGAATAATGTTAGCTGTGTTTGAGTGGTGTATGGATATCTCTATGGCTTATGTAGGGCAAAATTCTACGCAATCACTAGGACTTCGCAAATTCCACATTGGAACAGAAGCGAAGATACTGATTGAGCTTTAAACAATTACTCAAGATGCATCCGGCTGAAAAGTATGCATATTATATTGGGTACATTGCAACTAACTTTATTACTTCACCGAAACTTATTATAAAACCCAAGGACTTAAATATTTGCTTGAACAAATCACAAAAAGTGGGTACATGATGAGAAGTTGATGAGTTGGCAGATAGATCTCGAGTAGAAGAAACGTAAGTTGCACATTAGTCACTTCAAATATTTTTATATTATCAACTACATCACTTCTTTTTTTCTTTCTTTTTTTCATTTCGGTCATTGTATCATGTATGGTGCGACTCTCTCAATTCTGTAACAATTTTAATTGCAGAGTAGTGTGTTTAACTTCTAAACTACTTATCTAACACACTTTTTAAAATGAAACACGATTTACAAACAGTAATGGCCATAAAAAATCAAGAAAAATCCGAAATCACGACGGGTGGAGTACACTATTGATCTAACACACTTTTTAAAATGAAACACGATTTACAAACATGAAGTAATGGCCATAAAAAAAATTAAGGGAAATCTGAAATCACGATGGGTTGAGTACGACCTCATCTGACCATATATTGTTTCTTTAATGTTACTATATATTTTTTATTTTCTTCTTTTTTGGAAAATTTTGAAGAGAGCTTTGTGTTATCCCCTTCTAAATTATATATTTTTTATATGTCTTTTTCTAATTTTTTACATGATTTTTCTGTACGCAATGAAATGCTGGAAAAAAAAACAAAGCTATCTTAATCAGCAACTATTTTAAATAAAAAAAAAAAAAAAAAATTAGACGGGCCGAGAGGCCCGTTCATTTTTCCATCCCAAAACCTAAAACACGACACCAAATCAGTTTACACGTGTCTTCATCCACTTGATTCACTCCACCGACAGAAGATGCAACTCACCCCACTACTTGAGTTGTGATTCTGTCTCTCAAAGAAACCGTCTAACCCTAATTCCTCTTCTCTCGTTTCCTCGGTCATTTTTACACCCACAAATTCATTGATTACCTCCTCCACGAAGCTCGATTGATCTTTCTTCTCCTCAGAAAAAATTATTCTGCATCTTTCCCTCCAAAGAACAAAGATGAAGATTGCTAAAATTTGTCAAAATTCTGACTTTTACCAGCTCGAAGTAGATCAGAAGCCATGACTGAAGGAGAAGAAGGGAGGAGGGTTTCCAGATTCATAGCAGTTCTCGGTAACTGCCATTGCTTCCTGGTGAAATCATATTCCTCAAAAACGTGCCGCACGGACTTGAGCTCTTTGCAACAAAGCAAGCATCTATTTACTAGCTATTGCCCTCTTTTGTGTAAATTATCTATCGTTAAAATTTTGTTTTGTCTCTCTTCCGAGAGGAAAATTTGTATTCTCAATGGAATTTTTATTCTCCAAATGAATCTAAGATCAGTGGGGACCAGATCCCTACTGAGAGCAATCTGTAAGCACTCTTGGTGCTATAAATTCCTTTTTTAGATCCTTTTCATTTCAATTTATCTTTTTGCGATGATAAATTTACTTGATCTAATTTCTCCAAAAGAATAATGAGTTCCTCTTTCGCTTGTTCAGATAGATTTTCTTTAAAGATGGAAGCTTTATTTTGAAGAGCTTTGATTTGGGAAATATTAACTCACATGGTTTCACGGTGGGAGTATAAAGCTAATATGTGATCTTTCAAGAATCCATTTCCCCAGTTATTCTCCCACATGTTTGTCAGTTTTCCATCTTTTATTTCCAACTCAGTATTATCCCAAAAGAAAGGGGTTAATTCTTTTACCTATGTCCAAAAGTAGTAATCTGAATTTAACTC
Source organism: Juncus effusus (assembly GCA_027726005.1). Lineage (NCBI taxonomy): Eukaryota > Viridiplantae > Streptophyta > Magnoliopsida > Poales > Juncaceae > Juncus > Juncus effusus. Next base: position 5,312,419 of record CM050905.1, on the reverse strand, counting down.
CTATGTCCCACTTATACTTAAGTCACTTACCAATTTCTATCATCTTAAGCCATTAGTTATGGTGTAAAACCTCCAAGCCCACTTAAGTAGCATTGCATTATTGAAATCCTTAAGATTTAGAATCCCCAATCCTCCAATATCTTTAAGTATACAAATCTTATCCGAACACTAAATTGTACCTTTTATCTTTATTTCCTTTTCATGAAAAATTTCTTCTAACCTTATCTATTTCCTTAATTACCCAATTAGGGAATTTGAAAATAGAAGAAAAATAGAGGGGTAAAGTGGAGAGAACAATATTAATGAGCATTACTCGACCTCTGATACTGATGAGGGCACCCTACCACCCCTGTAGCCTGCTGGTACACTTTTCTATTAGGGCAAAATAATTCTATTTCCAACAATTGAATATTCTGATAAGTGGCTGGTATGACTGAAAATTCTGATTTTTCGTAATTAATTACCAAATCATAACTGTTACCAATGGTAATTAGCTAGTATGAATTTCAATCTTTTAGCCTAAAGTAAGTCTGGTTTTATGAAAAAGAGAGAATCGTTGGCGTAAAATAATAAAGGAGTAACATCGGGAATAGACCTTTCAATAAAATTTTCTTGCACTATTCTCTCTGTTACTCTACCTAAAGCATCAATCTCCAAGATAAAGAGGTGTGGAGACAAAGGATCACCTTGACGCACATTTCTTTTGAGATGAATTATTTTACATGGTGTACCATTAGGATTATCTTTGTGGCCTCCTTTGATACATAAGATTCAATCCAATTTATCCAATTTACACCGAAATTTCTAGCCTTAAGAATTTGAAGGATAAAATCCCAAAACACGGTATCAAACGCCTTTTGAATGGACCGCTTTAAATAGCAAAATGGGTTTATTTTGTCGGTTTGCATAATGTGTAGCATCTCTAGCATACACATCGCATTATGATATCCCCAAAATCAGTTTTTGTAAACTGCTTATTAGACTTATTGGGCGGAAATCATTGGGATGATTAGCACCCTCCTTCTTTGGAATGAGGGTAACATGTGAGGTAGCAAAATCCCCTAGTCCTGAAACTGGGTTCTTGGTTGAGAGTACATGAAATACTGTTGGGTTTCTACCGTTCATAACGCAGCGGAAAAATAAAACGAAACAAAGTTGAATTCGAAACCCAAAAGAAGGATCCGTGAATTACAATTAAATCAAAGAAAAGTTCATAACTTTGTACCTTCAGATTACGCTTAATCCGTGATGATCGAAAGTGAATATGGTTGACGCTTTTCTTTGCCCAATTCCAAACAGGTTTCCAAACCGATCCTTTGTATGTTTCGCCTAACCGGTCTCACAAACCGATCTCCAAGCGATCTCCAAACGAACCGATTTTCCAAGCAAACCGATTCTCCAAACAAACCGATTCTCCAAACAAAACCACGATTTCAACCCGAATCACAAAGACGCCGCACTTCGCTTCGTCCTCTACCGGTATCCACACGAACAACCCCTTTGAATGAATAGAGAACGATATATGCTAGTATTCGTTCTTTATTTTCTCACAGAAATAATAAGAGAAGGGTTTTTTTTTCGGATTTTTCTCTCTTTTTGTCTCATAAAATTGGACGAAAATAATATCTCTTCATATGTCTACTTGGGTTGTCTCTTGTGCCTATATAGTCCATAAGTTTCATATCCTATGTGCATGGTAACTATGTAACAATATATGCAACACATCTTATCATATAAGATGTAGGATTGGATGTGTCATTTGACTATGTAGCTCTTCATACAACTTATCACATAAGTTATGATTTCTGTGTACGTCTCAATAGTTGTTTACTTAATGATTTCTTTGTGTGTGACCCTGTAGGTTTACTTAATGTTGGCAATAATCACAACGGATTATAAATCATGAGAGGCCTCTAGCAAGACATCATGATTACCCAAATTAAGCAAGTATAGATGATTCGATCAAACCTAATTTATGTTCATGCATTGTATCCCTTTGTTACACGATATCTATATTGTCCATAAGACATGGTATGTGTCAACCTTACGTTGGTCGATAAATATTTCTTGACATCGAATTTGATTGAACATGAAATGACATTAATAACTCCTTATTAATTCACTCGAGCACAGCCGTGCGTTTTCTTCAATCAAATCATCAAGAGGCCTAAAGATATCTCTCTCATTTTATGAGAGGAACAAATCCTATCTTAATTAAACTCTTTCCTCCGCATAATTCATTATATACCTAATTATAATCTTTATGACCGCCCGGTCAAAGACGATGTTAGATTATATTAAAGTATAAAATTTCTCATGTAGGAAACTGAGATAGTCTCAAGTCTAAGGATTACAGATACATTCTTTACTGAGAATAACTAATGACACGAACCATGTAGTATTCTCACGGTGGGTCAATCCAGTATATGGTCTCTAACATATACTTAGGTTAATGACTTAATAACTCTTATTCATGATCAGTAAAACGTGGCCATCAGTCAACTAACATACTGATGTACATTTATAGCTTATCATATGTTTGTCTCACAAACATCCTATGAATGATCAGGGACGGTTTAGAATATCATTCATAATACTTTATAGTTTTACTATCAAAGATGATATAAAGCTGAATATCATATTCAAGGTTCATTTTAGTAATAAGAATAAAATAACCAATACGCATTTATTATATAAAATATCTCCAAATAAACACAATGTTTGTTTAACACAATCCATACATCTAGGTCTCAAATATATTGGCCTAGGGCATACTGCTAACAAATACCTCATCTCGTATCTGTTGCCAATATTTTTTATAAAATTCTTCATTAAATCTGTCGAGTCCCAGAGATTTATTATACTTCCAATATTTTTTACAACAACATCTAACTTCTCAATTTGAAGTGGGGCATTTAAATGAATGAGATCTGTTGTATCATTGCTTATAAAGATGGCTTACCTTCAACCCTGCATTCTCATTAACAACATTGTTAGTATCAACAAGCTTCTTATAAAAATTAAATAGAACACCTGCTTTGTCAGCCTACTTTGATTTTTCCTCATTGGTAATTGGATCGATTAGAGAAGGTATCATGAGTTTGGTTTTCTTAATGGAAGCAAACTTATGGAAAAAGCATGTATTCTTGTGTCCCTCCTTTATCCACCTGTGCTTAGTCCTCTGTTTTCCAATAGGACTCCTCGAGATGGATTACATCATTCAATCTCATTTTTATTATATTTTTAAACCAATTTTCTAATTCATAAAGTGGTCTGTTAGCTTCTTTTTTATCCAGCTACAAAATCATCTCCTTATAATTTTTCTTGTATTTTTTTAGAAATTGATTTCCTATTTTTATTCCATCGGGATAATTTCTTACCCAATTGGGAAAGCTTTTTCGAAAATTGATTTATTGTGTTTGATTGAGTGGCATGAAGATGATCCACAATGATGTTATCTACTTCTTTATTTTTAAGCCAACTATTTTCAAACCTAAAACTTTTGTGGATGGGAAAGGAAGTTGAGGCCTTGAGTTGAATAGGAGAATGGTCTAAACATATATTTGGCAATGCAGATTAAAGGTGGATAGTTATGGCCCATGTGAAACTCTTACCAATTAAAGGTGGATTTAAAAGATTGAGATTAGAGATAATGGTTTGTAGTTTTTGGGAATCTTCCTAATTTCTCAAACTGTTACTTGTCCTCTCATCAATTGAGGCCTAATTTATTAACTGTCACCTGTTGTAATTGGGACAATTTCTTAATTAAAATAATTGGGGTTTATGGGTCAATTGGGCTTTTACAATGGCTAAAATGTAAATTCTAGTCTGTTTATTTAACAGCTTCTTGTTCTTCCTTCTACCTTCAATCAGGTCTTGTTCAGCCTGTGATTCATCACTGGGAATCATATTTTCTGGTGCAACCACAAAAATGAGTTACTTTTGTGCTGCTGGTGGATCTTGAATAATGCTGACTTGTGGGATATCTTCAGGTGCTTTGTATGGTTTGGGTTGCCTCAACTAGAGATGATAGAGTAGGGGTGCAGAAAAAGGTGGGATCATAAGAATTGGTAGTTCCTAGAAATTTTGAGATTGTGGGGTTTTGTGTGGGGATGATGATGAAGAAGCTATGAGAGGGCAGGGCTGATCAGGATGGACCTTAACATTCTGGCTGTTAGGGGTTTCTTGATAAGGGTTCTCTCCAAATACATTATGAATCTCCATTTTCTCTTTTCTTTACCATAATTGGACTATCATTTTTTTAGGCCTCCAAATCCCCTTGAATGTTTCATTGTTTGGTAGGTTCAAGATTGATATGAAGACCTTGTTGTATCAAAACCATTTTAGCATACAATTAGATTAGCATTTCGTGCTATATCTTCGATTTCGTGAAACAGTTACATCAAAATATTTTTATATTATTGAGAACCATATTATATTATTTTATGTACTGAGTTTCATCAATAACATGTAAAATTTTTATTCACGTGATGTATATATATTGTACATAATTTTGTCATTTAAAAAAAATCAACAATAAGAATATGAATTCATATTTCAAGAAAATATGTCATATTAGTTTTTCTTATATATCACCTTATTTATTTATTTTTTATATAGTTTACTGTCTTGTTCAAACGTAATGTCACTAGCAAGCGAAATAGCTCATTTGGCAATTTAGCAAGTCTCTATCTCTAAACCCAATCCATAGGTCATGGGTTGGAGTAAAAAAAATACAAATGTAATATCACTATCATTAATTTATGTCTCTTCTCTATATTTTTTTTTCATTTTTCTCTTATTATGTTGTAAAGTGATGATAATACATAATATAAGAAAACTTAAGAGAATAAGTAACGTAACTGTATATTCACGCTACGCTACAAATATTTTCATTTTTTATTTCTTTTCGTATATAGTAGAAAAACTTACAATTATAAAAATTACACAAGCTCTGCGTAACTTTTAAAAAATATATATATAAAAAAATAAAATAACATTTAAATTGAACCATAACACATAAAACATATAGAAAATTTGTGTAGAGTAAATTTAGTGTTATTTTTTAGTTATAATTTTGTATTGCATTATAAGATGTTTTATCATCTGTAATTTTGCAATGATAGATAACTTTAAACAATAAATTATTTTATTATAAATTAATTATATAAATAACAACTTAATAGAAAAAAATGATTTTTTTTTAATAATGCACTATAAATTAATCTTTATAATCTCAATTTAAATTTATTTTTAGTTGTTTTTTGAAGTTATGTTGTTGTCTTTTGATATATTATATTTAAAAAATATATAAGTTATAATCATCCTTAGATGGAGCTCGAAAAAAGAAAAAATACGACAAATTATTTCGAAGAATTTAGTAGAAGCACCAAAAGTTCTAGTCAAAGACATTTTATTTTTTTAGACAAAAAGAGAAAAAAATACTTATATTTAACATTACGTTTGAAGAAAAATATAATGTTATATATAGAGAAAAAAATATTGTGTTCTAATATAAGAAAATATAACATCAATCATTTTCTAAAAATGATATTACCATTAATTTTCTCATTATTGATCTTATACAACTAACAAAATGATGTGCAGTATCTATATACTTTCTGAATAAATGAATCACATATCTGTCATAGAAATATATAATATATTAATTAATATAAAGTATTTCTTAATATATTATTTTCTTGTATTGAGAACCCAAGAACTTGATGGTTCTCACCAAATTGGAAATGTAATAAAAAAAAATAACAATCTAATAAATTATATAATTATGTATTAATAACCACACACATAAATATCAAGAAACTTGAGAAATTAAATAACAAAATTTATAGAAAAATTTTGATTGGACGAAATTTGATGGCATACTTCAATGAGAAGGCTAAAATATGATAAATAATGGGGTTGGGTTAATGTATCTAAATGTTTAAATTTATTATTTATTGATAATACAAAAAGAATAATTTATTACATTATATTTTAAACGTCTAATTATTTAAATCTAATTATGTAAAAATATATTTCCCACATAAGCATATTCTCTTATATAGTTTATTTTTGCATATTCGCAGGGAAAAAAAATTTGATTGGAACCGTATCAATATTGAATTCAAAATAAAGAGAAAATTCAAACAAATTTAACTTTGAAGATTTTAACGTTAGAAATACAATGTTTTATTATGAATTACTATTTTTTAATGAAGAAAAAAAATTAAACATGTTTTAGTAAATGAACTTTTCATTTCTCTTTGCATTAATATTTGATTAAAAGTATGTATCATAGTTCATATAATCATTTGATTTGAATCTAGCGATCAAAAATAACTTTAACCGTTCTCCCCTAATCGGGTATTATATGATTATGTATTAATAATCACACACATATTGCCATAAAATATCAAGAAACTTGAGAATTAAACAATAAAATTTGAGAAAAATTTTGATCGGACAAAATTTGATGGCATGCTTCAATGCTACGGCTTAAAAGGAGGTGAAAAATGATCGGGTGGGGTTAATTTATCTAAATAACTTCATCATATGTCACTAAGCTTTCTAAAATGACCAAATAGGTCACCTAACTTTCAATTGTCCCCAATAGGTCACTCAGCTTTTGATTTGTCCAAATTAGTTCATCCAGTTAATTTTTCATTCATTTATTAACGGAATTGATACGTGTATGGCACGTCACTGCTGATTTGAGCAGCCCACATCATCGCCTACTTATAACTCAAATAATCATCTCAAGTTTATCAAAATCACAACAGTTCATCCAACTTTACAGTTATTCCACGACAGATCACCCAACTTTGAAATTATATCACCAAAGATCACCAAACTTTGAAATTATGTCACCAAAGGTCACTCAACTTTAAAAATATATCACTAACTGTCACTCAACTTTACAAGTATGTCACGGGAGGTCAAACAACTTTAAAATATATCACAGGAGGTCACTCAACTTTACGAATATATCATAGTGGGTCACCCAACTTCAAAAATATGTCACCAGAGGTCATTACCTTAAATTTTATGTTGGTTTTAATTTCTTCAGACTATTATAGTTCATGTGAGACTTGTTTTTTTTCTTTGAATATATTAATTAATTATTTTAGCAAAAATGAAATAGTTACAAAAACATATTTTTATAAAATACAGAAAAATACTTTTACAAAAAAATTATAAAAAAAATTTATGACATTTTTAAAAAGATTTATAAAAGAAAATTTAGAAAAACAGTTTTCCAAAATATAATTCAGAAAGGAATAATTTTCAAAGAAATATTTAAAAAAAATTATGTTCCAAAATATATTTTATAAAATACTTTCATTTTTAAAAAAATATTTTTTATAAAATATTTTTTGAAACGAGTTTTTTCTAAATGAAAAAATATTCTTTTGTGAAAATATTTTTGGAAAAGTATTTTTCTGTATTTGTTTTTCTACTTTTTTTAAAATGATAGAAAAAAAATTTGAAAATTGTTTTTGGAAATTTGTTTTCTTCATTTTTTTTGCTAAAATCACGTAATTAATATTTAAGGAAAAAAGTCTCAATGAACTATAATCATGTCAACAAATTAAAATCAAAATTAAATTAAAGATATTGACCTCTGGTGGCATATTGTTAAAGTTGAGTGACCTACTGTGCTAAGTAACTCATGTGATATGTTGTTGTTAAAAGAATAAATGAACTCTTCATTTCTCTTTGGATTAATATTTCTCTTTGCATTGGAACCATAAAATATGGAATTCAAAATATAAAGAAAATATAAACAAATTTAATTTTTGAAGATTTTAACGTTAGAAATACCATATTTTATTATGAATTACTATTTTTTTAAAGTTAAAAGAAAAAAAACAAGATATATTTTAATAAATGAACTCTTCATTTCTCTTTGCATTAATATTTCTATATAAGTATGTACCATGATTCGTTAGAACCATTTGATTCAAATCTAACGTTAAAAAACTTCTTTAACCGTTCTCATCTAATCGGGCATTATATGATTATGTATTAATAACCACACACATATTGTTGTTTACTGGAGACCTAAAGGGAGGGTCTACTACGTGCGGAAGTGTGAAGATTATACTAATTTTTAGGGGTTTTACTTTTTAATATTTTTAGACTTTTGGATGATGGTTGTACAAATTCTAATTAATAAAATAAATTAAATAAGCAATAAATTAAAGTAAATAAAAAAGGAAATTGATACTGAATAACAGATCTATTGACGAAGTTCGGCGAGATGATTGCGTTAGCCTTAACCACCCGTTTACTCGCTAGCGGTCCTTATCGCGTTCACGAGTTGCCTACTCTCAGGGACTTGCCTTGGGGCTCCGTTTATTACTAACAAACAAGATCGTACAATACCTCGAACCACTGTCGCCTTACAATACCTTGGCGGCCGGTGGAACAATCAACTTACAACCGATCTCAAATCACAACCACTAACACAAGAGCAACACGCTCAAAAGCTTCACTAATCTCACTCAAGGAATTAGAGCTATTTTTAACCAGTATTAAGAAGAGAATTTTTACCTTTTTGTATTGGAAATTCGTGTCTAGATCTGAGGAGGGTGGCCCTCTTTCAAAGGAGGAAAGAGCAGCCCTCAGAAAAGGAAACTGCACAGGTCCGTTGCCAACGAACCTACTCTGTTGCCAACGGACTATCAAAATCAGAAGGAAATCAAAGAAGATTTCAACCAAACGGCTATATTCCTACAGTTCCGTTGCCAACGGAATAGGTCCGTTGTCAACGGACTGTATAAATTTTTCAACCAGAAAGAGTCAAAATGTTAAACGGCTCAACGCCAAGTTTCGTTGCCAACATAATGTTCCGTTGCCAACGGACTAGTTTTGTTGCCAACGGAACTGAGCAATTTTGCAGAAATAACAAAGTATTCTCTTCTTAATATTAATTAAACTACTTCTACACACTACACACCAGAAGAACTAAGAGGCTTGCTCCCACGTCTTGAAATCCTCTCTTGAAAATCTTTACATGCGTGACGACTTCTTGTTCTTCTGAGATTAGCAAGATACGTCCAAATCAATTTACTCTTCATTTCCAAGAACTTGATCATGTAACTATCTAGCTTAAGACATTCTCAAACAACTGTATTAGTAACTCAGAATAGTTTTAAATATTATCAAACTGAGGACAACACATATTGCCATAAAATGTCAAGAAACTTGAGAACTTAAATAATAAAATTTGAGAAAAATTTTGATTGGACGAAATTTGATGGCATGCTTCAGTGAGAAGGCTCAAAAGGAGGTGAGAAATAATGGGGTGGGGTTAATTTCTAAATATTTGAATTTATTATTTATTGATAATAGAAAAAGAATAATTTATTGCATTATATTTTAAACGTCTAATTGTTTAAATCTAATTATGTAAAGATAAATTTCCCACATGAGCATATTATCTTATATAGTTTATTTTTGCATATTTCGCCGAGAAAAAAATTTAAATTGGAACCATAGCAATATGAAATTCAAAATAAAGAGAAAATTCAAACAAATTTAATTTTGAAGATTTTAACATTAGAAATAAAATTAATCCCAACTCCTTATTTTTCACCAACTTCTAAGCCTCTTCAAAAGGCCACATAAAACTAGACCTGAAGTAGTTGTGCGAAAAATTTCCGAGTCTCTTTTCGGAGATACGAGGCCTTCCGCCCAAGCGAGAAGTGGAGCACGATATCAACCTCATCGCGGACACAACACTACCTAACCTCAGCATGTATCGATATTCGGTACTAGAAAATGATGAGATTAAGAAGCAGGTGACATAGTTGCTCGAGAATGGAGTAATCAAAGAATTTCAAGTTTGTAGGCGTGGTCCGGATGGGTCGGATTCTTGAAACCGGGGGATTGCTCCATGTAGATCTCTTTCTCGATGAATCCATATAGAAAAGTACTCTTGACATCCATTTGAAAGAGTGTGAACTCTTTAATTGTCGTATATGCCAAGAGTAATCTAATGGATTCCAACCAAGCAACTGGAGCAAATGCCTCCTCAAAGTCAACACCTTCTTGTTGCTTGGATCCTTGAGCAACGAGTCTTGCCATATTTCTCACAACCATATCGTGTTCGTCCAGTTTGTTCTGAAAGACCCATTTTATACTAATAATGGCTCACTTGTCGGATCGAGGAACTAGGGTCCACACATGGTTTCACTCAAATTGAGCGAGTTCGTCTTGCATTGCCAAATTCCAATCGGTATCTCCGTTAGCTTCTTTGAAAGACTTGAGTTTAGTTTGTGATAGGAAGACACAATACGCGACCAAGTTTCTTGTTCCAGACCGGGTTTGAATCCCTTCTCTTGGATCTCCCAAAACTTTCAATAGATGTGGTCACTTTGGGAAATACTTCGGTTATTTGATATTTCGGAGGTTCCGGCTCAGCTTGTTGGACCGGTTGCGAGTCACCTTGTTTAGGGCCTTGTGTCGATTGGGTTGAGTTATCACCGTTAGGAGGATTTAGCTTTACTTGTATTGGAATATCCAACGAAGATACCTTCATTAGATTTCGAATGAAGTTTGTCTAGTCTATATAATTCATTTAGAATGACACATTTATAACCAAATACCTTCATGTAAGAAATATTGGGTCTACGATCGTACCATAGCTTATAAGGAGTCTTTTTCAAAAAGGACCTTAGGCTGACTCAATTTATGGCTTGTCAAGAAGTGTTAACTTGCTTAGCCCAAAGAAATTTAGGAGACATATGTTAATTCGCTGGGTACACGCCGCTGATAACAGAACTCTCTCTAAGATCTCTTTTTATATCTCTTGGTTAACTCCCCTTTTGATGACCACATAATGGTCCTTTATATAGAGGGAGGAGAAATAGGGTTGCTCTAGACTCAGAACTGGCATATAATCTTCTGGAGATATTCACAAATCATCTACTGTGATCTTCTTCCTATTTTGCTCCCTTCTCTATGTGGTTGCCTTGAGTCAGCTGTTGTTTCAACTTATTTCTCAATCAGATCTTTAATTTATATGGGTTTCAGCATCGTCTTCTTTCTTTAATTAGGTGGGAGAGAAACGCTCTCCATCAGTCGCGATCTTCAATTACCACGCATGTGACTTGTGTATTATGCGCTCGTGAGTGCGATCATGGAACGTCTTCTACTAAGTCGCGAAAAAGCTCCTTTCTTTTGGCTCATTTTTTCTTGTTTTGCTTCATGTCCTGCAAACACGCATGATCTCAACAGTAACTCGATTCTTGTGTTAAAGTAAAGATGAAATAATTAAATTATAATAAAAGTACATATATTAAGATACAAGATCGGGAGTAATTATCTATATAAAATACCCTGATTAAAATTCCTCCAAGTTTAGTGTGCTTGTCCCAAGCAAGTCACAATTCCAGACCAAACATTCCGAGAAGGTACGAGTCACTCGATTCAGCCAAGGAGAAAGAGAAAAATCATGCTAGTGACTCTATCTGCAATAGGAGGTGCGACAAGAAAAGGAGAAGTCCGAGTTGCTCAATTTAGCCAAGGAGAAAGAAAAAAATCTTGCTAGCAACTCATCCCACAACCAGAGGACTGCGGAGAAGAAAGCTCGAGTTTCTCAACTTAGCGAAGGAGAAAAGAGGAAAATTAGGCAAGCGACTCGACTCGTGATAGGAGGTGTGAATAGAAGCAAAAAAAGGCACTCGCCAGCCTCTCTCGACATAACAAGAAGAATCCGTGATAAAAAAAAAATGATTGAAAAATGAAGAAGACACCCAATAAGGCGCAACCAAGAGGAGGAAAAGACACAAGTCGCGAATTGAGGCCAAGAAGAAGAGAAAACATGGGTCGTGACTTGCACACAACCGACCCAGAAGGCGAGCTTCCAAAAAGGAAAGCCAAGGAGAAAGAGAAAAACAATATGGCTCGCAGTTTGCCAAGTCCAAGGGGGACTAAGTACGGGTGACCTAAATAATGCTAAGTAGAAAGGAAGAAGAACAATCAAGCCGATCACACGCGATTAGGAGGAAAATCCTTATAGAGACTGTTAGTTGGAGGTTAAATCTACGGAATAACATCTGAACAGGAGTAGGAAGGGCTAAACTGGCCGAATTAAAGTTGACCGCGATAAGAAATGCCTAAGACCCCAAATGCCGGCTTGTAAAAATGAACATTTTCAATTGAAAAAAATGATCACGGATAAAACAACAAAAGGAGAAGAGCAACATCCGCGCTCGCCACACAACAAAGATCAAGCTTGGGGAAAAGACTTCCCCATAAATTAACACGGCAAAACAAGCCACCTTAAGAACACCATAACTGTGTAAGAGAGTAGCCCGCATGAAGATCGAACCCTGGATGGAAGAGAAGAGATTAATAACCCCACTGTATATTTATATATATCTATTCCACCCTTACACCTAAAAGGAAGC